>OY856412.1:1272234143-1272834143 GCA_963693085.1 Alisma plantago-aquatica | reverse complement strand
GCTACCTTATTCCTCAAAAGGTGAACAAGTTGATCCATATATAAAGTCTCACATGTTAATTTATTATGAAATAATTTATGTGATATCTTGATAAAGATGTGAAATAATAAATTTTCAGATACATTTTGTAAAAATCTATGATATATCCTTATTTATACATACATTTTATGATGTTTAGGCAAAGTACAACCACACAATTTAACACATCACCATAATCTATCAAAATTATAATACCTATATACACGATGATGCAATACTAGCATAGAATTATTAACAATAGTTGATTAAAAGAATACCAATTAGTAGTATCATGTACACTATATTTAAAATATCTCACATAATAGTATGATCAAATCAACTCAAGTTCTTTTATTTTTTGGGTGTGCTAATGGGTAGATTGGTTTCATCATTCATAGTTCCCTCAAGGGGCAACGAGTCAACAAATAATTACAATGCATCAAAAGCTGATGATTTCTTTATGAATATCTTGATATGATTAACAAAGCATAATTAATATGTCATTTCTTAAATAATTTGTGAAATTGTTATGAAAATATGATATATCAATATGATTTTCCTCTCAAATGAAATGATTGATTGCTATATTGATATTGTAAGGAAGGCATGTAATACATTCAAAGTATATATCTAAAGTTAAATTGACCACTATTTAAGCATGATTAATCATTATGTACCAACCACTAAATAAACATCAAGATTGTGTTCTTTTGGAACCCCCCCTACTATGAGATTAAATTTATATCGATGATGTTTGAAAGGAAAACAAATATTTCACTACCCACACTATTACATAGATAACAACATCAGTCAAATAAGGCTTTCAACGTCAACTAAAAAGTAGCACATAAGTGGGTGACACTACAAATCCTACCATATAGCATCAATTTCATAGAACTACAAAACTGACACTATCCTGGAGTGCCAATTACATAATGTAAACAAAAGTGACAAAACCAATTTGTAGCATCACTTTCCATATAAAAATTGACGTTAAAACCTCAATTCATAGTAGATATTTGATTTTCTATAAATGTCTATAGAGTCGGTTGATATTAGAAAATTAGAAGTGTAGACTTTAAGCCCTATTTTTTTTCCAAATAACCTATGCTATGTATATATTATTTTATAAAATAATAGTATATTATATAATTTCCATCTATATGCCATATGCAACCCTGCAATAAAAACAAATGCAACCTACAATTCATTTGCATTCACATTCACAACCAAACATATTCATATTCACTTGCATTCACATTATCCATTCATGATTATACACATATTCAATTGCATTACTTGATTTGTTGATAGAATAATACAAATATTCATGATACATCGATCATTCACATATTATTAATTCTTCCACACACCTATAGTTTCAAGTGAGTGAAAATTGAGTGTCAAAACCTTACAATTATCTCTTTTCTACATGTTGAATATTTCGTATGTTCTCCGATGCTATTTTAGGAACATCTTTTACCACCACCATCAATATTTTATGTGTCACCATATCCAAAACCATACTAACTTTATCCCATATACACAATTTAGTATCTACTTTTGGAACTATTTCTACAACAACATCTTCTCTTCTCAGTTCAGTCATTGTTCTATCATGCTTTCAATTTCAAATCTTGCAGCATGCACACTCTGGAAGAGATCAAGCAACAACTAATTGTTGACTTATTCTTGAGCACTTATTGTATTATATCAAATGTATCAAAGAAAGCAACCTTGAAATATAGTAACCTTCTTACCACCTTGGCCCAATGATCAAGATCTATGATGCTCCCATAGATTTCTAGCAGCATGTTGTTGTGTTGTGGTCATCTTCTAAGAAATGGGTCAGCTAATTTCTACAACAAAATATGATGCAACATTTCTAGGCCATGAAGGCACATTGCTTAGGAATCAAGTCATCCCTGAGTAGTGGTTTGTGAGGCTTTGTCCTAAATGGAGATATTCTAACCTTTGTCCTAATCGTGAAACCTTACCAAGACCCACCTCTCTCCCTTTTATTTAGCAAGGACGACCCTGAGAAGCAACATCATCCACTAGTGATGTAAGTATTCAAAGTCATGATAGTAGTGAGTATCACTTCATTTACCTCCCAGTTGATTTGAAGTAAGTTCCTTCTTTGCACCTTATCCTAACAATCAAAAAATAGTTTTTCTTATTACTAGTTTTATGATTTTTATTTCAAACATCTATTGGAATACACACTTGAAAAAGAAACTAAAAACCAATATCAAATAGAAATTGTATTTTGATCATTACAATAGGGCATAAATAAATATTTACTTAAAATAAATGAGGAGGAAAACAACTTCATATTCACTATAATCATGATCTTGATTAACTAAATCATCAATGAATGATGTTGCTGCACATGGGTAGGGTTGTAAGAGAAAGAGAAACAATATAAGATTTATGATTAGTACAAAATCTCATGAAAGAAGAAAATAATATAAAAGGTTGTTTGGTTGCAAACTTAGCTGAAAGGTAGTTTATTCAAGAAAGTTTTAGAGTGTAAACATGACATTTCTTAAGACAAAAGGATGACGAAGTAAAGATCAATGCTTCAAAGTCCTAATAGTTTTTTTGCAATTTATTTATCTTCATCCATCAAATAACCAAACATTTTTTTGAATGTTGTTTTCCTTTCCCTTTATTATTCTCCCTCCTTTTACCTTCTATCTTTTTGGTTTTTAGAATTAAAAAAATATTATTAAAATCGAACACCATTTGAACTATATATAAAAAGCAAACTCACTAGCCTTGCAATGAACAAAGTAGTGTCCAAAAAATCTATTCATATACATTGTATTGTGTAATAGTCTTATTTTGCCTTTTATTGTGTATCTTATAACAAACATGTATATTGTTCCCCTTACTACTTCTATTTAAAGGAGTGGTGCTAACATATTTCAATAGGTATTTATGTTATAACGTAGTATCAGAGCCTATTTGATCTAGGACCTTGTCTTCCTCTCCCATCAAAAATTTATAGTCGCCTTTAGCCACTCATCATGTTATCATAAAGGTGCTATACTCTTGTAATCCACCTCCTCACATATATACATTTTTTTTCAGATCATCAACATTTGATTAGACAATGATGCGGTGAAGGCCTAATAAGACGACATGATCTAAACTTTGGCAACATTGTATCCCTTCATCACAACTGTTGTGTGTTGCGTGAATAGTTTAATACTCCTCATCAGGATGTCGTGACTAGAAGTGAAGTTTGACTTCTTTTTAGCAAAAGGTTGACTACTTTTTCACAACCATTGGTCCATAGAGAGTATCATTTTTATGATCGGCTTCTATCCTTTATGTGAGTATCACAATCATGTTGAAGAGACATGGGCATTTCTCATCTATGTGATATAACGTGATTCTTACAAGAATTTTGTTTTACTTGATCAATTGGTGTTTCATATACATCACATTGACAATTTTTGGCAAGTAAGGTGATGCACATGCTTGTAATTAGACATCTTTTTTTCTTTAATATCTAGGATAATATGGCTTGGGGTGACATAGTAGTGAAATAACTTATTGCTTCTTATGTTGTCCTTTTATACAATATAATTTCCTAATATTTCTCTGACATATATTCTCTTTATTGTGGAGTTACATAATAAGTTCCTACCCTACAATGAATTTGGGAAAATTGCTACAGTTAGTGGTGTTTGGAAGAATTCTCCTACTTTTAAGGTGAACCTTTCCATGTACTATTACAAACAATTGTCTCACTTCTTCACATATCACAACTTTACCGAGCCAAACTTCTCTTTCTGCTAGAGATATCACAATTTTAGTTCATCAACTATTTAATAAGTGTTATTTACCCACATTTCTTCCTTGATAGATTTTGTATTTGAAGAATCCTCTAACATTTGTATTATTGATTTTGGAGCCACTAACCACATGACACGTAATGCTTCAGTTTTCAAAGATAATAATTTATTAAACAACACCCAATTTAAATGACAAATGGATCATTTGCTAGTGTATTTTGATTGGGGTTCATCACTCCCCAATCTTTCTCTTCTAGACATCTTATTTACATGTAGTTCTTCAAGTTCCTTATTTGAATTTGAATATCATATTTGTTGGTTGTATATGTGATCCAGGATTCAACTTTATAATTCATGCCACTTTTTATGTTATGCATGATATACAATAAGACCATCAAATTGGTGTTGCATCTAGAGTTAGAGTCCTATATCATGCCACCACTATACAAATACTCTATTATTAAAAGGCTCATGTCACACTTTTGGAGTTATGTTATCTCCAAAACTGTGACATCATAGACCCAGGCATTTGTCCCCTAGTAACCATAAAAACCTCACCAAGTCATGTGCTATAGGTGATGTATCAATCTCTACCTTGTTGTTTGAGTGTGTGAGTTACAAACTTGCAAAACATATAGTTCTATATTTCTAAAGTTCTAGTACTTAAATAAATGGTTCCTTTGATCTTATACATTCTAATTGAGACCTTCCCCTACTATGTATGGTAGTGGTTACAAATACTATCTGAACTTCATGGATGAATTTTCCAAATAAACTTGGGTGTACCTCTTTGGCGTAGGTCAATATTAGCTCACATTTACTGATTCTTTACTAATAAACCTCAAGCAAACTATAACAAAGTTATTTATGTGTTTAGTGCTGATGGAGTAACATAACATACTTCTAGAACCATGCATAACATTTTTGGATATCATGGTACCCTATTTCAACAATGTTCTTCTTAGAACCATGAGAAAAATGGGGTTGCAAAAAGAAATGTAGACATACATTAGAAACCAACAGGGCTATCTTACTCAGTTTTAGTATGGGATATCACTTTTGGCATAAGTTTATTCACACTCCCATGCATCTAATCAATATTATGCCAAACATAATTTCGGAGAAATATCATCACATAAGAATCTTTATGACCTACCTCCATCTTATAAGCATTTGCATGCTCTGGTTGCACTTTCTATGTTCTATTACCTAAAAATGAAATAACAAGTTATGTGCACGTTCAATTTTTTGCATTCTTCTAGTATCTAGTGATTAAAAGAAGGAATATTATTGTTTTGACCCTATTTCTAATAATCTTTGCATTTTGAGACATGTTAATTTTTCTTGAGGAAACACCTTACTATACTTCTAATAAAATGGATCATGTTTTTCTTTACATCCTCACCAACAATACTTGTCTGAAGTCTATAAATCATACTCTAGTTTTTGATCCAGTCATTGGGATTGAGGCCACCTTGTTGAGCTCCTAGTGGAATTAAGTATGCCCAAGTTGAGGCTTTAGTTCTTTCTACTACAACCATGATTGAGGCCAATGTTGAGACTCATAGTGGGATCTAGGAGGCCCATGTTGAGCCCATAGATACACCTACTCCACAATCTTCTATTGAGACTGAGGATACCCATTTTAACCATTCTACTATTGAAAATGTATCTATGCATGACATTATTCCCAACTTAATGCATCACACATCCTATATTAGTTATATGTGGGCCCCATAAGAACTCAATGCACTTACCATTGTAATCCAATATATTGTCAATTTGTTGTTAATATACATTTTGTAGACCATACATGTTTACTTACTAAACTTCATTTTCATCGAGAACCATCCAAATATTAGGAGTCTTATACTTCCACATAGTGGTACCAAGCCATGTATAAGGAACTATAGGAACTTAAGCATATCGACACCTATGATCTTTTGCCTCTACTTTTAGGAGTTACACATGTTACTTACAAGTGGCTCTACCAGATCAACCATCAAGTTGATTATATCATAAACGTAATGCCCGAGCTCACTGCCCAAGGCTCTAGTAGAGTGTTAGGAATGATGACTAGCCCCACAAACCATCACTAGCCTTAACTTTGTGCTTTGTCTTCATTCACGCACAAGCCATGATAAACTTCTCAACTGATCACCCATCATAGTACACATTTGAGCTGAGCACGCATAATCACATCATACTTTAGTCATGGACTCCTTGAAAAGGATGTGCACCTTGGTGATATGGGTAGTCCAATCATTCTTTTAAGATCATTTTATCTGAGGCCTCAAATCCTCAAACATTATAATCTCCCCACTTAGACTCTTGACATCCTCATCAATGCTCAACTATATGGCCTCATCATGTTTCCCCATTTCAGTGCAGACCCAAAATGGTCCATGGACACCCAGATCCTGATCATAGAATACTAGTGCAAGGGTGGCTACATCACCATGGAAAACTCTTCCCAACATGCCTGGACCACACAACTTAAGACTAGCATGCCACATGCCCATGTGGGCCCACCTATTGGAGGTGCTTTGGCTTTGATATCATTTATAATACCTTGCCAACTCCCCAAGGCTCTAGTAGAGTTTTAGGAATGAGGACTGGTGCCACATACCACCATTGGTCATAATTGTGCACTTTGTCCTCACTCATGCACAACCTAGAATAAACTTCCTAACTGGTTACCCATCCTAGTACTACTATGGGCTGAGCACACTTAACCACATAGTTCTTTAGTCATGGGCTCCTAGAAGAGGAGGTTCACCTTAGTGATATGGGAATTCCATTCCTTTTAAGATCATTTTATCTAAGGCCACAAATCTTGGGACGTTACAATAGACAAATATACAAACTAGTTGTTTTTAAGAGGCTTTACTCACGAGTATGGCACTTGACTATGAGAAGATGTTCTCCTCTATGGTGGTGCACTTGACTATTGTGTGAACCCTACTTGTTGCAGTAGCTTGCTAGTGACCTTTAACTAGATGGATGTTCACGGAGAACTATCTAAGACTATTTACACTACTCCTCCACCCGAATTGATGGTTCCTACCTCTCAAGTTTGTTGTCTATGTAGAGTTCTCTATGGCTTAATTAGGCACCTAGATCTTGGTTTGAGTGTTTCGAAAAGCTATTGCCTCTCTTGGGTACACTTAAAGTGTACATGGATACTCAATGTTTGTGAACAATACCCATAGAGGATGTGTCATCATCTTATTACATGTAGATGGCATGATTATTATAGGGGATGATACTGCATGAATTATTGGCCTTTTAAATATATCTTGCACAATAAATTTAGATGAAGGATCTAGGTCTTCTTCACTATTTCTTGGTTTTGGATATTTCTTGAGGTGATAGGGAACTTTTTGTCTCCCAATTGATTGCATACATCTTTTAAGATGATCAAATATTGAAATTATGATGACCCTCCTTTGGAGCTTCATGGGAAGCATCACCTGACTGTTGGAGGGATCCTACTTCATTGTACAAGTTACCACTAATAGGTGGGCCAACTTCTAAAACTTTGCATCCATAAACCTAAGATACAAATTCTATAAGAATTATGTCTAAATTCTTGTCATCCCCTCGATGTGTACACTATGCTATTGTTATTCACATCATACAACATGTGAGATATACATATACTGTAAAGAGGTAGGATCACCCCCCTTACTAAAAATTTGAAGACATCCATTCCAAACACACTCAAAGGTATGCTAGAATAGGTACAAAATTTCAAACTTCAATAAATGGTATTCAAAACAACCAAAGTATAGCAGAGAAATAAAAATAATGACTATATTCAATTTTCACAAAAGATTACAAAAGTACATCATAATATCCCATAAGGGTTTACATGTATGATATAACATAAGGATCTAAGTAGAGGGAAATCTAAACCATAACAACTTTGTCTTCAAGCTTTAACTCATTAAGCTAGTCCAAAACTTCATGCCTTATTATCCAAGTTCTTCACCTTGGGATGGAAGCATACCCCAACAAGAAGAGAAAATAGATGACATGATCAAAGGATGGTATGTGCATACTAAATAGGAAATTTAGTAATATATGGAATAAAGGACATCAAATATAAAAGGCTTCCCATAGAAAGGATAAGGAGTACCCAAATGGGTATCAACAAAAAAGGAATTGAAATCATATGACAACAAAAGAATACTTGCCATTAATAAAAGATAAATATTGTGCCACACAAGCACATGTAAAGAATTAGGGCATACACCCCATATCATCAACCTACATGCATGTGAGATAAACATAGCCCTAGAACAATATAAACACAAAGGCAGCCAAGTCTCATAAACTTGAAATCTGATAGAGAAAGGAATACTGCCAATCTCCCAAATATATAAAATAGGGGCCAAGAATCACACATCTTGCCCTAGGTATGAGGTTCCTTTCCATACCAAAAGAGCAGGAATTATCACACCTACTCGGCAGGAAATAACACATCTGCCATTAAAACCAATGCAATTACACTACTCTAGTGCTACTGAATCACATAGCATGTTAAATGTAGAGGCAAGTAGAAAGTATAGTTAGAATATATAAACTAGTCACCACATAAGTGACCAACATATACATCCACCTCATAAGTGGGCAAAAGACATCACATGTCATCTTTTAGAGTTCCATCATGAACAAAGCATAAGATAAGAGTTCAAAAGAATATCCATGATCACATGATCAATATCAAATAAGGTAGTTCACATAAACAATGATTTTCAAAAGAAAAGACATTGTGTATAGGCTAATGTCCATAGGATAAAGAGAATGAATAAGCATAGGTGAATTGCTTAACATAGAAGAATAGGGGATACATCATACCTCAACTTCAGAGTCTAAACAGTCCAAGTCAGTTCTAGATCCAAGACTAGGCCTCCAACAAACCTCTACGGAAGGTGGATAGGTCCAATAAGTAAGGTTCCCATACTTAGAGAGATTGGTTTCTCCAACAAAGCTCCTATCTCAAGCAAGAAGCACCTTTTCCACTTTAAAGGTGAAATACCCTAACAAAAGAACATGGAGATGAGGTGTTTATGGGTTCTAGATGGGGTTTCACCATGGAAGGCCATAGTTCAAACCTGGAGGAAGGTGGAAGGAAGACTAACAACATGAAAATAGGGAAGGAAAGGAGGATACTTACTAGTTTTGGTCAAAATCACTAAGGAGGAGCTTAAGAAATCCTAAATAGAGAAATTTAGAACCCTAGGAGCCTTCTTCACCAAGGTAGGCACCTCCTTTTACCTTGGGACAAAAACTTCATGTAAAAATAGAGTAGGAATGATTCTCTAAGCTAGAAGAAATAAAGGAGAGCAAGAGTTTTCGAATTGGGAGTTGGGAAGGGGTAGATATGGCTATATAGAGAAAGATGTCAAGTATGAGGTGTCTATGAGACTTTCCATGTGTCATGTATAAGGGTGTCCATGGACATGCAAGAATTTATGGATAAGGAAGAAGTTAAGAATGAGGTGTCAAGTTACTTTCCATGTGTCCAATGCTAAGGGTACCTATGGACATGCAAACCTTTATGGATAAGGAAGAAGTCAAGCCTCAGGTGTCCATGGAGTTTTCCATGTGACCTTAGCGTAGGGATTTCATGGCCATGCAAGAGGAAAGCTCATAGAGACTTATTGTATATCAAAAGTCGGTCATAAAATCCCATGGCCATCCCCACCGTCCTTCAAACAAAGAAATAACTCCATTGGTTGATAGCTTTTAAAGATAAACTCATTTATAAAGAGGGTAATCCCTATAATGCCCTTGGAGAAAAACACCGTAAAACCAAGGTGCAACCAGATGCCCCATGGTTCAAAATCTCAAGAATGGTAAGGGAATATCTAAGGATTAAAATTCAGGTGATAATTTTCAAAGAAAACCACCAAATTGGGTAAATTGAAGAAAAGTCCAGAATGTACCTAAAATTACATAACTTGCACAAACAACATCCAAATTGGACCAAACCTCATCCACAAGTTATATTTGATGTATTGAATATGAGTTTGCCATTATTTCCATATTTTGAAGTTATATAATCACATTATTCATTACTTATGCCTTTTACTCATTTTCTCTCTCTTAAACTTATCCTAATATTTCAAGGTTGTCCAAATTAGATGAAATTTGACATGTAGGCTAATTTTATATGTAGATTTTGAATTTGAAGTTTGTTTCCACTTCTGAGACTTCTTTTTATGAGATATGTCATATGGACCGTTAACGATCCATTATCGAAATTATTCATCCAGTTAAGTTTCTTATCTTCATATTACCACCAAAATGAGTTATGTGGCATATTTTATGTATCCATTATAAACCTAAGATTAATGTTTGAACATTAGGTTACATTAAGGTGATCTATACATGCATTATCTCATTGGGGTTATACTAAACATCTATTTAGATCTAACCTTCAACCTTGTTTGGCTAAGTCCAAAATGTCAACTTTCAGGGTAGGGTCCGAGAACTAGGATATTACAACACACCACCCCTTAAAGGGATTTCATCCTCAAAATAAAAACATCCACATATAAGAAAACATCTTATTCACCACCCCTTAAAGGATTCATCTTATTAAGTCAAAACTATTCTTTAGGTACAAAAGTTTGAACTACATTTCCTTACATCCAACTACATAAGCATCATGCGAAAAAAAGTAACATAACTTGTAAAGACTAACTATGAACTATGGGTTAACTTGCTCTTGTCCATCCTCAAACAAGTCTTTACACCTGGGAGACTAGTTCAACTTATTAGAGTTCCTACAGATAAATCATATATATGTCTAAGGTTACTATTGCCTAAAAGCATGTTATTTTGAACATTTCATATCATCTCAGGCCAGACCGGTATTATATGGATTCAGTAGTCCTTGTAAACCAAGATAGTGGTGCGGAGGAAAATCTTGCCAGCCCCCGAACCCTGATCCTTTCTAGACAACTTTGCTTTCAACTTCATGTCCTTGTAGCTGCCTAAAGGCTAAGCTAAGCAACCTCAAGTTACTATGGTTACTTATCCATCATTTACTTGTAAGTATTTTAAGGATCTATTCATCATTATTCTAATGTGAAACTATATGATCCTAAATCAACCCTTCATCATCTATTGATCAACTCTAGGGCAAACATGTCACTTAAAGGTAAGGCAAGGATTATAACTAGGGAGACAAAATTGAGATAGTCAGATTTCGACTACTATGGGCTCTGATACCATGCTGTAAAGAGGGGGGACAACCCCCTTACTAAAAAATTGAATAATAAAACATCCATTCCAAAAACACTCAAAGGTATTCTAGAATAGGTGCAAAATTTTCAAACTACAATAAATGATATTCAAAATAACCAAAGTATAGCGGTGGAATAAAAATAATGACTATATTCAATTTCCCCAAAAGATTACAAAAGTACAACATAATATCCCATAAGGGTTTACATGCATGATACAACATAATGATCTAAGTAGAGGGATCTCTAAAACATAGAAACTTTATCTCCAAGCTTTAACTCCTGAAGCTAGTCCAATACTTCATGCCTTATCATCCAAGTCCTTCACTTAGGGTTGGAAGCATTCCCCAACAAGAAGAGAAAATAGATGACATCAACAAAGGCTGGTATGTGCACACTAAATAGAAAATTGAGCAATATATGGAATAAATCATATCAAATATAAAAAGGATCCCCATAGAAAGGATAAGGACCACCCAAATGGGTATCAAGAGAAAAGGAATTGAAATCATATGATAACAAAAGAATACTTTCCATTAATAAAATATAAAGATTGTGCCACACAAGCACATGTAAAGAATTAGGGCACACACCCCATATCATCAACCTGCATGCATGTGAGATAAACATAGCCCTAGAACAATATAAACACAAAGGCGGCCAAGTCTCATAAACTTGAAATCTGATAGAGAAAGGAATACTGCTAATCTCCCAAATATATAAAACACGAGTCAAGAATCACACATATTGCCCTGGGTATGAGGTTCCTTTCCATCCCAAAAGAGTAGGAAATATCACATCTACTCGGCAGGAAATAACACATCTGCCATAAAAACCATTACAATTACACTACTCTAGTGCTACTGAATCACATAGCATGTTAAATGTAGAGGCAAGTAGAAAGTATAGTTAGAATATATAAAATAGTCACCACATAAGTGACCAACATATACATCCACCTCATAAGTGGGAAAAAGACATCACATGTCATCTTTTAGAGTTCCATCACGAACATAGCATAAGATAAGAGTTCAAAAGAATATCCATGATCACATGATCAATATCAAATAAGTTAGTTCACCTGAACCATTATTTTTAAAAGAAAAGACATTGTGTATAGGCTAATGTCCATAGGACAAAGAGAATGAATAAGCATAGGTGAATTGCTCAACATAGAAGTATAGGAGATACATCATACCTCAACTTCAGAGTGTAAATAGTCCAAGTCAGTCCTAGATCCAAGACTATGCCTCCAAAGAACCTATAGGTAAGGTGGACATGTCCAATAAGTAAGGTTCCCAAGCTTAGAGAGGTTGGTTTCTCCAACAAAGCTCCTATCTCGAGCAAGAAGCACCTTCTCCACTTTAGAGGTGAAAAACCCTAACAAAAGAACATGGAGATGAGGTCTTTATGGGTTATAGGTGGGGTTTCACCATGGAAGCCCATGTTTCCGACCTGGAGGAAGGTTGAAGGAATACTAACAACATGAAAATAGGGAAGGAAAGGAGGATATTTACTAGTTTTGATCAAAATCACTAAGGAGGAGCTTAAGAAATCCTATATAGAGAAATATGGAACCCTAGGAGCCTTCTTCACTAAGGTAGGCACCTCCTTTTACCTTGGGACAGAACCTTCATGGAAAAATAGAGTAGGAATTATACTCTAAGCTAGAGGAAATAAAGGAGAGAAAGAATTTTTGAATCAGGAGTTGGGAAGTGGTAGGCATGGCTATATAATAAAGAGATCAAGTATGAGGTGTCTATGAGACTTTCCATGTGTCATGCATAAGGGTGTCCACAGACATACAAGCCTTTATGGATAAGGAAGAAGTCAAGCACAAGGTGTCAATTTACTTTCAATGTATCCAATGCTAAGGATTCCTATGGACATGCACACCTTTATGGATAAGGAAGAAGTCAAGCATGAGGTGTTCATGGAGCTTTCCATGTGTCCTTAGCCTAGGGATTTCATAGCCATGCAAGAGGACAACTCATAGAGACTTCTTATATATAACAATTCGATCCTAAAATCCCATGAGACTTCCAGGCCATCCCCACCATCCTTCAAACAAAGAAATAACCCCATTGATTGATAGCTTTTAAAGATAAGCTCATTTATAAAGAGGGTAATCCTTATAATGCCCTTGGAGAGAAATACCTTCAAACCAAGGTGCAACCAGTTGCCCCATGGTTCAAAATCTTGAGAATGGTAAGGGAATATCTATAGATTAAAATCCAGGTGATAATTTGTAAAGAAAACCTCCCAATTGGGAAAATTGCATAATAGTCAAGAATGTACCTAAAATTGCATAACTTACACAAACAACATCCAAATTGGACCAAACTTCATCCACAAGTTATCTTTAATGTATTAAATATGAGTTTTCCATTATTTCCATATTTTGAAGTTATAAAATCACATTATTCATTACTTATTCCTTTTACTCATTTTCTCTCTCCTAAACTTATCCCAATATTTCAAGCTTGTCCAAATTAGATGAAATTCGACATGTAGGCTAATTTTGATATGTAGATTTCCAATTTGAAGTTTTTTTACACTTTTGAGTCTTCTTTTTATGAGATATGTCATATTTCCCATTAATGACCCATTATCTAAATTATTCATCCAAAGTAGAACAACACCAGCGGCCGCTCCGCGTGAGTCTCTGCTCGGGCGATCGACCTAGGGATCGTCTTCTCCGCCTGGGGGGGAGGGCAACGGCCGGCGCGCCCAGCCCGTCTCCCCCCGGGTGATCTCCTCTCCCGCCTCCATCTCGGATCTATCTAGCCTTTGTGGTTTCCCGCGACCCTTCTGGGGTGTCCTCCTCTGGCGCGGGCTTCAACCTCCGCAGGTACCTTGGCTGTCTCCTTCGGGTACGGGGAGCCTACGCGCTGGATCCTGGCTGGGTGCAGACTTTTCGTGGCAGTGGGCGACTGAAGTGGCTTTGCTATTCCTCTGTGAGTCCGGTACTCACCGGGAGCCCCATTGGGAGATGATCGGGATGGCTCGGGTCTTCTATCCCCTCTCTTTTACTGTTTCTCAGGTTTTCCTTGTCTTTCTTTTTTGTTTTGCTTTGCGGCAGGTTCTTCTGCCCGTTTCTCGCCGCTCATCGGTGTTGTTGTCGCTGCTTGTCGGCGTTGTTGCTCTCTCTGTTTGGGAGCTACGAGTCTTTCTCATTTTTGTTCTGTTCGGATTTACTACTGGGTCTATGGCTCTGCTTGTGGAAGAGAATACTGGTCTGCATATGTTTCATTTGCAGGTTTATCACCACCAATCTATGCTCAGGTTGAAGGAATCTCTTATGAAAAGCTGCTTATGTCAGCCTTGTGGAAAAGAGATCAATACATAAGCGTTTTATTATCTTTCCAATATGAGTTTTGGTGATCTGATAACCCTGTTCTTGGTGTTTGTATGTACTTCCAGTATCTCTTTTCCCATGTGTAGATGCCGTATGGCTTTTTAGTAATGAAGATGTTCAGATTGCTCAAAAAAAATCTAAATTATTCATCTAATTAAGTTTCTTATCTTCATATTACCACCAAAATTAGTTATGTAGCATATTTTATGTATCCATTACAAACCTAAGATTAATGTTAGAACATTAGGTTAAATTAAGGTGATCTATACATGCATTAGCTCATTGGGGTTATACTAAACATCTATTTAGGTCTAACCTTCAACCTTGTTTGGCTAAGTCCAAAATGTCAACTTCCAGGGTAGGGTCCAAGATCTAGTGTGTTACATATACTAGATCCTTATGAGTCCTGCTTCTCATCTCCTAGTTTGAACCTACACCGATGCTAATTGGGCCGAATGTCATCCATGAGACGGTGCACTACATTGTTTTACCTTCTACTTAGGGTCTTCATGTTGTCTTAGAGGAGCAATAAGCAAGATGTTGTATCTCTCTTCTCTATCGAGGCAGTATACCAAACAATGCATGATACTACAAAGGAGATACTTCATATCAGATGGCTTCTAGGCGATATGGATATAGTTACATGTTGCGTGATAATGAAAGTACTGTCTGAAATGTCAATGATCTAATAATTTATGATCAAACTAAACATATTGAGATTATGATTATCATTTTCTTAAGAAGAAACAATTAAATGGAGTTATCATGTCACCTTACATCAATTATGTTGACTGGACTATAAATTTTTTTCATTAAAACTCACATTGCTATTATACATGCCAAACTAATTTGCAAACTTGTGGTTTCCATCCACTTTGAGTTTGAAGAAGGGTGTTAATATAGTAATATACACATTATTATGTGATACTCTTTCTTTTTAGCCTCATTATTTGCATCTTACAATACGCCGCATGTATATTGTACTCCTTCCTAGTCATGTTTAAAGGAGTCATGTTGCATATGGAATCTGAAGACTACATTGAGAGCATTGCATGAGTAACGAATAGACAAATGAAGAAAAGGACAAAACATAGGCGAAAAACTCAGCAGCAGTACATCCAACGAAATGACCTCAGATTACCAAGACGCCGGATCAAAGAAGTCCTACTTATCCCAATTGCACCAGCACATATACAACTTGCGCCACTTCGGCATTTCCGTTTGGTCAGCTTTGTGCTACTGCGGACTACCATTAGCCTCGTGAATTTTTCTTTTATATTATCGAGATATCAAGATCTGCCAGTTGATCCAAAAAAAGGCAAGAACATACGAACTCATGATATTGTTTCAGATATTCACAGGTTGTTTTCTTGTAAGACACGGAAATGACAAATGGATCTCGGTAGGAAGTGATCCTGCTGATTCTCGGCATGAAGAGCTTCTTTTCACATATTTTGGAATTATAAAGAATTTCCATATAAACTTAAAATGTCACAGAAAATAAATAGATGACGAATGAGTTTCTTCTTCTTTATTGCAGAATGGAAAGTAAATACGATGCCTGAATGAGTTTCTTCTTCTTTATTGCACGAAGATCTTCTGAGGGCGCCTTTTTGAGAATCCAAATGGAAGTGATCATGTTAGTGGCGTTCAAAAAAGTAAGAAAGAAGAAGGGTTCTCCAATATTAATACCAAAGCTCAAACTGAGGTTAAGACAGCAAGCAACTGAAGATGAAGATAGCAAGCAGCACACCACTCGCATGTTAATTGCATTCGAAATATTCATATTAAGAAATAACAACGCCAAATCTCCAAAGGGAAAAAAACACACAAAGGTGAGGGATGTAGAAAAATAAAGCTTCAGATGCAGCAGATCATGACTATCAACAGACCGACCACAATCCTTGTTTAACGGATGACACCGACAAATAACGCGCATAGAATGATTGGCGTAATTAGGCACATATATCCACATCATAAATAGATCAAGGGTTGATTACGATGGCCGATGATGAGCTAGCATCGATGGTAAGAATGATCGCCGCCGCCTGCAGTGGCCCCACATGCGGCGCACTCGTTCTGATTTTGGTGGAAGAAGGAGCTGCCGAAGAGAAGGTAACCCACGCCATGTCCGGCGATAGCGACGAGGAGCACGCCGACGTTAAATGACATGAGCGCCAGCATTACCAAATACCCCAAGGTCATGTTGGTGGCGTGTACGATGACCCTAGCCAGGAGCTTGAGACGGGGCGCCCACCCCGGTCGTGTGAAGCGGCAAGAGGACAGCCACTCAGCGAGAAAGCCCATCAGGAAGAGAACGATGAGAGCGAGCGCGTAGTGACCCCCGCGTGAGCCTGGCCACCCGTTGAACAGGATCTCCGAGTTCTTCCCCCAGAAAAGGGTCATGTGCATGTAATGCTTCTTCTTCGCCGCCATAGCTCCCATGCTGGCCGTCGAGGGTGATGCTGGAAGAGAACCATTCATGATGCCGCCGTTCATATTCGTCGCCGGCGCTCTATATATGCTCGTCTACTTTCTTTCTCCCCCTTCTCCGTCCTTGTTGTTAAACAGGTTTCCGACCGAGCAATATATAAAGTGCCACTGATGCTTTCGAGTTTGGTTTTTTTTCAGGCCTTTGCTCCTCTACGGTCAAACAGGTTCCTTGTTTGCTTGTGTTGCTCGTACTGGTCTGTCTAGTACAGGTACGACCTGAAACCCTCTCAAAAGTAACGGGTAGTAGACATGTTCACGTTATCAGATCACGCTCCTCCGTCGTTATTTGGTGACTCCCCTCCTCCCCAACCCCTCGCATTCATCTCTCTTCCCAATCGTTCCTTCCGCGGATGGTCCTTTATTTTCCTCCATGGTCATGTGGTCTCCTCTTCCATAGTTATTTGATCTCCTCTTCCATGTCCTTTGACTTGTCTCCTCTTCCATGGTCATTTGATCTCCTCTTCCATGTCCTTTGACGTAGTCTTCTCTTCCATATCCTTTGATCTTCTCTTTTATGTATTCTCCCACATCTTTCCACGATTGATGTACACTTCCCCTAATTACGATTAATGGTGTTTGTCTCTATTGTATCCTCGTCATCTATATCCTTTCACCGTTAGCATCATTCACAAGAGTATCAGAATGTTTTCACACCATCAAGTTCCTCTGTAGCTCCTGCCAAGCCCACCAACACATGTGCCCACATCATCTGTCATGTCAAGAGTCTCCACACATGTCGTGACAAGCCTTTGCGCCAAGTAGGTTTGCTGATCATTTCCGAGTTGTACATTTTTTCTTGTCGACTTGCGTTGCGAACATTTATAGGTATTGCAATAGAGTGATGTTTGAGAAGGATTAGTCACTGCTCTTCATCCTTGCAAACTTTAGATGTGTGGCATATGTCTTGCCACTCACCTTTGATCTAAGGCTTACCTCCACCATGCTTCTGATGGGTCTGATGTTACTACTACTTTACTCCACCATCTTGATCAGGATCTAGCCGACATGATAGTTGGCTTGCTTGCCCCCATCAAGCCTGGCTTTTCTACTCCTATTCTTTGTACCTTGATGGGCGACCACCACCTCCTATGAACCATCTTGAACTCAACGCGAATCTTATTGATTGTATGTGTTGTTTCAGTGTCCCTATGGTAAAGAGCATCCCACTTCTTTGTCATCTTCTATTCGCTACCTTACAACAAGTTGCTTCTTGTCTTTGCTCCATTGATATTTGGGTTCTCTACCGCTTTTCTCCCAAAACTTACTCAAGAGTGCTCAACACGAAAGCACACCTTGCTCTAACGACTTATGATCTTTAAGGCCCTAGAAATATGAAATTCAGAACCTAATGGTATCCAACAACTCCTTGCTCAGATCTTGACCCACCAATGTCCTTTTGTGCATGCACAATCTATCGAAGCCAGAGTTCCCTATGTCAAGACAAAGACCAAGGAGGACAAAGTTTTCATCTTCCATCTGAGTTCTCTGCTTTAGTGGAATTACCCCCTCTACCCCATTACTTGTTTGGAGCTTGAAGTAAAACACCCCCAAAGCCCTCCTCTCATGGTGCAACATGTGTGAGATATTTCTTGCTCTCCATTTATTACTTCTTATACTATGGTCAAAGAGGCAATCTTATCCTTCTAGAAAGGGACAACTTGTGCACGTGATGGTCTTTGTACATAACACCTTCCTGACACTACATATGGTGCAACAATGGCTGTTAGAGATTACTTTTTGAATACAATATCAACTATGGTCAATCTTTGGTTTGTTGATCGTTGTCCTACCTCCTTAGCTCCCTATGTTTGCAGTGCCCCTTTAACCCCTCTCCTCGAGCCATACAATGACGTTCAACCTATTGCTATTGGAACAATTTGGCATCATCTTGTTTCTAAGATTACAATAAAGGGTGACTTGTCTATAGCTGTCAATTATCTCAAGGATCGTCAATTTGGTATTGGTATTCCTGGGTTACCGAATCCTTTCTACACGGTGTGTCTCACATTGTCCATGACCAACATCATTTTACCACTCTTACGATAACCCTTGTTGACTTTAGCAATGCTTTTAATATAGTTGATAGATCCACCATATTTAAGGAGGCTTGTCTTCATTATCCAACTATTACACATTGGATTGAATTCTGTTATAGCTCCCAACTCCTCTCAACATGGATCAGAGTGAGCCTCTTCTCTCGACGGTTGGGGTTCAACGAGTTTATCTATCGGGGCCACTTTTTTTTTTGGCTCTCCATCCTCTTATTTTGCAACTTAAGGATGAATGTCATATTGACCTTCTTTATTTCTATCTTGATAATGACACCCTCATTGGTGACTCTACTGAGTTCTCCAAAGCACTATCTATTATCCAAGAATGAGGACCAGACTTTAGTCTTCATATCAATATTAAGAAGATGGAAATATTTTGGCCTTTGTATGATCTAACATGAGCCCAGACATTGGTATGCTCCCTACTAACATATGTCATCCTATGTGTGGAGTGAAAAATTTAGGAGCTCTTGTTTCCATAGATCCAGGGTTTACCTGGGATCTTCTCAAGGAACATGTGGCTAAAACTCTTGCCATGATGGATTGCTTGGCTTTATTTCAAGACCCATAATTTGAGAATCTCTTTCTCTGATCATGTATTGGGATGCCAAAGTTGTTGTTTGCTATTCACATGACACCTCCAACATCTATCACTTATGCATTGAATGATTTTCATTATGGGATTTGTCAATGTCTAATATGTATTGTGGTTGGCATTGACCACACTTTAGTGGTCTACGGTGGCACTTGGCCACACTTCCTATGCACCTAGGAGGGTTGGACATCAAATCTTCCCATGATGTCAAGACGTTTGCTTATGTTTTCTCTCAGATCCGCACCTAGAAACTCCAAGAGTACATCCTTCTAGAGGTCGAATATGTGCTACAAGAGCCTCTTTTGTTACCGTACATGATGCCATCCATAAGATATTGCCATTGTTTTGCCTAGTTATCATGTATGCCTTCTGCCACTCCAAATATCGAGTCTATTTGGAAGACGCTCACTACTAAATTGTTGTCCAACAATTTTCTACAAGTGGCCTCTCTTAGCGACAACTATCTATCCTCACTTCTGTCCAAGCCGACCATTCCCAAGACCTACTACTTGTGTGATTGATTGTCCATGTCACCTATTGAGTATCAATCTATCCTTCATTATTGACTTATGGATTCCCTTGTACCCAATGATGAATGCTCCCCTCTTTGAAACACCACATACCTTTAGGTCATCAGTGATCAGGTTGTTCAGTTTTTGCATAAGACCTGGATATAAGTTTTGACTTTACTTAGTTTGCGGTACTCTTTTTGACCTTGCCTCTCAAAATGGATTAAAGGTCCTAAAAGAGGTTCAGTGACCTTCTTGGCACATTACCTAATGATATCCACTCTTATCTTCCTACTAACATCTTGTTATTTGATTAGATAGGTGGAAAATACACCTATGTTTACCTCACTAGAGTTTGTCCTCTGTTTCGTGTTCTTTGAAGTACCTTTAAAGTAGGTCAGGAAGATGATGATGTCGCTATAGAAAAGGTACAAAAGCACAATGCAACTTGTATTAAAAATCCCTTTTGATTTTGAAACTTTTGGAGTTCTTACTGATGATGTGATCTCTCTTCTATGATGCTTTCAACATATCATTAATAAGAACATCATGCTACCGTCTTCATCTTTTTGTAATTTTATTTTTAGGTGTATAGGATCCGTCATTCAGAAAGACTGAAAACTCAATTTGTTTTATGTTCTTTTGTCAAGGCATTTTTGTAAATTTTGGTTTTTAAAGTAATTGCAAAAGAGGAGGGGGTTTCTTGTATACATGAACAAACCATTATCAACATAAAGTAAATACCCAAATATAATCAAAGCATGTATGATAGGTTTCACCTCTGCACCCCAACAATATCTTTTTAATTGTTATACTATTAGAATGAATACAAACCTTTTGGATATTGTTCATAACGAACACTCAATATTACATGTTGCAAGTCATACACCGTTCAAAATCTAAAAAGAGCATCACTCAACTGTTGGCTTAGTTGATAAAGCATGTTGTTGATTGTAACTCAACACTCTAAGTTAGAAACCTGCTAAGAACAAGTTGGGGTGGGGTGTTATAGAAAGGATTAAAAACCCAAAGGTTCGACATACTCCTCCTCGCACCAAGTAAAACCTAAGAACACAAAGATAAGCATATGGGACTTGAAAGTCACCATGGGTGAGAGAAATCTCATTCACAAAAAAGGATATGTAATATTGATGTTGCAAAATCCCATTTTTTATCACTGAATCGGCAAACACAATAAGATAAAAACACTAACTAATTAAGGAATTCATTATATTTATTCCTCATTTTCCATATTTTCTCACTTATATAATGCACCCATGCACTAATTTACCACATATAGGGGGTATGTAGATAGAAAACATTCTTTTTCAATATTAAGAGAAAGTTGGTCTATAGCTAATTTTTTACAAGCCTTTTACAATAAATAGTAAATTAAAGTTAACATAAATAAAGTATTCAATTCTAATCCCAATCCCAATCCCAGTTGCATCATACAATATGAAAAAATAATTCAATCCCACAAATTCAATTGCCTTTTCTCTCTTGAAGATCTTATTATTATATGGTGAGGGTATTCAATTTAGTTCCATATATTTTTTATCAATAAAAAGGATGAAGGAGAATAACTGTCCCTCAACTTTCCATTTCAATTCCTCTCTTATTTTTTATTTGAAGTTTTATTACTCCAAGATACAATCTCACAAACAAAGATAAATTTCCAATCCTAGATGCACCGTGTAACTTCTAGAAAGTTAGAAATTTAGATAAGAAAAACACAAAGGTTCATACCCGATGGTACCTATAAAGGTATCCTCATTCTTCTAGGGTGTCACATGGTAGAATCTCTTGTTCCACCAATGGTCTTTCTCATAGAAATAAGTGATCTGTGTGCCCCCTAGGGTGCAAATACTATTTATTATTTCATATTCTTGATATGAAGGCTATCTATTTATGAGATATCTTTTCTTGATGTAGAACCATCTGACCTTATCAAACACCTATATACCCCCATATCCATAATTAAACTTTCCACTTTAGACTATCTTGTATCTAGAGTGTGAACTACCTTATCTTATGTAGACTCCTAACCTGATTATGTCTAGAAGATCATTATTCTAGAATGAAAATTTTGATATACTGAGAGTCTATGTAGATACTAAGGAGGAACATGGGCATCTAGATCTAGTGAAATGTCTCTAACTGTGAACCTTTTATTAGATCTAGATAAATATGATATATGCTTTAATTGCTTATCTACTTGTTCATATGCTTGAAACTTCTCCAGTTTGGAAACAATTGCTTACCTTGTCATCCATATACTTGTTCATGATATAACTGCTCATTTTAGAACAACTAGATCTTTCTTAGTCATGACTGTCTAGTTTCTTTAACCACATAATTGTTCGAACAATTTTAATTTTGAATTGAACTAGATCTTTCCATTCTTAATTGACCCATTTTCTATATATGTTTGCTTGATCACTTAATATATTGCATCTGGTTCATGATAAAGAATATTTTTGAAATGCCTCTTAATTAAAACATATAACTTGATAGCATTGAGAAAATGAATCATACGCAACTAGATAACACTTTATATACTCATGAATCTCTCTATTTTCTATCTCTCTCTACTTTCCACATGTAATCCTTTTTTCCCAATATGGAACTCTATGGTGAGAGATCCTGAGGACTTTGGATCCTTTAATCAAGGAGAGTCCCTAAGGATGACAATAGAAAGTGCATGATCTTTTTAAGGCCTAATACACTTAAAATTTTTAATATGGATTTTTCTTGTTTTGTTTTCCTAACCTTAGACCTAACAAAATTAAATATTTTCATGAAACTCATGATTTACGCATGCAATACTGATTTTCAGGGCGGCACAGGGATTCTTAGCACCTTCCTCTTTCATAATAGGATTGTTGGTCCTAGTCTTTGTGGCTACATTTTTATCATCTATCCTATCCTCGGGTGGAGTCATTTTGGACTTTCCCATGTTTTTCCTCTGATTTAAACTCCCATCTCTTCCTTTTTTGGGAAGTTAGGTGGTGCTTTTATTCATATCACCCTCCTATTTCAAGAAAATTGTTTAATGAGTTACAAGATACATTATCACTTCTAGAAAAAAGTTTGGTAGTACTACTATTGTTTCAATCCTTAGAAAGAATGTCATGAATCCCGTGGGAGGTCTAACATAGTTACAGACACCATCATGATGTTTTAGGTGGTACTTGACCATCTGGTGACCACTTGATTTCTTTCTATGTTGACATAGGTGATAAGCCCATTTCTCCTCATATTCTTGTTCAAACGAGTGATCTTGTAAGCAAATCTCCAATTACTTATGATATCACATTGAAGAGTGCTCGCTGCAAGTTTGTAATTAGATGCAATGGTTACCTTCTCTAGGTTCATGTCACTTGTCGTATCAAATTATAGCACAATATTAAGTATCTCTCCTTCAATAACATCGTCAACCATCTTCTTGTAACCCCTTTCACTGCTCCAGTTACCCTCACTATCTTGTGACACCGCCATGACCCCCACAAGTTTCCTTCTCATCACATCATCTATGTTGAACTTCAGATTGTGGCTCTAGAATTCACCATTGGTACCACCTTTGGTCTTTCTTTTTGATTGTTTCTTTCTACCAAGATACATGATTGTACGTCACCGCCTTTTGAATATAATTAGCTTGATGGTCTATAGGAAGCTCCTTGCCTTCAAAGATTTGAAGATTACTGCATTTTCAAATGTACCAACACATGTACATAAAACGGTTACTATTTGCCTAATCCCTGAGATTTGATCAAATCCAACTTTTTTTATTTTCCTCTAAAATAAGGTGGACACTCTACATTTCTTATCAATTTTTAATTTTATAGTGACAACATAAGATTTTAGTTTCACAAATTTCTTGATAGTAAAACTAATCTATTTAGATTTCTAAAAAATGTGAGTTATTTGTTTTTCATATTTTTTGTGTTTCCTTTTCCATTTTGGTTTTTTAGGGTTTCATTTTTTTATTCCTCTTTTATTTCCAAAGCAACAAAAATGGAAGAAAAAACACATAAACAAGGGATCTTACATCATAACTAAGGTTATTTCTTTCCTCCAACAACCATGCTTGCTTACAGGATTGGCTAGTTTTTGGAAGGTGGGGAACATTATGTAAGGTAGGGCTTTCCTACTTGATCTTTGGTGCCATACCTTTTAGTCATGGGATTGAAATTAAAATCATACAATTTTCACACTGAACTTTAGACATGAAGTGTGTTGGAGCCTCTAGTTTTTGGGAGAGTGTCTCAAAATGCCCCAAGAAGGGGAAAAAGAGAGATATCCTTGGGTAATCTCTACCATTTTTGGTAGTGAACCATTGCATAAAAAAGAAAAAGGTATTTGGATTTGCCATCACATTTTGTATGAATAATGGTGATAAAGGTAAAGTGTTGAAGCCATAATGTCAATCTAAGTGATTTGAGAGTGGCAATATATGGTGAGCTAATCATATTTGATCGATAAAGGTCATGCTCTAGTGGATAGACATCATCAATCTAGCCTCTTTTAATGTCAATAACTTGGTGCCTTGGTGGAGGAGGTTGCACCAAGCTTTCCTCTTTCAAGGTTGCAATTTGGATAACATCAGACAATGGGGTTGGTCTATCAATGGAACTAATTGATGGAAACTAAAATGGATCTTGGCATTTATGTTTGGCACCCTGATAATGCCACAAAGATGATGTGTTTTCATGGAGTTAAGGGTTGATATATATAGGACTAGGGTTAGGGTTCATAACTTCCTCTTCTACCTATAGTCGCTGCAATGGTGGACATGAATTCCTTGTGAGTTGGAAAGAAGACACATGACATAGAATCACTTTGAATCCCCATTCCTTCACATTCCTCATTGGGTGAAAGGGTTGTAGGAACCTCATTGGGGAGATGGGAACTCATATGTTGACGATGCCCCATCGAGTAATGATTTTGACAATAAGTGGACCTTGTTTGTTTGTGGGTTCATCAGGGTGGACCATGGGTAGAAGTCCCACTAATTTGGAGCCTTCATCAGGTAGGAACCCCATTGTGATGAGTCTCTTTAGGCATCAAATCCTCATAGGTCAATGAATTCATTGACTCACACGATAGAGGCCCACTGGATTGGTAGTTGTAACTCCCCTAACCTCCCTTAATTCATAAACATTCTTGTTTGTTTTAGTCAACACTCAGTTTCCTAATTAAAATTTATATTTTGATTTAATATCAGTTCATGATGCTATGTTTCAAATTTGATCCAATTCAAACTTTATTTGCTCTAGTTTTACAATTTTACGTACTTGTATGAGCTTAAATAAAAAAATTCCATCTTCAGGAGTCTAACTAAAATTTTAATACATGTATATTTTATTACATTTTGTTCTTTATAATGTGGTAGAATTTTATCTTATATGGATGTTTCTAAAACTTGTTGTGTAAGGTACCAACCCCTTATAATAGACTAGTGTGATATAGAGGGGAAGTGCACCTACCGATTCCTGTTTAGCTTTGTGAATTAGTGATTGTTGTAGGTGGTTGCAAACTGTTGGTTCTTCTAGGTATTTTCAACCAATGGTTGTTCCAAATGATTGCAAACTTATAGGTTTTCTGGGTGGTTTCAACTCGATGGTTGTTCTTGGTGTTTGCAAATTGTTGGTTATTTTGAGTGTTTTCAAATCGATGTAAATTGATGGTTGTTTTAGGTGATTGTAGACCGTTGGTTTCTATGAATGTTTGCAAACCTGTGATTTTTCCATGTGGTCGCAAAGTGATGGTTGTTCACAAGGGTAGCAAATTTTTTGTTGTTCTGGATGTTTGTAAACTGATGATTGTTTTGGGTGGTTGCAAACCAATGGTTTCTTTGGATGGTTGAAACTCGATGTTGTTTTGGGTGTTTGCAAACCATTGATTGTTCTGGTTCCTTGCAAACCAACCAGTAGTTTTGATTGCTTGCCATGATTGTTTTTTTTTGTTGGTTACAAACCAATAGTTGTTTTGGGTGGTTGCAAACCAATGGATATATTGATTTAGACTCATTGACTTTCTCTCTCTCCCATCTTACCTATATATACCCCTCCCATTCCCATCTAACGAACTTTTTATCCAACTCCTTGATTCTTTTATAGACCAATAAGGAACCATCAATAGACATAAGTAAGGGCTTCAAGAGATGAAATCTTTCATAATCATGGATGCATGTGGTGCATGCCTTAGTATAGCTTCGCTAGGACAAATCTAGGCTTCTAGCCTAGTTTCTTGGTCTGTACATGTAAGAAATTCTCTCCTACCTATTTTTCTTGTTGTTTTTTCCCTTATAATATCTACCATGGCCAAAATCCATGGTGTAAAAACTAAAATCTTGTGCATATGGTTAAAGGAGCCCTTTTTTTCTTCTTTATTTTCTCTAGATAAACCATGTTCTTGAAGAAAGCAGAATTCTTGTACTTTTTGGAGGATAAAGCTTGGTCATTTCTTTCTTTTCCGTAGTTCCTTTTTGTTTAGACATTTTTCTTCACCCTTTAGGTGAGTATTATAATTTTGATGCACTTATCACATAATTGTTTCATGCATAATACTAATCTTTCTTTGAAAGCCCCCAAATGATGATCTCTTATGGATTGTTTAGTGTGATTAAGATGGAGATATGAATTTCTACATCTTCTTTAACCCTAAAACATTTTTTATACTATAAATTAAATACCCTCCTTAAATATGCATGGAAGAAAATTTGAAATACATAGTAAATGTTTCTTAAATGTCAATTTTATGGTGTTGTTTTTATACCATAAGATGGGAAACAGATCTACATACCTTTTCTTACTATTTGAGGAATGTTCTATACAAAGTTTAATTCTTTTTCTTAGCATGTATGCTATTGAATGTGTGGTTGAACGAGATGCTAATAGTAGAGGTAGCTTATCCATGCTATCTTCGGTCATTCTATATCTAAATCTTGAAAATAGCATAAACTTTACATATATTGGAGTTTTAAGTTGAAATTTTGGGTTCTGCCTTATTTACACATTGTAAAGTTACTTGTAGAATTTCATTGATGATGAGATTCCTACGAGGTGCTATTACTGTAATGGTCTTATTGACATATTGGGATTTCATGCTCCATAAATAATGTTTTGATCCTCTTCAAGGCCAAGGATGGTTAGGGATACCATGATTGAGTAAATAAGAGTTTTTCTATAAGTTTTATATCTTCTAAATTTGTGACACCTATTTTATTTCACAAATACATCTAGGTTCCTTGTATGTAACTTACTTGATGCACTTGGAAAAACATGTAAGTAGCTTAACTAATCCAGTGTAACCCTAATCATGTAGTATTATCCAACCATTGAACTATCTCAGTGTACTGAAACGAGTAATCCTTGTAACAATTATAATTGTGAGAAGGCGATCGAAGTCATGTACTAGTGAGTATATGTGAGTGCAGAGAGGGTTTATCTTCATCATCCAGATTTCAAGGTTATAGTCAACATGGAGATCCTATTTTAGATTTTATGTGATAAAGAATGGTTGTGGTCTTAAGTCAAATTTGAGGGTTTATACCCTAGATTTTGGTGCCATGACCTATGTAACCAAGACGAACTAGGTCTTTAATGGGATGGATGTTGTGGCCCTACTAGTAGGTTGGGATATTGTGCCACTATAGTTCTTCACTCATACTAAATGAGTGGAACAGAACCTTAGGGCTCCAATTATCCTTAGATCTTGTATGGGGATCATTGGAACTTCCAGTGGTTAGCTAGTAGTTTGAGTGGTATGACTTAAACTACTCAGGGCTTAATAAAATATGTAACTCAGGTGTGTCTAAATATCTATTAGGGTTAATTGGTGGATCACATTGTATAATAATAATTGCTATTTTTTTCCTACTAGTATTGTGATGCCCGTGCCACACAAGATGAGATTGCTCAAAACATAACTACAAAAGAAAGATTAACAAACAAATTACTGGGAAAATGCTAAAAATTGAAAAACCTTTTTCATAAAAAGCCATGTAGTAAGAACCTTTACACATGAGCCATGTCATGCCTCAAAGCATTCATAAGGCATATTGTCAACCTGTAACAAAAGCACTGATCCAAAACATATATACATGATTCCATCATATCTAATATTCAAAGGGCACATAAAGATAGCACGTTCGCAAAACATCTACAAAATGTTCCCAAAGACCGGAGTGTACAAGGATGACTCTAGGACTCTATCAACAAAGACATCCAGCATCACCTCCAACCTTATCATCTACTGATCCTCTGGCTGCTACTCAACCTCCACTGCATGATCTCTACCTCTTCATGCTCGTCCACCTAAAAAGGGTGTGGGAAACCCACGGGGTGAGATTCCAAATCTTAGCGGGAGATATAACTCACCACCAACTCTATTATTATCACATATAAGATAAACTGAGTAGCAGTATATTTTACAACTAAGAAGAAGTAGGTAATGATTGGAAGTTACTGTTGGATTGTGAAACATCTTAATAATATAAAAGGAATATGAAGAACAAGTACATTTTCGATCAACAACACTGTATAAAGACCAAGCAAGGGCTCAACCAATGTTTTTATATTTGATCCTATACAATTATACTACACGACTGATTACATATTCAATTATGCCCTGAGGATTTGAGTCATACCACCCAAATCCAACTGACCACTTGATAAGTCAAAATTGGTTCCATACAAGGTCTAGTGGAAGATTCGGAATCCATGACCTCATCCCCTCAGTCAGTACGAGAACATTGGCAGTAACATCATTAGTCAGACTGCTATCAAAAACTTATAGTCTAGTTGTACACATCTAGCCTGCCTTGGTACATATCACAATGCCAGTGAGTTACAACTGCATACACACACTTTATCAGGATATGACCACAACCATTCATGTACCTCAAATTGAGCTACAACTGTAGTTGTACTCATAATTGGGGTACGACCGCAGCCAATCCCATATGTTGGATCTAGGGCTCTAGGGGGGGTGAGTAGAGCATCAAAATTTCTCACAATATAGATTATACCTTCAAATTATATCAATTAAAACCAATAGCTTAAGTGAAATTTGAAGTCCTAACTAACAAGCATAGCAAGGATGAGAGGAATTGAAAGTAAGCACTTGATAAGGTCGTTTAGAGTGGTTCCACTCTCCAAACTAGGAGAGAGTTAGTCCAATACCTAGTGAGGTCAGCCTCTAGGACTTTTCAAGTGCTTTTCTCTATATATTCACCAATAAGAGTTGAAACATAAGACCACCAAAGGACTTACCCATCCAAACACAAAGAGTCTTCCACCTTACCAAGGACTTACTCACTTTGCAAGAGTCTTCTACCTTCTTCCAAGGACTCACCCACTCTTGCATAAGTCTTCATCCTTCAAGGGATTTTCCTACTCTTCTTGTATCTCTAGCCTTTTCCTTCTCCTTCACTTGGACAAGATCTTCACCTCGTCTTCAACCTTGAAGAAGAACAACGACAACTCCACCTTCACTTGGAGTAGCTTGCTTCACCTTTGCTTCGTGGAGGAAAGGGGTAGGGAAGATGTAATGGAATGAGAGATTTACAAGTACAAGGAAGTAGCTCTCTTACAACTGGCCTATCTCACTCATAAACATAAAATGAAGTGTAAACTAGAGAGAGAAAGGTGCTCAAGGAGTTACAACAGACTCAACTACAGTAAGGACTTACAATAACATGAATGATCAAACTTGGAATGAACTCCAAGGGGTCCTATTTATAGTTGGGTGTGTTCCCTTGAGTGTGAGATCATTTAAGGTTAAAAATAGCCATTTTCCAAGTTGCTACGGATCTATTTTCACCCAAAACAACTCACCAACGATTATAATCACTTTTTTTGCATTTTCCGTACAGTACATTTGGTCAAGTCTCAATAAAGGTAACTCGACCAATCCACTAAATGACAAAGCCAATTTTCAAATTATTAGTTGAGTTTGTTCTGGGAAACTCAATTGATGAGCTAAAATTAGTTTTTATCAGTGAGTCAGTAAGTCGAGTTCTATGAGTGTGCAACTCGATTGATGGGTCATCTTCAGAAAATCCATCATAGGATCAGTCGAGTTTCCAACTCCACTGATAAACATCATGTGACAAATTTTCTAAATTGACATTTGAGTGATTAAACCTTGGAATTAAGTGTTTTGATTTTTTCTCATCTTAGTTACAAGTCATATCATCAATATAAGTGATTACAAAAATTATCTAAGGTCATTTGGAGTGATTTCCCAAAATTCACACTTGCATTGCATTTGACTTGAACTTGAACAAGCTAGGGCTTGTATAATTTGATCCTTTTCATATACCTAAATCCTGAAATCAATCTTGAACAAACATATTAGACACATAGGAATGGAATGGTTAAGTCATTATAAAAATATGGGTAATTTATAACTCTCAAGTCAACATTCTCCCCCTTTTGACAACGACAAACCATTCCCCAATCATATTGAAAAGGATATTGAAGTTATATCTTTTCCTTGTGAATTGTGAGGGGATTCACAATTTTGAACAATGTGAATTGCTCCCCCTCAATCTATGCTTACTCTAACCTACATAGTTAGTCTATATACACAAATCAACATGACATATATACTATATGGTTCTTTAGAAAGTCACATGATAAAGCATATAATGAATAAGAAAAGGATCACATAGGCAATAAAAACAATATTGTTGGGCTTCAAAACATTGAACCTCTCTCCCCCTTTTGACATTATAAAAAAGGAAGGGGGGTAGAAGAGAACAAAAATAGGTTTTCACCAAGCACAACCAAGCATATATCCATAACATGCAATCTTAAAGCACACACCAAACAGAGATGAGAGAAACAAACAATCTAAGGCATAATCAAAATATGGTAAAACATGGCACCAATCATGAGATATAGTAAATCAAAGAGTAAATGTATAAAGGATTAACATTACAACCCAGAAAGCAAGTTCTCAGAAAACAACTACAAGCCAAAACAATGAAAGCTAGATGATAAAATAGTACATCTCAGAACATGTGCCGAGATGTTTTTAATAAAAAATAGCCTAGAAAGATATATATGATCAACAACTAGACTAAAAACTAGAACAAATAAACATCTAGGTCATCTATGTCTACATCATCTACAACATCGTCAACATCAAAGGCATCAGACTCGTAGTCATCGTCTCCATCTGAAGGTGCAATAACATCACCTTCATCACTAGAGTCACCACTGAAGCCATCATAGCCGTCATCAGAAGCATCACCATCATCCTCATCAACTTCCTCATCAACAACCTCCTCATTAGTCATGTATGACATCTCTTCATCAATAGAGGGGCTAAAATCACGATCGAGCCAACGTGCATTCTGCTCATCCCAAGACATACCAAGAGCATGGAGCTCATTGGCCTATGGGGAGGAAGGAGTAGAACTACCGAGGCTAACAAGTAGAATGGACAAGGGGCCGACCATCAGAGGAAGCACACCAGGGGTAAATCCACCAACAGTAGGGGGTGCAGTAGCAGAAGGTGTAGGTGGAGGGGCAAGATAAAAGTGATCATATGCATAGGATGCATATTCACCTCCTGGGTAGGGCTGGTAGACAGGGTAGGGGTGTGCACAGGACATGTTCATGTTGTACATGATGGAACATAGGTCCTGATATAGGTTCTCCTAAACTTGAAGGTTGTATGCCTGTTAATGCATCATGTAGCCCATAAGGGTTTCATTTGACACATGGAACGAGGCACATGTAGGTTAGGTAGGCTTAGGTGGTGGAGGTGCTCGGGTAGAGGTAGAGGCACCATGTGTGGTGGAGGATAGGATGGACATAAACTTTTGAAGAGTGGTCTCACTGATACAAACTCCTTTTGGGGTAGGTTTGTAGTGAAGGTCATGGAAAAGAGATTTGCAAGTGACAAGCTGGAAAAGACCACATATCAGGTCTGGGTGGGGGGTGGGTGCCACATGTGTTCTTTCCTAAGGCAAAGTAGGTCATATGATGGATAACATATCTCAACCACTTGAATCCAATGTTCTTCAAGAGACAATACATGATTACCGCAATGTTTTCTGCAATCTCAGTCTGATTCTTCTTTGGGTAAATATTGCAGCTAACAACTAGGGTAAGGATGCATCTCTTGAGGTCCAAAGTAGAGGAGGGAAGGGTGCAATTCTTCCTATATGGGAATTGAGGCTTCTTCAAGAACTTATGAATGTCAGGGAGAGTAAGATCATATTGTTTGTAGAAGGCCTCATGCTCAACTAGGTCTAAGTACTCTGGGTAGTCCTTACGCCAGGTGCCAGTCACTTCAGTACCTAAAAATAATATGTTTAGGGTATCCTTAGAGACTTGGAATTTCTTCCCGACTATCATAGATGTGAGGACCACTTGAGTATTAGATGAGGGTATGAGGGTGTCATAATTCCAACAAAAAATTGCATAGAATTCATGAATGACTTTGGTGCTAGTGAAGGAATTGTTATAGCATGCACGTTCAACACCCAAGGCAGAGAGATGGTGATCATAAAGCAACTCTGCTACTTGATCTATGACCTCTTATCTTCATGGTCTAGGCTCAAATAGGGCACGAAAAGGAAAGGGTTCCTAGAAAGGAGCTCCTTATACCTATTTAGGTTCTCATTTGAGATGAAGAAGGTGTCATCAAATGAAATCAAGTAGGAGTTGGACGAAGATGAAGGTGAATTAGCTTGGGCGGCCCTCTTCCTCCTAATGGATGCCATAGAGACAAAAAGGAGAGGAAGGAGAGATGAATAAGCTAAATAATCACCACCAAAACTCATCCATAGACCTAGGTTAGCAAGGGGGAAGGTCCATGGAGGTCGAGCTAGGTCGAACTAGGGCTAGGGAGAGGAAGTTCAGGGCTAGGGTTGAGATCTTAGGGAGCTGGAGGTTGGATCAGTCAACTTTTCTCTAGTTGAGAGGGAGAATAGTCGGCCAAACCTATCTTAAGTTTGCTCCATCCTGCCCATCGGTCGAGTTTTGTGAACTCAAAAACTTGACCGATAGGCTCTTTTAAAAAGCTCTCGGCCTCCGATCGACCGAGTTAGCAACTCGACCGATGGTCAACCTGACCTAAACTTAGAAATCCTAGCTTTTAGCCATTAGAGTGCTAATTAAATTTATTTTTCAAGTCCATTATGTATTTTGAACATACTTAGGCACATATTACTCATACTTGGGTACTATTTTTTAGTAAAACATGCGTTTGTGAAAAATACCCAAAAATAAGAGAAAAGCAGGAAAAAATGAACATGAAAAACTGAAATTTTAGCACATTAGCAAGAAAAGGTGATCAAAACATAGGCAAAACATAGATGATAGATGACACTAGCTAGAAGGCTTATCAGATTCATTTAAAGAAGTTATGAGTAGTTTATATCTAATAAAGTTAAATTTCTCTCTAGCTAGAGGTTTAGTGAAAATGTCTGCCAACTGATTTTCCATGTCCACATACGTGATATAGATATCCTTATTAGAAATGTGATCATAGAGAAAATGATGTTGAAACTCTATATGTTTAGCTCTACTATGAAATATAGGATTATATGACAAGTTAATTGTACCAGTATTATCACAACAATAGGAGAAGCATGAAAATGAATGTTAAAGTCTTGGAGCATTTGCTTCATTAATAGGATATGGGCACAACAACTCCCTTCTGCAATGGATTCGGCCTCAGTTGATAATGCCACTATGCTTTGTTTCTTGGAAAACCAGGACACCAAGCATGGTCCTAGGAGTAAGCAAGTGCGACTTGTGCACTTTCTATCAATCAAGCACCCTGCATAATCCACATCACTATAATAAGTTTGAGTAAAGTCCCTTGATTTGGGATACCATAGTCCAAAATTTTGGGTTTTGGATAAGTACCTTAAAATCCTCTTAACAACTATAAGATGTGATTTCTTAGGATTTGATTGAAAGAGAGCACACAAGCCAACACTAAACATTATATCAGGCCTAGAGGCAGTTAAGTAAAGTAAACTTCCAATCATACCTCTATACAGATTGTCATCTACCTTCTCACCTTCTTCATCTTTGTCAAGTTTGGCAGTGTTTGACATGGGTGTGTCCATCGACTTGTTGTTCTCCATCCCAAAGCACTTGAGTAACTCACTTGTATACTTGTCTTGGTTGATGAAGTTACCATATTTTGTTTTCTTGATTTGAAAGCAGGAGAAGAACGTGAGCTCACCCATCATACTCATTTTGAATTCACTCTGCATAAGATCATTAAATTCTTTGCTAAGATCAAGGTTAGTTCCGCCAAGAATGATATCATCAATATATATTTGTATGATAAGAAAATTGTTAGAAGTGTACATTAGAAATAGGGTAGAATCCACTTTGCCCATGATATACTCATGATCTAAGAAAAAGTTCTTTAATTTCTCATACCAAGCTCTAGGTGCTTGTTTGAGTTCATAGAGATTTTTTTGTAACAACTATCATGTTCAAAGCCTAGGGGTTGTGCAACATACACTTCCTCCCCAATTGTACCGTTCAAAAACACACTTTTAATATCCATTTGATAGAGAAGAAAGTTTTCATAACTAGAAAATTCAAGTAACATACGAATGGACTCAAGTCTAGCTATAGGTGCATATGTTTCATCAAAATCTATACCTTCCTATTGATTGTAGCCTTGAGCCACTAACCTTGTTTTGTTCCTTAGCACTTTGCCACTTTCACCAAGATTGTTACGGTAGACCCATTTGATGCCAATGCTCGTTCTATCAGTTCGTCTTGGCACTAGGGTCCATACTTTGTTTTTTTCAAGTTGCTCCAACTCTTCTTTCTTAGAGGATCCACTCATCAACCCCAAGAGCTTCCTTGATGTTCTTTGACTCTATTGTGAGATGAAGTCATTGTTGGCTTGTTCTTTGTTGAATGTAAGTCGTGTCTTCACTCTTTCCAATGGATCACCTAAAATCAACTCGTTTGGATGATTCTTTGCAAACTGAGGGGTTGGATCCTTCTTCTCTTCATCTTTCTCTTCTTCTTAAGTGACCATCTCTTTTCCCTTTTGGGTGATGTTGAGCTCTTTTAGAATAGGAATTACTTCACCTACAACATCATCATTTGGAACAATATCTTTGGGAATAGAGGGTTTAGTCTCTATAAACTTAACATTTATGGATTCTTCTACTTTATCACGATCAAGCCTTGCTAGTAGTGCTATAACCAAGAAAGAAAGCCTTGTAAGATTTCAGATCAAACTTGTTGAGAGAATATTTCTTATTTAAAAAAACAAGGGAATATGAAAACATGGAAATACTCGATAGAAGGCTTCCTACCATGCCATATCTTATAGGGGGTTTTCTTCAAAAAAAGATGTGTAAAAACTTGGTTTTGCGCAAAACATGAGGTACTGACAGCTTCATCCCAAAACTTCTTTGGAGTAGCATACTCTAGAATCATGGTCCTAGCCATCTCCTCTAGTGACCCATTCTTCCTCTCTACAACCCCATTTTTTTGAGGTGTTTGAGGTGAAGAGACGTTATATGCATAACCAAATTCCTGAAAAAAACATTCAAAAAGGTAATTTTCAAATTATCCCCCATGATCACTATGGATGTAAACTATGTGGAAAGAGGCTTCATTCTGAATTCATTTACAAAAGCTCGAGAAAACATCAAGTGTATCACTCTTTGAAATGAGAAAGAAGGTCCAAATATATATAGAGAGATCACTGACAATAATAAGGCAATATGTGGAACCACAATGCGATTGAGTTCTCATTCGTCCAAATAGATCAATGTGAAGAAGCTCAAGAGCTCTCTTGGTACTAAGGACTCCTTTAGATTTGAAGGAGGACTTGGTTTTCTTTTCTGGGGTACAAGGTTGGCATTACTCATCCTTTTCAAAATCCAATTTGGGAAGTCCCTTGACCAAGTCCTTTTTTTCTCAACTTCTTCAACTGATGCATATTTACATGGCCAAGCCAACAATGCTAAAAAGAAATATCATTCAACTTGACTACTAGGCATAACCAACAACACACTTAATAGATTCAAAAACAATAACATAAAGACTACCACTTCTAGTTCCCTTATATATATCTTGGTAGGTGAGGAAATCTAGTATCAAACATTCAAAGGAAGTAAATAACACAAGGTAACCATTATCACATAATTGACTAACACTAATTAAATTGTGATGTAGGAAATAAAAAAAGAGAACACTTTTGATACAAAAGGATTCACCTACATCACCCTCACGTTTGACTTAATCTTTCTTATCGTGCCCAAAGGTGACCGAACCTCCTTTCTTTTTGGTGAAGTTGTTGAAATGGCTTGTATCACCTATCATATGCTTAGTGCAACCACTATCAACAATACATCATCTTTTTTTCCTGCAAGAAATGATAATGTCGGTTCCCAACTTAAACTTTGGGATCTAGAGTTAGCTTGGGGACCCATTTCATCTTTGGGTTGGTCCCCTTAAGCTTGTAAGGACAATAAGTAGAGTGATGATCATTACACTTGCAATAAGAATAAACCATAGGATTCTTAGTGTTAGAAGAATATCCTACAAAGAAAGAGGTCTCCTTGCTCTTTTTCTTACCTTTGTCTTTGCTCTTTCCCTTTGGTGCTCCCCCTGAAAATCCCAAACCACTAGTTTTGTTTGGTAGAATGGTCAACGATTTCTTTTAGGGAGTTTTTTACTTTCAGGAATTTTTGTAGAGACACTCTTAATCTATGATTATCATCATTAAGAGAAATGATAGTAGAAGACAAACTATCAATATCATCTCTAGAATGAACAAGGTCGGCCTCAAGACAGAGGGCTTTAGTTAAATAAGAAACTTTCTCAAGAGAAATTGAAGCAACATCATTACTCGACAAGATAGGTCTAGAAGATAAATCATTAACTTGACAAAGCAACCTAGCATTTTCAATTCAAGAACTTGAATTTCCTTAAGATAGACATCTCTCTCATCCCTATGAGCATGAACAAGAAGCTTGAATTCAACATTTTCAGTTTTAAGAGTTTCAAGCTCCTTTAGGCACTTTTGGTTTTCTTCCTTAAGAGTTTTAATGTTCTTAAGGTAGATACCATTCTCTACTTCAACTCCGTTGTATTGGATCTCAAGATCAAGATGTTGGCCTTGCAAGTTATCAATGCTATCAAGATGAGTTTTCTCATAAAGATCAAGAATTTAAAGTTTATCGTACAAATCAATAATAATTTTTCCTAACCATTTTCTTTTGGATTTACATTTAGCAAAGATGAAAAGGTAGAAACAAGCATGTCAATAATAGCTTCCTTAGATAACTCATGCAAGCTTACCTCACTTACCTCACTTAACCTCACCAATTGATTCACTAGTAGAGGCCATGAGTGCAAGGTGGCACTCTCAATCTTCTTCAGAGGTTGAGCTACTTGAGGATGAAGCTTCCCAAGCTGCATGAGCTGCATTCTTGTTTCTCTTCTACTTCTTATCCTTCCTCTGGTACTTGCTTTCCTTCTTGTACTCCTCTTCCTTATTTGAGTTGCCCTTGTGGTGTGACTTTCTTGACTTGGGACATTCACTATTGTAGTGCCCCTTTTGTCCACACTTGTAGCAACTAGGAGTAGAGGAGAAGGAAGCTTTCTTTCCCTTGAAGTGTTTACCCTTGATGTAGTTGGCTTCATGCTCACTTGGGCCATCATTTTCATAGAGGAGGAAGGAGAAGTCTGGAAAGGAAGTTGTTGTTGAAGGATAACCACCTCCACTTGTGCTTTGAAAGCACTATCTTTGATCTTCTTAGCTTCCTTCTCTTGCTTGGCTTCTTCTTCTTGCTTGTCAAGCCTTGGCTCATGGGCTTGGAGGTTGCCAATGAGTTCTTCGGTTGGGATGTCACCAAGGCTCCTCACTTCTTCAATGGAGGTGACCTTTGAATCCCATCTCTTTGGTAGAGTAAAGATCTTAGAGTTGATTACACCTCTATCGAAGGTGTTGCCCAATGCAGACAACCCGTTGATGATGACATTGAGTCTTGAGTACATCTCTACAATCCCTTCTTTCTTGTCCATCTTGAAGTTCTCTAGAAGACTATTCAACATGTAGATCTTAGCCTCCTTGACTTACTTTGTGCCTCATAAGTGATGCAAAATTTGTCCCAAATCTCATAGGAGGTGTCCCAAGATGAGATCTAGTTGAGATCCATTGGGGTTATGGCTTATGGATTTGGCATTGAGTTGGGATTCTTTGAGAGCAACTTCACTCTATGTTGCAACAACTCCTGTTGGATCCTTGTATGGTGTGACCATCACCTTCCAAATGTCAAAGTTCATGCCTTGAATGTATAATTGCATACACTTCTTCCAATAGAGGAAGTTGGTGCCATTAAAGACTAGAGGACACATGGAGAAGCCTCCATCTAGGTTGAGAGAACCAAGTACGTTGTCACCCATCTTCTTATCTCATGGGAGATTGTTGGAGAAGATCCTTAGCTCTAATACCACTTGTTGAATCTAGGGCTCTAGAGGGGGGTTGAATAGAGCTTCAAAAAAATCTCGCAAGATAGATTAGACCTTCAAATTATATCAATTAAAACCAATATCTTAAGTGCAATTTGAAGTCCTAACTAACAAGCATAGCAAAGATGAGAGGAGTTGAAAGAAAGCACTTGATAAGGTCGTTTAGAGTGGTTCCACTCTCCAAACTAGGAGAGAGTCAGTCCACTACCTAGAGAGGTCAACCTCTAGGTCTTTGCAAGTACTTTTCTCTATATATTCACCAATAAGAGTTACAACTCAAGACCACCAAAGGACGTACCCATCCAAACACCAAGCGTCTTCCACCTTACCAAGTACTTACCCACTTATCAAGAGTCTTCCGCCTTCTTCCAAGGACTTACACACTCTTGTACAAGTGTTAAGCCTTCAAGGGATTTTATTACTCTTCTTGGATCTTTAGCCTTTGCCTTCTTCTTCACCTGGATAAGATATTCACATCTTCTTCAACCTTGAAGAAGAACAATGACAACTCCACCTTCATTCGGAGTAGCTTGCTTCACCTTTGCTTCATGGAGGAAAGGGGTAGGGAAGATGGAATGGAATGAGAGTTTTACAAGAACAAGGAAGTAGCTCTCTTACAACTGGCCTGTCTCACTCATAATCACGAAATGAAGTGTAAACTATAGAGAGAAAGGGTCTCAAGGAGTTGAAACTCAGTGAGTCAGTCGGTCCAGTTCTATGAGTGTGCAACTTGACCGATGGGTCATCTTCAAAATATCCATCATAGGATCGGTCGAGTTTCCAACTCGACCAATAAACATCATGTGACAAATTTTCTAAATTGACATTTGAGTGATTAAACCTTGGAATTAAGTGTCAATAATTTTTTTTCATCTTAGTTACAAGTCATATCATCAATAAAAGTGATTAAAAAAATTATCTAAGGTCATTTGGAGTGATTTTCCAAAATGCAAACTTGCATTGCATTTGACTTGAACTTGAACAAGCTAGGGCTTGTATAATTTGATCCTTTTCATGTATCGAAATCCTAAAATCAATCTTGAACAAACATATTAGATAAATAGGAATGGAATGGTTAAGTCATTATCAAAATATGGGAAATGTATAACTCTCAAGTCAACACCATACATATACATTCAGAACACAAGGAGATGCCTCAAAACTCATTTCACCATTCAATAAGTGCTGCCACTGAATGGATCTATGGCACAAGGCAAAATACACTATTAGATTTCACTTTATTAATTAGGTCAATTTAAACATCTTTAAGCATCAATCAAGTTACAACATATAACCTATAAACAAGATCTTCAAAAACAGGGCATCACCAGAACAAATTGAATCTCATTAAGTGTGATCTCATCACATCATGTCTCTGTAAGTTTATTATTCACCATATGTCCATCACAAGGACCAATGTCCATCATGAGGATCAATGTCCATCACAAGGACCACATGTCCATCATAAGGTCCAATGTCCATCACAAGGACCACATGTCCATCACAAGGACGACATGCTTGGGATAACAACCCCTCATCACAACACTGGGGAAACTATCATCATTACATTATAAAACCACTTTCCTCTTCTTTCTGAGTCACAATCTCACATGTACCTCTCTAATCTTATTCAAACATATTATAAACATCATATCTCATACCTGGATATGCATAACATTGTTTCACCTACATGGTTAGAAACATATAACAAGAGAAGCAACACATAACTCCTTCATCTCGTAGGACGCATGCCAACCACATTACGTCACATCTTTTAGGGTTAGGGTTTCCTCTTTAGTTGATTTAGGTTACCAAGATGAGTCAACAATCACCCTTAGAACCTTAGTTTCCTCATCATTAAGAAGCGTATATGAATTATGGAAACATACTTCTTATCATAATCATTATAAAAAGTGTTATGAATTAGGAACATGGCTTTCAACATCATATGTACATCTACTCCATAGGGTATCCCATCATACCATGTGACCCTAACATCAACTTGGTGTAACTCAAACACTACCACAAGGTATCAGTTAGGGTTCCCAACATGGGATATCATATTGTCCTATGTGTGTTGGGAAACCACCCAAAGGGTTTTTTATTTAGGGTATACACTAGATGAATAACCAGGGTATCAGCCTACCACTAGGATGCTACATCAGTTTGGCATCAAGATGTGTCAGCCAACCAGGTATATCAAACAATGTCATCAAGGCATAACAGGCATCGACATATTGGGAAACACTGATGTATCACGCATAACCTCATAAGGTGTAATGGGTTGTCAAGGTAGTGGGGAACACCCTAGCTTATTGGGATAACAAGGTTTCAATGTCAACAATGCATCAACCATTACAGGCTGTCAGGGGTGCCTCGGGCATCAATGCCTTCAAGGCATAATAGTCCATCTATGACGGCAAATATACCCTAGGATAACAACAACCATACACATCATTTATAAGCCGTCAACAAAGCATGTCGTCAGGCTAGGTCGTGATGACCTGCCTCAAGGGGTTATGGCCAGGGGTGCATCACAAGTCGTGATGGCCTCCCAAGGCACAACGTTCTCCAAGCCTATTAGCCAGCACAAACATATCAACCTCCTCCTATATGTTAGCCTACTCATCATCTACCTTAGGATAATGTTATAAATAAGGTAAAAGAAGGTGCAACGCTAGAAGCAACTAAGTAAGCTCATTTTTCCAAAATAGAACAAAAGGCTACCAAGAAAAAGTTATTAACATGCAAGAAATAACGAGCCATAGATCAAGAGCAAGATAATAAGTAAAAGGTGATAATAAAAAAGTGGGTTTAGAGTTACATAATGTTATAACCCCAATTTTTGGGCTTAATTAGTGAGAAATGTAATTTCTCATATTAAAGATAATTAAAAAAATGATGGTATAATGTGCTTCAAATAAATGGATTTCATTTACAATAGCCTTGATGATTGGTTGCTTGGTGGGCTTTATTGGCTATTGGGCCCAATAACAAGGAAATTCAAATAAGTAAATGGATAATTGAATTTTAAGAAAAAAATATGTATAAACCTCTAGAAGGCAAATCCAAAGAGGATTTCGTGCCTCTTGGGTTCCTTGGGTACCAAGGAGTCCAAGATTTCAAAAAGAGAGCAATAAGAAAAGAAAAGTTTAATTAAGTATTTCTTTATTAAGAAATAAATTGAAAATATTGATGAAACGTGGAAATTAAGTGAAAATATGTATAATTGAGTTACCCTTTATGGAATTTCGTATCCCAAGGATTTCTTATGATAAAAGGAATTCCAATGAGGGAAATAAAAGAGAAATAAAGAGAAATCCTCAAAAAGAAATATTTTATTTAGAAATAAACATGATAATGCAAAATAATGCATATAGGTGCATTAAGAAGGATAATGAGTATTCCAATAAAATGAATTTCGAAATATAGAGTGCCTTGGGATCCAAGGAGTCCCAATAAAAAGGAAAGAAAGAGAAAATATTAAAATTGCCAAATAAGAGGATGATATGATACATTATTAATAAATTTTGTAAAAAGGAAAGTATTTTCTTTTAAAAGCGAAAAACATGTTTTCATGACAAATAATTAAAAGGGCAAGTATAAATGAGGATGAGGGTGAAGATTTTCGTATTTCTAAATATTCAAGAAATAAGGTATATCAAAGAGATGTTTAAGAAGAGAGAGAAAGCTGGTTTTCTTATGACAGAATTAGATTCCTTTTGGGACAGGATTTTGCATCTTGATGGGTGCGCATCTTGGGGTACGAAAAACCTCCCCTATATATAGGGGTTGGCCTTCGGGTTTGAGTTCCAAAAAGATCTCACTCGTATCCCTTCTTCCTCTTCTTATTTCTTACGTGAAAACCCTAACTAGGGTGTAAACCTATCTTTGGAGCATCAAGGGTGGGTTTGGTGGTCCTGTTGGAGGCTATAGGGTCCTACGACATCAACTAGTTGACTGGTGGCCATCCTTTCGCCCTGATCGACGTGCAGTTGCGGCCGCAGGGCTGCAATGGCGCTCACGTATGCAGGCTAGAAGCTCTTGAACAAGCCGCCTAGGCCGCGACCTGAGTGGCACCCCCGGTGCGTGGGAACGTGTCGGAGCCAATGGGGCACTTGCTGATGGTTTTTAGGTCCGGAGTTGGGAGCTAGAGCCGCCCCTAGGGCTGCGCTCGGCGGCCTGGGCGGAAGCCTTCGGGCTGCCTGAGGTTGAAGAAGGGTAGGGGGCCATTGGACGGTTCTTCCCTTCGCGGGCTGAGGGGTCGGCCAACTTAACCAAGGGCCAATAGAGTCATTTCGAAATGTTCTCCAAGCAAGTAAGTCACGCTACATGAGAAAGGGGGCACATGGCGCGCTCCGGTTGGCCCAAAGTAAGTGGAGTTTTGCAAAATTCATATCTCGTAAACCGTAGCTCAAATAAATGCGAATAATATATGAAAATTGATCAGTAGAATGAGAGGAATCCATTAAAAATATAATTAGATGTTGATTCCGTTCCTAATTGCAAAAGTACTTTAAGTTAATGAAAAGTGCATTAAAGTTAGGTTAACAACCCCAAATGAGGTTAATGATGGAATCTATGATGCCTAATGGGTTAGTTTGAATAATAATAACCTCTTGAACGATAATGTTAGTTTTGAATCTAATCTAGATGAGAAATTGCATGTTTTAAGGTTTTAAACCAAGATTTCATGATAATGCATTTAGAAATCCTAACTTAGAGTAAAACGGGAAGATATCATGAAAATATGTTGTTAAATGATAGTTCTAAGTTTTTGGTGTATGAAAGTCCATAATTCTGGATAAATACCCTAAAAGTAGTAATTAGGGTCTTTTCATGAATAAAAGATGGCAAAATGAATTCATATGTTAATTAGACCCTAATGAGCTTTGAATTAATGATATATGCACATAATGATCTTGTCATGAATTAAAAGGGATAAAAATAGTAGCTTTAATGTAAAAGAAGTTTAATGAAATTAATTGATGAGTAATGTGCCTTTAAATGTGGAAATAGGGTTATATGTTGTTGAGATAACCTTAATACTAAAGAATAGATAAGATAACTAGGGGTTTTGAGTAATGGCATAAAATTAGGGTTTAATATGGTAAAAGATGAAGGGAAACCCTAATTGCAAAATGAAACCCTAAAATAGATGCAAGAAACCATAGAAAGTGAATCCAAGTTAATAAAGTAGATTCTTGATAAAGCGCGTAATAAATAGAGTGCATATCCTTTTCAGGAATTATGAGATGATTGAAATACTTGCTTGGATCTGTTGGCTTGATTGTATATATATGAAGTATATGATGAATAATCTGCATGACTCATCAACTCAGGTATGTGGTTACTTATGAATAACCACTTAGTTTTCCGATGGTTTCTCGGACGTTTAATCGCATTGAATGCAACTAAACTGTTTGGATGTTCATATTGAAATTATAAAGTGACTATGACTATCACTTAATGTATATGCCTATAAACTCATATCCTGGTTCTCTCTATGGCATAATAGCTAACCTAGTACATGGCTGCCTATGGGTAGGTCCATCAGGTTAGAGAAAGGCCTAGTACATGGCTACCTATTGGGTAGGTCCATCAGGTCTATGGATGACCTAGTACATGGCTACCTATTGGGTAGGTCCATCGGGTCTATGGTTGACTTAGTACATGGCTACCATGGAGGTAGGACCATCAAGTCATAATGAGTTAGATATTGGGCTATCTTCGGATATTGCCATGTGACTCTAATACCTAAAAGAGGGGTGATATTCATGTCCAATGCAGGGACAGCCCAGAGTTCGAGAATATGTATGGATTGAGTTGTATGGCTTAAAATGTAATCTGGATTGTTAAATGATTAATTGAATGATTATATTGTTACCATAGTTGAACATTATCTGTTTCCTCCACATACCAGCTTCGGCTGACCGACGTTTTGTTTGTCGGCGTTTTAGGTACAATGAAAAGAACAAACAGTAAAATGACACCTTGTGAATTCAAGAATTAAAGAACAAGGAGGAACTAGTTGGAATAGTTCAGCTGAGGTTAGAAGTTTAGTTTGTTCCAATCTCTTCAAAGGTATGCAAAGAAAAAAAATTATTACTATTTTCAGTATAGTCTGTTAGAATTTAATAATTGTTTATGGTTATATGTCGAACCTTTGATCTAGGATTAATGGGTGCGGCTTCAACCTCTTGGTCTCCCTTAATTGGGGGTTACTGAAAGGTGAGGTCGTAACATATAACCTGCCTCATGGATCACTACCAAGCTCTAAGTTCCAAGATAGAAGAAGATCCTCCTAGCTTGATCTCCACAACACCTCCAAGAAGGAAGATAGAATCAAGGTTAAGAGAGAGTAATAGAGGGGAAAAAGAAGAAACTAAGGTCCATGGCCGAGAAGAAGAAAGAAAGAGTAAAATACACTAAGGACGATGACTTACCAAGGTAGATGATGAAAGGAGCACACCACAAGCTTAGGCTCGTCTACCAAGATTACAAGGAAGAGCACTCCTTAAGTTCAAGATCGTCCACCAAGGAAAAGGAAGCAAGGATGGCCAAAGGATTCTCTTGCATGTAGAGAAAGAAGTATATATACAAGAGAGATGAAAGAGAGAACAAAAGAAAGGTGTCACCACCTAAGAACCCTAGATGACACATGTCCACAAAGAAAAAGACACATGCAACACCATGCAACATGGTGAAAAGAACCATGCCTCACCACTTAGCCTCTTTCCTAGGTCAAGGCTGATGCACACCTCCTCCTCTATTCACAAATCGATAAGGATGAAACCCTAGAGACAAAAATGGATAGGACGTCTCCTCAAGACACCCACAACCGATACAAGGTCTCTTCAAGGCTCTCAAGCCCAAGACAACACTTCTAGGTGTAAGATACACCTCAAATATGAGTGTAAAACATCACCAAGGATGTCACCACTCAACCAAAGCTCAACCAAGGTGTCCATCTCTTTATCACTCTTCTAGATGATGCTAAGAGAGAGAAGGAACAAACTAGAGGTGGCAAACTTGCACATCAATCCTTATCCTAGTTAAATTGCAATTTTCACCAAAACATCTCCACAAAACATAAAAATCAAGAAAACAAACTTAAATAAGGAACTCAAGCCTCCAACATGCCCTAATTACATCTCTGATGATTAGATAAAGGAGCTAAGAAACACACTTAAGCAAAACAAATTGGGTTATCCCAAAACGTGGGTCAGGGTCCTTATAGTTATCCCAAAACGTGGGTCAGGGTCCTTACAAGTATCATATGTGATTTCTATTCATACATCTTCAATTATCTTATCCATACTTTCATCTATGCCTGTTCATTGTATAGACTCTGTATAGTTCTCCTACCTATTATATTATTTGTTTCATCTACTTTTATTAGATAACTTGTTTTGTAAGAAATAAATGTTATCAACTATTACATCATTTGTCGAGACTTGAAGACTCACCCTATGGTTTTCCAAACCTTTTATGTGATCAACAGTGCAGTCATGCGTTTGGTAGTGAGGATCATTAGTTTGAAGATGAATAAAGCTTAGAGGTTGGTGTGGTCTTTCTTAGAGTCCTAGAGTCCTCCATGTACTCTCAGGTCCATGTAGGGGATTAGTAAATGATTTATATCTTTTCATGTATTTGGTTATATGTCATGTATAATGTAGATGTTGTAAATGTTCATAAAGACACTTTTGTATATAGGTTGTGGACAAGGCCACAAAGTTCATGCAAAGTAACATGATATAAATATATGCCAAGTTTGGACCTTTGTGTAAGTATTCATATTGAATGTTCGATTTTTTTTCTAGTTATACTTTTGTTCCTATTTGGTAGTGTGGTTAATTAGTGTTTAATGGGAGTTTTGGGTTTTAATAATCTCATTTTGTGTACTAAGTTGTCATTGGTGGTATTAGAGATTTAGGTTCACTGAGTCTATAGGGACAAAGGAATTAGGTTGTCATGTTTGTTATTATGTATCCAACATATCTAACTATAGCTTATTCTTATGTAGATATGTTTAGAGAATTTGAAGAACATTTAGAGAGTAGTGATATGGCTCTTGATGGTGGTAGTAGGAGGAAAGTATTGGATGGAGGATTATCCCTAAGAGGTTAGAATAGCCTATCCTGCATCCTTTGGATCCTGTGACCTTAACTGATCCAACCTTCAATTATGATTTTAAGCAACTAATGGTGACAATTATGTGTTTGGATGACAAGATGCCTTTACCTCCACTTGGGGAACCTACCCCTAATCCTGAGTCATACGATTTTGAAAAAGACCTATAAGAGTTTGAAGCGTGTTGGTACCATGGAGTATGCGGTCACAGTGGACCCAACTGATTTAAACATGTGGTTGATAGAGTTGGAGAAGGCATTTTGTATCTTCAATATTGCCAAGGATGACAAGGTTAAGCATGCAATCTACCTTCTGGATGATAGTGTTGGCCACTGCTAGGCCATTGAAGAAGGGAAGAGGTTGGGTTAAGTGATCGGTTGGGATAAATTTTTTGTTGGGAGTTTGTGTGTCATTACTTTCCTGAGTCATATCTAGAGGAAAAAATGGCTCCATTTAAGTGGTTACACCAAGGGTCATGGTCTATGAATGACTACAAGGAAATGTTGATGGAGTTGCTGAGGTTGTATCTACATATGCTGACAATAGATAAGCAAAGGATAACAAGGTTTGAGAAGGGCTTGAATGCTGGATTGGCATGGATGGCGTCAACTATGGAGACACATGCAAAAATTTCCACCTCCGTGGAGGTAGTTAGGAGGATAGAGAGGAAAATAATGAACATACAAGATGCCAATGTGAGGAAGAGATTAGATCAATTTTAGGGACAACAGTCAGGCAGTTTCAAGAAGAAGAGGTTTTCTACACTACTACTACAACAACAACAATACCAATAGTCACATCAAAGGTCAACCATTTCTAAGCCAGGGAAACCAGTACAATCACAATCATACCCCTGTAAGGGGAGAGGTCATAGTTTTCCACCAACTGGGGTGAATAGTTCTAGGTTGATGTTTGTGATAGGTCTTTCTAGGATTCAACATAATATGAGGACTTGTTTCAAGTGTGGGAAAGTTGGGCAAGTCAAGTGGTCTTTCCCTCACATAAATAAGGAATTTATGCAACAACCAAGACAAAGTTGGCATGGATCACTATAGTAGTAGAGTAGCACTGGTGGAAGAGGATGTGGCCAATCATCTCAAGAAGGGTCTTTCCTACCACAAGGTAAATGTTAAGGCCAAGGACATCGACATACAACAATTCGAGTCTATGCTATGAGTTAGTTAGAAGGAGTGATCTACTCACAATTTGTGGCACGTCAGATGGAACTTTTACATTTTGACATATCTACATCTACATAGGTATGTTTTATGGTTGAACCATGTGAGAAACACTTTTTTTATCACCACAGAGGTGATAAAGAATTGTAACTTGTATGTTTTTAGTATAATCGATAACTTCTTATTAGAAAACCCTTTAGTTGGTCATGCCATTTTGTGAGAGGTGTGTCTCTTTTGCATCCTTTCTTTCTCATGGTGCAACATTCAAGTTTATCGTATGCCACTCCATACACATAGATTTGATGTAGTTCTATGGATGTATACCTTGGAGAGTACAAGGTTGTTTTGGACTGTGGTTCCTTAATTGTGAAGTCTTGTAATGGGGGTTTCTCTCAGTCTTTCTAAGGAGATATAAGATTATCCCTACATGTCTATTGTCTATAGTGATAGTAGAGAAGTTGATGAGATAAGGATGTGAAGCTTTGTTGGAACACATGGTAGATACCAAGGTGAGTCATCTTAGTATCTAGGATGTACCTATGGTGCATGAGTTCGAGGTTGTTTTTACCAAAAAAATTGATGGTGTTCCACCCTTGAGAGAGATTGATTGTGAAATCAATATAGTTCCTAGCATGTAACCCATAGGATGTCACCTTATAGGATAGATCCAACTGAGATGAAGGATTGAAGAAGTAGTTACATGAGTTTTTGGATAAGGGTTTCATACAGTTGATGACGTCCCTTTTGGGATGCTCTGGTGTTAATTGTGAAGAAGAAGGATGGTTCAATGAGCATTTGCATATACTACTAGCAGTTGATGAATAAGATCATAATGATAAACAAGTATCCATTTTTTAGGGTACATGATTTGTTTGATTAGTTGATAGGTACTCTAGTGTTTTCCAATATATATCTAATGTCATGGTATCATCAGTTGAGGATTAGGGCAGCTGACATACCTAAAAATACTTCAAGGGCTAGGTTTGATCACCATAAGTTTGTGGTTATTCTATTTGGACTGATCATTTCCCCTACACTATTTATGAACATGATGAACATAGTTCATAGGTTGTACATTGGCCAGTTCATGGTGGTCTTTAGAGATGACATCTTGATATTCTATAGAGATAGTCAACAACATGGGAAAATCTTTGCCAAGCATAGGAGTTGTTGAGGCAACATAGGCTATACACTAAGTTCAATAAGAGGGAATATTATACCTTGGCGTCTTTTCTTGGTCATGTCATTTTGAAGAATGGTGTTTGTGTAGACCCCAGGAAACTAGAGTCACTGTTGGAGTGGGAGAAACCCAAGACAATGACATAGGTTTGAAGTTTCCTAGGTTTAGATGGTTATTATAGGAGCTTCATCAAGATTTTGGTGCAGTAGCTACCTTTACCAAGCTAACTAGGAAGGGTGTGCCTTTTTTTTGGGATGAGAAGTGTCATTCTTCTTTTCAACTATTGAAGGAGAAGTTAAGGAGTGCCCCAATTTTGATGCTTCTAGAGCTTGGAAAGAGATACATAATTTTTATGATGCTTCAAGGAGTGGGTTAGGATGTGTGCTAATGCAGGACAAGAACATGTTTTCTTTAGATGTCCAAACACCACTGAACCATGGGAACAAAGGAGTCGAGGTATACAAGAAACCATCCACAATGTGAAAGATGAGCAAATAAGTGTTACCATGGAGGTCATCCTGGGCAGCGATGAGGAGAAGGATAGAGAAGAACTGGTAGCAATGATGTGGGCAATATGGCATGCTAGAAACAACTGTACATTCACCATGAAGATAAAAAATAGCCGCTACTTATTCATAAATAGCCTGGACTTAATACTAGAATAAAAGAAGTATAAGGTGGGGTGAGAAGGAAGCAACAAAATGGAAACCAGCACGTCGCAAGGGGAGAGATGGATACTGCTACTAGATGGAGTAATTAAGATAAATGTGGATGCGTCCATCAATGAGAACCAGAACACGGTGGTGGGTATGATAGCAAGGATCCACACGGGCTAGGTGATGGCAATGGCGGTGGAAAAGCTAGGCCTCAGCCCCCATACAACAACCAGTAAAGGCATTGGTGTTTGGCGAGCAATGATATGGGAAGCAAGCCACCAATACACGAAGGTACATATCAAATGCGATGCTCCGGTGGTAGTGCATCACTGCATGAACATCAACAAATGCAGAGACTATCTGGGAGTCATAGGAGAAGACATCAACCTTCTTGTCGGTCCTTTACCTCTTGCTCTATCTCTTTTGTTCCTCACAAATGTAATATGGCAGCTCATGTCGTAGCACAGTTAGCACATAGAGAGTTGAGTCATAGATTTTCTTACATGCACTCTTTCCCTTAGAGTATTGTAAACATTGCTTTGGTTGATTTAGCCTTTTAATAGATGACTAGTGGTCCACTTTGGGCTTCTCGTCCCTCCTTCAGAAAAAAAGATCATGTTTTCTTTTACTTCTCAACAACTTAAGAAACATGAGGAGAAATACCCAACTCATGATCTAGAGTTGGAAGGTATGGCTCTTGCATTGAAGATTTGGAGGCACTACCTGTATGGAGCAAAGTTTCAAATCTTCACGATTCACAAGAATCTTGAGTACATATTTCAAAGTAGGACCGCATGATAGATTTTCATCCAGTGAAGGTGAATGTAGTGGATGAGGTGTTAAGTAGAAAGTCATCTCCATCTTCATCATCATGTGTATATCAAGTGTAGTTGTACTGCATGGCCTGTTACCAATGGGACATGATGGTGTCACTTCGACAAATGAATGTGCAATTGGAGGTCTCTTTGTTGACATGTTTGTTGGAACACTTATAGGTAAAGAAGATGTCAATATAGTAGATCAGAGATGTACATAGGCTCATACCATGATATAGAACATCATATTAGAGTTTGGAAATGGAAATCATGATGGGTTTTATGAGATAGATGATGGGATAGTGCGCTTCAACAACTAGATGGTGGTTCCTGAGGTTGACACTCTGACGGAGATGGCACTTGTGGAGGATCATTCCTCAATGTAGTCTATTCATCCTAGTAGTATAAAGATGTATCCTAATCTCAAAGACTTGTTTGAGTGACCGGATCTGAAACATGATGTGTCAGAGTTTGTAGCTAAGTGTCTGATTTGTCAGTAGGTTAAGGTTGAGCATTAGAAACCTAAAAGGATGTTGCACCCATCTCCAATTCTGGAGTGGAAATGGGATCATGTAACCATTGACTTTGTGGTTGGTCTACCTAGAACAACCAAGGATCATAGTTCCAATTGAGTGATTATTGATCACTTAACAAAGTTAGCTCACTTCTTTTCGGTTAAGAGCACCTCCACCATAGAGAAGTTGGAACATATGTATGTTGATGAGTTGATGAGATGGTTTGTCAGCATGACATATGAATTATGATAGCATAAGACAAGGGTCCTCAATTTACAATCAGATTTTGGGAATATTTTCATGCATCTTTGGGTACATAGTTTAGGTTCAGTACAACCTTTCACTTCTCTATAGATAGATGGTCAATCGGAGAAGACCACACATACGTTAGGGGATTTGTCGAGAGCACATGTACTTCCAATTGTTGTGAGGTGGGTTATCCACCTTACCTTGATTGAGATTTCCTATAATAACAGTTACCTGAGGAGCATATATATGGCATCACATGAGGATTTGTATGGAAGACAATGTAGGTCACCTCTTTGTTGGTATGAGATATGTGAATATCAATTGTTAGGTCTTGAATAGTTTCAGAAGTCTATAGAGAAGATCAAGTTGATCAAATAATAATTGTAGGAAACGAATGATAGACACAAGTAATATGCACAATCACCTTCGACCTTTGGAGTTCCAAGTTGGAGACCGTGTGTATCTCAAGGTTTCCCCTAGGAGAGGTTTTTTGAGGTTTGGAAAGAAGGGAAAGTTGTCTCCTAGGTTTACAAGAACTTACCCTATAACAACTCAAGTTGGAAAGGTGGCATACAAATAAGAGTTGCATCTATATTTGCATAGATTTCATAACGTGTTCCACTTTTTGATGATGAGGAAGTCTAACCCTGATATAGAGCAGATAATACAACCATTGGAGGTCCAGTGAGAGGATAATGTCTCCTATGTTGAGGGTCTGGTTTTGAATTTTGATAGGCAAGTGCAAAATTTGAGGAAGAAAGATATAGATTTATTGAAGGTTTTGTGACAACACAATGTATATAGGAAATCACATGGGAGTTAGAGGATGATATGAGTAGTAAGTACCTATCTTTGTTTACGTAGGATTTCAAGGGAAATATTCTTGTTAGGTTTTATGGTTGTAATGATTCTAACCTACCTTAATTCATAATCATGTATGTTTGTAGTTATTGGGCACTTCATTTCATAATGAAAATTTTGATTATGTTTAAAATATCAATTTTTCAAGACAAGTTTAAAATTTGAGCCAATTCAGACTTTGTTTGCTTTAGTTTTGCAATTTTATGTACTTTGTGGGTATATATACAATATTACATTTCCAGGGTTCCAACTATAATTTAAAACATTTATATTTTGTTAAATGATGTTCTTTACATTTTCATAAAATTTTATCTTATATGAATTCTTTTGAACCTTGTTGCACAAGGTACTGACTCCTTACAATAGACTAGTGTGATGGTGAGGGTAAGTGCACCTACCCATGTCTATCTATCTTAAAAAACTGATGGTTATTCTGGGTGGTTGCAAAACATTAGTTGTTCTGGGTGGTTGCAAACTAATGGTTCTTCGGGGTGTTTGCAGACTGATGGTTTATTTGGGTATTTTCAGACCATTGTTATTGTGGGTGTTTGGAAACAGATGGTTGTTTTGGGTAGTTGTCAAACTAATGGTTGTTCTGGGTGGTTGCAAATTTTTGGTTGTTATGTCTGGTTGCAAACTCGTTGTTCTGGGTGTTTGCAAACTGTTGGTTTTCTGAGTGGTTGCAAATAAATGGTTGTATTGGGTGGTTGCAAATAAATGGTTGTATTCGGTGGTTGCAAATAAATGGTTGTATTGGGTGGTTGCAAATAAATGGTTGTATTGGGTGGTTGCAAACTGTTGGTCATTTTGGGAGGTTGCAAACTGATAGAAATACTAGTTTAGAATTTTTGACTTTCAATCTCTCCTATCTTACCTATAAATACCCCTCCCACCCATCTTATGAATTTTTTACCCAATTCCTTGTTGCTACTAGAAATCAATAAGAAACCATACCTAGATGACAAAAAGGACTGAAATAGATGAAATCTTGTAAGATCGTGGGTGAATATTGGTGCATTCCATAGATAAAGCTTCCATAGGACAAATATATCACTTTCTATCCTAGTTTCTTGCTTCTTACATGTAAGATCTTATCTTCTAACCCTTTTTATTTATTTTTTCCCCTTCTCTCCATACCATGGCCAAAATCCTTTGTAATTTCTAGGTCCACTGCCCAAGGCTCTAGTAGAATTTTAATAATGACCAGGCCCACTATCCAATGCTCTAGTAGAGTTTTTGTGATGACTAGCCCCACAAACCACCACTAGCCTTAACTATGCACTTTGTCCTCACTCACACATAAGTCGGGATTAACCTCCTGACTGGTCACCCATCCTATAACTACTCTAAGATGAGCATGTTGAACTATGGAGGTCTTAGTGACAAGATCCATGAAAAGGAGGTGTGCCTTAATGATATAGGAAGTCTAATCATTCCTTTTAAGATCCTTTTACCTAAGGTCTCAAATCCCGAGACTTTATAATCTCCCCAACTTAAAATCTTGACATCCTCATTAAAGTTGAACTATGTGACCTCATAACATTTACTCATTTCACTAGAGACCCAGATGGCCCATGTGCACCCATCCCTTGATCACAACTACTAGTGCAAGGGTGGCTACATCACCATGAACATTCCTCTCCAAAATGCCTTGACAGCTCAACTCAATACTGGCATGTGAAATGTCTATGAGGGCCCCACCTACTGGAGGGGTTTTGGCTCTGATACCATTTTCAACACTTGGGCCCACTGGCCAAGGGTTTCGTGGAGTTTTAGGAATGATGAATGACCCCACAGACCACCACTAGCATTAAGTGTGTGCTTTGTCCTCATACATAAGTTGGGATCAACTTTCTGAATAGTCACCCATCACAATACTACTCCAAGATGAACATGCATAACTATAGAGTTATTATTGATAGAATCCCTAAAAATGATGTACACCTGGATGATATGGGTAGTTCAATCATTCTTTTTAAGAAAATTTTATCTGAGGCCTCAAATCCTAGGATGTTACATCTATGGTGCAACAAGTTGGAAACTTGTGCATACGGTTATTGAGCCCTTTTTCTTCTCTACTTTATGTAGATACAACCTGTTCTTGAAGAAAGGAGTTCTTGGTCTTTTCAAAGGATCAAGTTCAGTCATTTTCTACTCTTTTTGTGGTTCCTTACTATTTGGACATGCATGAGTTGGCATTCAAAATACATGTATAAATGTTCCTAAAAATGTCATTTTATGGTTTTTTTATACCAAAAGATGAGAAATAAACCTACATGCTTCTTATTAGCCATTATTCTATTGAATGAATGGCTGGATTAAATGCCAATAGTAAATTTCGCTCATCCATGATAGGTCTGGTCACTGGATATCTAAATCTTGAAAATATCATTACATTTACATTCCTTTGAGTTTTAAGCTGAAATTGGGATTCAATCATTTTTGTACCTTATAAAGTTGCCTTCAAAATTTCATATGATAATGAGATCTATAAGAGGTTATCATTATTATGGCATTAATGACATATTGGTCTTTCATGTGTCCTCAATAATGGTTTAATCCTCTTTAAGGCCAAGGATGGTTAGGTAACCATGATTGAGTAACTAAGAACTATTTTATAAATTTTATATTTTCTGAATGTGTAACACCTATTTTATTTCACAAATGCATCTAGTGTCCTTTTATGTAACTTACTTGATGTAGTTGAAAAGATATGTAACTAGATTAATTAGTCAAGTGTAACCCTAACCATGTAGTGTCCTGTGACTGTAGAAGAATCTCAGTGTCAAAATTTGCTGAATAGTGAAATGAGTACTCCTTTTAGTGATTTTAGTTGTGATAAGGAGACATGAGTCATATACTATTGAGTATATGCTGGTGAAAGGAGGGTTTACCCTCATCATCCAAATTTTCAAGGTTATAGAGAGCCGTTGAGGCCTTTTATCCAATTTTATGTGATAGAGAGAGGATGCGGTATAACCCAAATTTGAGGGTTTCTACCTGAGTTTTTGGTATTGTAGCATGTATACTCAAGACATACCAGGTCTTTAGTGGGATGGACATTGTGCTCCTACTGGTAGGTTGGGCGATTGTGCCATTATAGTTGTTCACTCATACTAACCGAAGGGGAAGAGATCTTAAGGTTCTGATCTTCATAATGGTCAACTAGTAGTTTTAGTGGTATGCCTCACACTACCTAAGGCTAAATAAAATATGTAATTTAGTCATTTAGTATATCTGTTAGGGTTAATTGGCAGATACATTGTGATAACAATTGCTTTGTTTTTCCTCCCATTATCATATGTGATTTCTACTTATACATGTTTAGTTATCTTATATGTACTTTCATCTATACCTTTTATTATTATAGACTTTGGATAGTTCTTCTACCTATTACATTATCTGTTTTAACTAAAATAATAATAGGACACATTCTATAAGCAAGACGTGAAAATTTTTTGTATCGTATCATTGGGACTTAGGGTTTAAAGCCATGATCTTTCAAATCTTTTCAGTGATCAACAATGCGGTTAGGCCTTTAATAGTGAAGATCCTCAATTTAGATGTTAGTAGAGATTGAGTGGTTGGTGTGGTCTTGGTTTGAGTCCTAGAATCGTCACTATATTCTCAGGTATGGGTATGGGATCTATAAATGATGTGTATTGACTCAACTTTTTTGTTGTATGCCATGCATAATGGACATACTGTAAATGCTTGTCAAGATAATTTTGTATATATAGGTTGTGGCTGAGGCCACAAAACTCTTATAGAGTTACCTAATATGAATATATATGAAGTTTGAACTTTTGTGCAAGTATTCATTTGGAATGTTTATCTTTTTTATTTTAATTTTGTACCTTTCTGGTAATGTTGATAATAAGTGTTTAATCGAAATTTTGATTTTGAATAAGCTCATTTTGTGTGAAGGGTTTTCGTTGGATCATTTTAGCATGAACTATAATATATTACTGCCCGATCATTTGACAATAATGGAAAATGATGAGGATGTACAGTGATGCACATCTTGGGGGTATTGGAAGGTGGTGGTGGGCTAGCATTTTAGGCCAATGAGAATTTTGATGTAGCCGATGAAACACCAGATCGAAAAAGTCTAATCTTGGTCAAAATTTGCTTTGGGCCATTGAACATTGCCGAAACCACTATCCTAACCTGGTGTTTAGAGATTAAAGATCAAACCTACCATGATGTCAATAAATTATGTCAAAGTACTAACAAATTTCCATAAAACTAACATAAAATAAATGGAAGCTATTTCTAAAGCAAAATCTAAAATTAAAATGCAAAACTAGGATAAGATGTGACCAAACATGGATGAATATTCATTCTTCACCTATGCATTGGTAGAATGGGTTCCAACACTCACATGGTATTCCATGGTGACTCACATGAGTGTTAGTAAAGGTATCAACATAATGCAATACTAGACATTGATGCATCTACATGACCCCTAGCCAACTGAGGTAGCTAGATGGGTCTTAGGCACACACCCATGTCTTTGGATATTTATGAAACCTTGTTTGAATACACTCTTTAACAAATCCACAAGTGCATGAGCTCAAGAGTAGTATAGAGATGGAATGTCGGGGTAGAACCCAAGGGAGAGAGGGGGAAGTAGAGGTTACTTCACTTCTGATATGTTCCTAGAGCAAAGTCTAGAATTTAAGGGTATAATCTTAGATTTTGAGTTACACCAATATAGTGAAATAATCAATTAAGAATCAATAAGAAAAACCTACTTCCACCCTAGACAAGTTGCATATAATTAACAAAGTAAGGAAAGAGAAAATACAATAGATATAGAAAGAAAATGTTAACACTAACAATAAATTAACAATGCAATCCTAACTATCAAATTAGATATGGAAAGTAATGCTAAACTTGCAAATATGGCAAACAACAAATAAACACTAAGCTAGCAAATGACTAACTAGAGAGAAAAAAAATCCACAAGGGAGAACTAACTATACTAGTAAGTTAAACTAGCATGAATAAAGGAAAGTGATTAAAAAAGCAAGAAAATAAGATAATTAGACTAGCACTATTATAGCAAACTAAAAAATTAGAGTTTTAAGAAATTATGTATGTGTGGGCCATTTCAGGGTAATGGGACTATCAACTATGTTGGGGTTCATCACCTGCAAGCATCAATCATACATATATATTATCAAATTAAACTATCAAGTTAGATGACAAAGAGTTTCCCTAAACTACTAATTGTCCATGGATTAAGTAGAGTGTGTATAGGGAAACTAGTCCTCATAATCCCCTATCGAACCTTGTGAGGCTCATCTGATTAGGGTTTAGGTGAAATTCAATTAAGATCTAAGAAGTCTAGTTTCTAGGATGGAAGAATTTAGGGATATTGGGTGACAAGGGTAGTAAACGAGGATGTAAATGAGGGGTTTACACCTCATTTCACCTCCCATCTAGCCTTTAAGTAGATCCAAGCAAATAGAACTAAGTATCTCCAAACTAGCTACTTAGATCTCATGACTAGGGTAAGAGAAGGGATAGATATGTAAAAATATGGGCAGCTAGGTATGGATCCACTAGTTGGACATAGGAGGAAATTCCAAAATGGCTACATATAATACTACAACCTAGGTGTTTTCAAGCACAAACCACAAAGTAATTTATGAAATGAGTGGGATATAAGAAAGTATAGTAAGACTCACTCTTGAGATAGATGCGTCCAAAATGCCTATACTAAATCAATTTCTTGTTGCTAAATAAGGTTGTAGAACCAAAGAAAATTAATGTTAGGTGTGAAAAATACAATAAATAGGATTCTTGGATTTATAGAGACATAATATTTCTTTTTTCCTTCACTTTTTGCATTGAAAAAACATATAAAATATGATTCAACCTCAGACCTTTTTTAAGGTAGCAGATAATAGTAGGACTTCAGAATCAATGTGCATTTGAATCTTGGGGGCTAGTAATCGCCAATATGCTCGTATTCGTGATGCTATCATTGAAATGATATAGAAGTAGAATATAATCATTAGTAGAAAAGCATGGATCTTACATATTATTATTCCCCAAAATGGTGTCAAAGTCATATTTTCAACAACAACAACCCTCCTAGGGGGCTTAGCTACTGATGATACAAAATGTGAGATAGAATAAGAAGTTGAAGAGTGAAATACTTGGTGAGGAATCCTTCTTCTTCTCGTCTAGCAGTAAATGCACAAACTCTTTCTTCCTTGGTGGTTGAATAGCATGGAAGGATGGATAGAAATGACCAAAACCTTTAAAATCTTGGATTTTTAGGTGGAAGAAAGTGAAAATGGAGTGTAGATTGGTGGAAATGAGTTGAGAGAAGTAGGTGTGGTTCCATCAATGGTTGAAGTGTCTAAACTCTAGCTCCAAGCCACCACAAATAGTTATGTAGTGATTGGAATGCATAGGGTTGACTAGTGGTATTCAGGTAAAATGATATCTAGGAAGTAGTAGGGTTTGGGTGGCAGTGCGACCTTTTTGGGCAAAATGGATGTGGTGAGTGTAAGGTGGAATGGACGTTCTAAGAAGAAACGGTCATGGTGAAAGTGGGAAAATGTGTTTTTGGAGGCTGGTAGCATGATTGTGTTGGGTTCTTGGCAACACAACCATTTTGGTTGGCATGGATGTAACAACCCACACTTTTGAGTGTCTAAAAGACCTTAAAGTCGCATATCATTACTCATAAATTCTAGGATCAGATTCATGAAATAATACATAATAGTAAACAATTTCCATTAATGAACAAATAGTTACATGTTTGCATAGAAAGCTCCTCTAAGGAGTTACATAAATTTCAGAAAGAGTTAACATGTACATGTGTGAAGATATACCACTACGACTAAACCTTCATGAATAACTTTAGTGTCTTCAACATATTTATTTGTACCCTCATGTCCATCAATCAAGTATACCTGTTACCTAAAATGCTGACAAACAAATATGCGATCAGTAAATTTCTTTACTGGTACATGGGTTCAAACAATAATCACAAGTACACTTATAAGCAAATGTCTATATCTTGCAAATAAGAACATAAACTTGTTTTCATATTCTAACCCATATGTGGTCTACTACCTCAGGTGTAATCACTGTCCCTCCGGGGCTTGTGTGCAATACCCTTAAGATCAGTATAACCTAGGGTTCAAAATATTGTTATTTACTTTACATGATACTCATAGGAACTTTATAATTTGCAAAAGTAAATAAACAAGCAAGTAGTTTATCTTTCGTTCAATCTCAATGAGAAACCTTGGAAAAATCAGATTTTGATACATGTATTCATAAGCATAACCACATACCTTTGCAATGTAGATTATTCAATTATACTTCAAGCATAGTCCAATCAAGCAAACAAATCAAGAAATAATCATATAATCTGCATTATGTAAATTCTAAAGTGTCACCAAACATTTTAATCTCATTAAATCCTACACGGTCCTAAACTAGGGTTTATGTTTTCTTGACATCAAGTTACCATTAGGGTTATGCCTTGAAACCCTAATTCACATGATTCTTACTTTAATGATTGAAGAACCCTAATTCATATAAGGGTTGTCATGACTATCAAATATATGATATTCTTTTATTATGAACACTTATATTAGATTAACTTCATTAATCAACATAAAAAGATATGGTCTAGATTTCATAATCCTATTTATACACATGTATATCTAGCCACTTTGTTAGCCATAATTATCATCCTTATGATCATACTAATCAAATTATTCAAAAAGATCATGTAATAGCATAAAAGAAGGGCCTTTTTTTAAAAAAAAAATTGGCAATTCATTCATCTCGTCGTCTGGGTTCAAACTCATGACCTCTCGGTCTTACATCATCACTTTTACCACTAGGGTGCCACTTCATTGGCATAAAAGAAGGGCCTTTAACATTTTTCACATGCTTAAAACTTAAACTAGGGTTTTTAATATGCTAATCACCACTTTATCTTATGATACCCTACTTCTGAAAAAAGAAGCATGACCAAGTCTAAATTATATATTCTTTGTGTTCCTCTCATTTTCTTGTCATTTTTCATATATTACTTGTCTAATTCTGAGCATCCTAGCAATTGCTATAATATTCTTAAGTTAAACCTTTTATTAGCCAATTTAGCATTGCCACGTTAGCAAGGTATTCTTTTCTTATTAATCGGCTCAGGATTAGCGAAAGGACTTACCTGTGCCTGGCTCTTGAACATGCAGGAGAGGGGCATATGCGTCCTTACTCTAAATCCCCTTCCACCTCACGTTGGGTGCGACCCTTTCCACTCGCCGCTCCGATAGGCACCCGATCAGCGATCAAGTGGCAAGCAACGTCGCCGCCCTTACAGCACAAACAGCCACTGTGGATGACCAAGCTATCACCCAAAATCTAGATAGATGACTGTTCTTCCTCACCTAGAGTGGTGCTTCCGCACACACCGCACGGACGCAGCCATCCTCACACTATTGTCAGCACATGTGGTCCCATACCCTCCGCTTGATAGTGAGGTGTGGCGCCTCTTCCTAGGTGACTCTGGTGAGACCTCCTGCTAGTCTCCTCCTCGCTCGTCCCTTCTTCTTCATCCATCTAATCATTGCAAACGGATGTTTCCTTGTCGGGTAGTTTTGCTGCCCAACGCCTATCCACAATGCTAGACTCCATGTGTGGTATCATTGGAGGCACCTTGGTGGTGCTCTCCCTTCCCTCGCCTCACATCTCTGGGTTCGCTGCCTCCTCTAACGACCTCTTTGATGACCTAGGCATCCAACTCACCACCCCTACCTTCCGCTTTTAGTAGGCTTTGATGGAGTTTTTGTAGGTCATGCATGATGGATGAGCCTCCTCAAAGGTCAATGATGGCGTAGAGCATGGTGGAGAAGTTCCACTCACATCCGTCTGTGATTGCCACCGAGCTACAACCTATCGTGTCTATGTTGTAGGTCCATCTGATATGACTCCACGTCAAAGGAACTAGGGGGAAGGATCTTCAAGGCACATGGATCCTTTGTCACGTTTCATCTTGGACCACTATGGATAGGGCCATGTATTCTGGTGGCAAGAGGTTGACCTGGGGTTCCCATATATATACACACCTAAGGAAACCCTAGGGGTCATCCTTGAAGAGACGAAAAGAGACCTCAAAGCCTAGACCTATTCACTGTTGGTTGTAAGATACACACAGGAGGGATATACAAATTTGTATTTCATTATACACTAAAAAGGAAGATGCCCAAGGGATTTATCATGCCTTATTCTCTAAAAGCATGTCCATGTATATAGATTCTAGAAAACCCATTATATGTTTCCTATTCCTTTCTATTTTGGAATTGGCAACCCAAAAATTATAAAGGGAAGCCCATCTTTCTATGGCACACATTGGATAATGTATTTCTCAAATTGATTATAGCAACACATTAATCTTTTCTCAGTCATATTCAAATTGTTGGGTTCCATTTGGATATCTTTTCATATCCCAAAACTTGCTCCTTTTAAACATTTATTTAAAATAATGTTATTATCTTGTGGAATCTCCTTGTTTGGTGTCCCAACCATTATGTTGCCAATCTTGGCTATATAATTACTCTTTTAATTATCTCATCACACCATGCATCTTATTTTCCTTTGGAAAACATTTGTCATATCAAAGGACTTTACTCTATGGATTCCTTTTATTTATTTAACTTGTGCCTCAAGCACCCACACCATAAAGATGATTAACACTATCATTCCACCAATAATATTATTGAAGAAACATTAATATAATTCATGCATCATATTTTATAATTCAATTTTACCAAAATTAAGAATATAACATTCACCCCTCCTTAAAAGGAAATCTGTCCCCAAAATTCACAACTAGTTTGGTCAAGGTGAAAGATAACTCCTCTTGATTTCAAACTTTAGGATTAGCAACCCTTCTTAGATATTTCCCACATCTTTTATCAATATGCTGATTCCACATGTTATTACTAGTATTGGTACTTGAATTCAATTCAAAGTATATCCACGTCTATAGTATACCCATCTTATCATCACTTGATGATTTCATTCTTATTTTGTGATCTCAATATTACTTGGTGATTTCTGTTTTCACCTAGGTATCCAAACTATAAGTCATTATTTTCACATGAGGGTGAGGTGACACCTCTAACCCTAGTTCATGTTATTACACATTCAATGTAGGATATTCATCCTCATTATCTCAATTGTAAGCATAACATGTATCTATCCAATCTCCCTCCCTCATAATGAGATGAAATAAGCATTTGACTGCATCCCAAACATAAATTTCATTTCATTCTAAGAGTGGAGATGGTACATCCAGATGTTACCTTTCACTTTCACTTTTTTTATTTTGAATCATACTCAATATGACTCTAAACATGCTTATTCTTAATTGCATAGTATTCATACATTCCATGAAGTCAAGTGTCCCTTTTCTTACTCGTATGTTAGGGCACAACTTCTCACAAGTTTTCATAACTTCATTATATCTTTTACATTTACACCTCATGTTTATAAGTCTTAGCCAATTCCTTGAGGTCTGTAGGGGTATAGGTACCTTTGGAGTGATAGCATCCTTATGCATCAAGAGATTGCCTTTCACATTCACTCATTAGGCTACATGATCCTCATGGAGGTATCTAATCTCCTGAGTCATGTACCTTGGGTAAACCTAGTTGTTACCTCCTGACCACATGGTCATGTGCATACAAGGCATATCAACTCCCAACCCATCAGTCCTGTGTACGTCTAATAAACCCTACTTGACCCTAGGATTGCATTAGGACTCTACCCTACCTAAGGTTTTCTTTTGAGATGTCACATCTTTTAAGCACATTATTCTCTTATTTAATTCTTTAACCTGGATTGCCTTCATTTCTCTCTTTCAAGTACACATAATGCAGTATAGTCCTAGCATTGGGCTCAGGACACCTTCCCTCCCGGGCTTGGTTCCATGTCAGTTTTCCCTCCTGGGCTTGACCTTCTGTGATCTTCCCCTCCAGGAGTTTGATCCTAAACATCTACACTTTGGACTTAGGCCGTCTTCCCTCTTGGGTTTGGTGCCTTACTGGTCTTCCCTATTGTGCTTGACCATTTAATGACCTTCCCTACTGGGCTTGGTCGTCCACTCAGGCCACCTTCTATCTAGGGCTTGGTGCCTTACTGGTCTTCCCTCCTGGGCTTGACCAGTTGTGTCACTCAGAGATGGCATCCTTGGGTTCAAAGAATATAAGTGATTTCATCTTTATATCTTGAACGCTTCACTCCTCTAGGTGAGGATTAAGGTTATCTCAATACTTAAATATGTTTATTCACTTACCTTTTAAGGGAAAGTCCTAGCCTAGGGTGTCATCTTCACTCATAGGATGGGTTAGGCTCTCTAGCCACAACCTGATCCCAAGATCTAAGGTTTTGCCTCCCTCCTAGGTCATCTTCCCACTCTTGGGTCGACCCACCCTAGGTTGGCACACCAACCCTAAAGGTTTCATATATATCTTTTTTTCATTAGGCATAACTTTTATCATTATAACATATCAACCCATGTTTGGTCAATTTCTAGAATACCCTATCATGGTTTTTGTTCATTCAGTGAACTTGGGTCACCTTCCCCTCTAGGGGCTTGGTACTACATAGGACTTCCCCTCCAGAATTTGGCCACCATCACCAAACTTATAGAGATAACATGAGGGGTTTGAGCAAGTTATATTCAAACTTTCATTTTCATATATATATATATATATATAACTATTGAGTTCATATATTTCTTAAGACCTCTTACATAAGTGTTATGCTCCCCGTGCATACTTGCATGGGAGAATGGGTCACCTAAACCCATCCCTTTATCTTTCTTATTCCTGATTTCAAGTTTCACATGGGTGGTGTCCCATACCACCACACCATGTTCATTATTTAAGATTAAGGTTTTAGGGTTAGGGTTAGGGACTATAATCTACCTCTCATAGTTCCATATCCCTTGACCCACTAGAGTTTTTATACCCTAAACCAAGTCCTTCCTCTAAGAAAGGGCTTACCCATACATGTCTCTTTCTAGTATCTACCCTCTCTATAGGGACCTACACAAAAGGTTACATCTTTTCATATTTTACTTCTCAAATTAATAATTTCTTTTCAAGGCTTTTTAAGCAATGAGATGAGAAGTAGATGAAAATGTGAGATGAGAAACCTAAAAGATACCTTATACCTTAATAAATTTTCTCTTATATTTCTAAGGATGGTTTGAAATTATAAACTATTAAGTATTAGTTGATGAATCTGTGCTCTGATACCAAATGTAACGACCCTCACTTTTGAGTGTCTAAAAGACCTCAAAGTCATAGATCATTAATCATAAATCCTTTAGATTCAAGAAATAATACAAAATACTAAACAATTTTCATTAATGAACAAATAGTTACATGTTTGCATAAAAATCTCCTCTAAGGAGTTACATAAATTTTAGAATGAGTTAACATGTACATGTGTGAAGATATACCACTAAGACTAAACCTTCATGAATAACTTTAGTGTCTTCAACATCTTTATTTGTACCCTCATGACCATGAATCAAGTATATCGGATACCTAAAATGCCAAAAAACAAATACATGATCAGTATATTTCTATATTGGTACGTGGGTTCAAACAATAATCACAAGTACACATATAAGCAAACATCTTTATCTTGCATATAAGAACATAAACTTGTTTTCATATTCTAACCCATATCTAGTCTACTACCTCAGGTGTAATCACTGTCCCTCCAAGGCTCGTGTGCATTACCCTTAAGATTAGTCTAACCCAGGGTTCAAAATATTGTTATTTACTTTACGTGATACTCATAGGAACTTTATAATTTGCAATGAGTAAATAAATAAGCAAGAAATTTATCTTTCATTCAATCTCAATGAAAAAGCTTTGCAAACTCAGAATTCGATACATTTATTCGTAAGCATAAACACGCACCTTTACCATGCAGATTATTCAATTATATACTTCAAGCATAGTCCAATCAAGTAAGCAAATCAAGCAATCATCATATAATCTGCATTACGTAAATTCTAAAGTGTCACCGAACATTTTAATATCATTAAATCCTACTTGGCCCTAAACTAGGGTTTAGGTTTTCTTGACATCAAGTTACCATTAGGGTTATGCCTTGAAACCCTAATTCCCATGATTCTCACTTTAATGATTTAAGAACCCTAATTCATATAAGGGTTGTCATGACTATCAAATCTATCATATTCTTTTATTATGAACACTTAAATCAGATTAACTTTATTAATCAACATAACAAGATATGGTATTGATTTCATAATCCTATTTATACACATGTATAGCTAGCCACTTTTTTAGCATTAATTATCATCCTTATGATCATACTAATCATATTATTCAACAAGATCATGTAATAGCATAAAAGAAGGGCCTTTAACATTTTTCACATGTTTAAAACTCAAAGTAGGGTTTTTAATATGCTAAACACCACTTTATCATATGATACCCTACTTCTAACAAAGGAAGCATTACCAAGTCTTAGTTATATTTTCTTTGTGTTCCTCTCATTTTCCTTATCATTTTTCATATATTACTTGTCAAATTCGAAGCATCCTAGAAATTGCTATGATATTCTTAAGTTAAACCTTTTATTAGCCAATTAGGCATTGCCACGTTAGCAAGGTATTCTTTTCTTGTTAATCAGTTCAGTATTAGTGAAAGGACGTACCTCTCCCTGGCTCTTGAAGACACATGATATGGACATGTGTGTCCTTTGACTCTAAATCCCCTTCCACCTCACGCTGGGCACGACCCTCTCTGCTCGCCACTCTGATAGGTGCCCAATCAGTGGTCAACTTATGAGCAACGTCTCCGCCCTTGCAATTCGAATAGCCACTACCACTGTGGATGACCAAGCTATCATTCAAACTCTAGATAGACGAATATTCTTCCTCTCATAGAGTGGCACTTCCCCATATGCCGTATGGATGCAGTCATCCTCACACCGCTGTCGGTACCTACGGTCCCGTGCCTATCGCTCAATGGTGAGGCATGATGCCTCTTCCTAGGCGATGCCAGTGAGACCTCCTGCTAGTCTCCTCCTTGCTTGTTCCTTCTTTTTAATTCCATTTTATCATTGCATATGGAAGTTTCCTTGTTGGGTAGTTTTGTTGCGCTATGCCTGCTCATAGCGCTGGACTCCATGTGTGTTACCATCAGAGACACCTTGGTGGTACTCTCCCTTCCCTCACCTCACATCTCTGTGTCTGCCGCCTCCTCCAGCGACCTCTTTGGTGACCTAGGAATCCAACTCGTCAGCTCTGCCTTCCTCTTTCAGTAGGCTTTGGTGGAGTTTTTGCAGGTCATGCATGATGGTTGACCCTCCTCAAAGGTCAACCATGGCATAGAGGATGGCAGAGAAGGTCCACCCACATCCGTCCCTAATTGCCACCGAGCTATGTCATATCATGTCTATGTTGCAGGTCTATCTGATGCAACTCCATGTCAAAGGAACTAGGGGGGAAGGGTCTTCAAGGCACATGGATCCTTCGTCGAGTTTCATCTTAGACCACTATGGATAGGGCCATGTATTGTGGTGGTAAGAGGCTGACATGGGGTTCCCATATACATACACACCTAAGGAAACCCTAGGGGTCATCCTTGAAGAGACGAAGAGAGGCCTCAAAGTCTAGACCTATTCACTCTTGGCCACAAGACACACACAGGAGGGAGATACATATATGTATTTCGTGATTCACTAAAAATAAAGATGCCCAAGGGCATTAATCATCATGCCTTATTCTCTAAAAGCATGTTCTTGTATATAGATTTAGGAAAACCCATTAGATATTTCCTATTCCTTTCTATTTTGGAATTGGCAACACAAAAATTATAAAGTGAAGCCCATCTCTCTATGGCACACATTGGATAATGTATTTCTCAAATGTATTATAGCAACACATTAATATTTTCTCACTCATATTCAAATTGTGAGGTTCCATTGGGATATCTTTTCATATCCCAAAACTTGCTCCTTTTAAACGTTTATTTAAAATAATGTTATTATCTTGTAGAATCTCCTTGTTTGGTGTCCCAACCATTATGTTTCCAACCTTGGATATATAATTACTCTTTTAATTATCTCATCACACCATGCATCTTATTTTCCTTTGGAAAACATTTTCATATCAAAGGACATTACTCTATGGATTCCTTTTATTTATTTTACTTGTGCCTCAAGCACCCACACCATAAAGACGATTAACAATAGTGTTCCACCAACAATATTATTGAAGAAATATCAAATTATTCATGCATCATATTTTATAATTCAATTTTACCAAAATTGAGGATATAACAATGTCCGTGTTGGAATCTTCTTAGCATGGCCGTTCTGGCCAACATGGTCATTCTATTGAGCTTCCTTGGAGCTGATTCCTCACTAGATTTCTACTATGATTTTGGCATTTACCCGAAGACCGTTCCAAGGTACCACAACTATAACTAGGTTGTTTCCTTGCACTTTGGTCTTCCTTTTGACAATCTATGAAGTTCTTTGCTTTAGCTAGACCATTGAGAACTAGGGTTATGTTGGAGCAGCTCTTGGATTCTCTTTAGGATCCTCTAAGGGTGAGGCAATCCAAAATCCTTCTCATTCTATCTCTTCCATTCAATGCATTGAACAAGGTACCTGAAAAAACTTGTAAAGAAACACCATTAGCGCATTTCACAATAAACAATTTATATGATGCCCTTCACCACATAAAGCGAGATTACTCAAATCAAAATGCAAAATCCGCGGAATACAATTTTTTCTTCTTGTCTTCTTTCTAAATGATTTCTGTTACACAGCTTAGAAAGTCCACAACCTTTTCTTTTCTTTCATCAAAGTGACAAATAGGAGACATCGATGCTCAAACATCCCCCTGCCTTTCTTTCTTGATGCTTTTCAAGGAAAAAAGATAGCGAGAATGTGTGTTTATCCCATCTCAATAGGAAGGGAAGAAGCTATGACCCCCTTTTCTTTTGTAAGTTGGGCTTGATGAATTCTGATTCCACATGAAAGGTGTCGAAGGAAAGAAATCATAACTATCGAATGCCCTCTTTGAAGGGGTTGTGATAGAAAAGGAGTCACTAACAATAGTATTACCAAAAAATAGGGTAAATTAGAACCATTTACAAGGTGATATCTTAAGTGGAAGTATTTCATAAATGAGCCTTCAACACTGGCCATATGTATTCTATTTATCTCAAAAGATGCTACATGATATGTTCATAGGCTAACAAGCCATAGCTGTTACATTTCACAACCTATTTATATGTACATGCCATTACTATACACTCATGGCCCAAAGACAAAATCTATGTGTCGATATACAAAATAACAAAATCTCCCCAAAGACTTGATAGTATAGGGATGAGACATAGGACTCTACTACAAGATTCTAACTAGTAGCATATCCAACCTTCTGATAGCTACTGATCTCCCATCTGCTCTACACCTACACCACAACCTCGACCTCCTCAACCACGACCACATTAAAAGTTGTGGAACCCACGTAGTGAGACCAACGTACTAGCGAGAGATATAACTCTTTGCCATTGTAAATTATGAGCATGAAAAAATACTAGAGCAGAGAAGTAAAGAAGTAAATGCTGGTTAAGTAGTTTAAGTACTTGAAACTGAGCAGAAGAACAATTTATTCTTTTAAAAGGAATATGAAGAATATAAACAAAACAGTACAAGAAATAAGGCATCGGGTCATCCAATGTTATTTATATTGACCCTCAATAAATATATTGCACAGTTATTTTATTATAATTCCTTGGGGATTTGAGGCATACCACTCAAATCCAATAGACCATTGCTAAGTCAAAATCAGTACCATACACGATCAATGGAAGAGCCAAACTCCATGATCATCACTAGATTACTTGGTCGGTTCAAGTCTGCAATGCAGTGACATATCAGTCAAACTGTTAGACAACAACTTATAGTCAAATCTATTATCCTATAGAGACAACAACTCATAGTCAATGCTATGGTCTTGTAAAACAACTAGTCTACCTTGGTACATGACACAACACTAGATAACAGGCCCAGACTTGGTCGTTCTATAATAAGGTATTATACCACTAGAACAACAATTTAAGAATATAGGGAGTTACCTCCACAGATACCCTGCATATTCAATAATATGTGCTCTGAATTTCTATAGGAGTTATTCATTTCACCATCAAGCTAAATAATAATGTTGAAGGTGGATCTATAGTACATTGAAATTACATGATTAGTGTTTCACTTGATTAGATATTCAAATTGGGTATCTTTTAAAGCAATAATTAAGTTACAACATATTAACCCTAAACAAACTCTACAAAATTAAGGATAAGATACAACTCTAGAAGATATAAAACATATAAATTGAGAACTTGTCTCATCATCATATTACTATTGGATATCAATCCCTCAATTTATGCACAAAGAACTTTCTGGGTCAATAGACCAATTCATACAACTCTTGCACTTTCAATATCAAAGTATGCCTCAACATTACTCATAATGACCACCCTATATTACATAGGGATCAACATATCATACTCATAGCTATGATATTCATCTCACCTACAAGTTAGTTTATACAAGTAGGAGATAGAAAAAACAATCACATAATAAATACTTCGAGTAATATGAGTGCATACATCATATTATCACAAGATTAAGGCCAGGGTTCATATGTATCAAATTAGGGTTTCATTTCAACCCTTAACCACTAAACCCTAATTCCACCACCATCCCACAATGTTAAAGAACACTAGGGTTAAGAACTATTGTAAATGATTAGCCATCCTTAATCAAATCACCTTATGTAAACTATTGCATTATGTATTGATCATGTGCATGTATGTGTATAGGTGTCTCAACAACTCACAACACATGGGTCTCGACCACCCTAACACACATGTCACGACCAATATAACATATATGCCTCAACCCTTGACCCAAAAGTGTCACGGCCGTGACACTTTCACATGGTCACAACCATTCTATACACATAGATGTCTCGAACCTGTATAACACATATATCTCATCACTGCTCATAACTAGGTGTATCATATTTCTCACTCACTCATAGATTCACAACTTTCAATTCATGAATTAGGCATCTCACCCTCAACAAGTGCATGGCGTGTCTTTCCCGCTACACGTGCAAAGTTGTAACATGTGTACCGTCTTGACCGTGATATGTTCAAGGTCGCAACACATGTAGCGTCTCGACCGCGGTGCGCCCAACCTCTCTCTCTCTTGGCGCACAATGTGTCCATGGCTTATCTCAATCGTGACACATGCATGGTTTGTCTCACCTACGACACGTGCAAGCTCAGACTCAACCTGCAATATTGCGTACGACCAAACTAGCGAGCAACAACTATCCCTAAGGGGTTTTGAGTTTGAAACAACCATCTATGCATGGTTTTGACCTAAGGTAATACCAAGGAGTGTCTCGACCCTATTTTAGCATTATGCTCAACATCAAAACAGATCAAAACCTAGTTGAGATAGCTGATCAAACCAAGAATACCCAACATCAATAGGGTGAGAAACACCCTATTCCAAGGCGTTCATCAACCCTAAAACATGATCATGGAAGGTCACCAAGAGTTATATTTAGAAATAGAAAATCAATGTTCCTATGCACATAACCATGTCCCAAACTTCTTATTAAAACACACCAAACAGATGTAACAAGTTCCATGGATAAAGATCCCAGGGAACACCCAAATCTTCTATTTTAAACAATGAATATATAGATTTAGGGTTTATAATAGGAACAATCCTTTAAAGAGCACTACAAAATTTTAACCCTAAACTACTATCATTATTTATACAAAAATGATCATCATTTAAGATCTGGAATGACGACATATAATCGGATTTAATATGCCAATAGTAGATGTAGAGAAATGTTATATAACCCACCTATTTTGAAGAGGAATAACCCCCTAAGATCTCAAACTCCAAGAGCTTCAACTAAGCTTCAAATTTCAACCAAGGTATCACCTTCAAGAAGAAGAAAACCATGATCAAGAAAGAGGGAAAATAGTTCTAGACCGAACCATGGAATGAAAGGGGGAAAAGATGAAATCATCCTCTCACTAGTTACCACCATGTCAAAACACAGTCTAAGACCTTTGAGAAGAGGAGTTTTTCTCAAGAAGGCCACCATGGATAGTCCACAATCTACGATGAAGGAGGAAGAAGAAGATGATGGAGATTTCAAAAAAAAAAATGCGACCCAAGGAATAAGATCGGCCACCCAAGCTTCAACATCCACAAAGGATCAGCCACCCAAGCTTCAAGATCTAAACTTTCTTGCTCCTGCAGCTCCAAAGGCAGTCCAAAGGAAGAAGAAGATGTGTAGGGACAAAAAATATCACTCATGTGTGAAGAGGATGGGTTATATAGCCAAAAGAGGAGGGAAGTAAGAGATTTTTGAGGTGTGAACAAGATAGATCACTAAGGAATACATGCCCTTTGAAGATGTGATCTTTCCTCCACTCACATGCAAAAATAGAAATGTTCATATTAATCTAGTAAAAGTGTCTCAACCAAACTAGGTCGGTTGCCCCTTTTGGGGGAAAAAAGAGACAAATACTTCTTTTGCATCTCATCTTCAAGTTCACATGTGGATTCTTCTACGCCATGATGATGCCACAAAACCTTGACTAGCACAATGTCCTTTATCTTTAGTTTCTTCATCCTTCTATCCAGGATCAGAACATGACCTTCCACATAAGATATATCATTATCTTGCTCCACCTCAACAGGTTGAAGAATCAACTCTATATTAGGGTGGCACTTACTCAACATAGAGATATGAAACACATGATGTATTTATGTAACTCAAGTGGAAACCCTAGCTTATAGGCCACCTTCCCAACACATGCAACCACATGATAAGTTCCATATACCTGGAGATAACTTACCCTTTTTCCTAAACCTTAGAAAACCTTTCCAAGAAGAGACTTTGAGGTACACAATGTCTCCCACTTAGAGCTCTATAGGTCTACGACGGTTACTGACATAAGATTTTTGTCTACCCTGAGCTGCCTTCAATTGCCACTGAATCACTTCGATCTTTTCTCTCGTTTGCTGCACTAACTCAAGACCCAAAAGTTGATATTCTCACATCTCACACCAACACAAAGGAGATCTACATTGTCTCCCATACAACGCTTCATATGGTTCCATATCGATGCTCCTATGATAGATATTGTTGTAGGCAAATGCTACCAGAATAAGATGTATATCCCAACTTCCCATAAATTGCAACACACATGCTCTCAATAGATCCTCCAAGGTCTGTATTGTCCTATCAGACTGTCCATCTATTTGTGGATGGAATGATGTGTTGAATCTCAATTGTGTATCCATCACTGTATGCAAATGTTCCCAAAAGAAACTAATGAATTGTGGAACTTTGTCTGACACTATAGTAGGTGGGATACCATGTATATGTATTATATCATCTACATACACCCGTGCAAGCTTCTTAGCCACATCTGTTGTCTTCACAAGTAAAAAGTGCACTGACTTAGTCAATCTATCCATTATTACCCAAATGGAATCTTGTCCTTTGGCTGTCCTTGAAAATCCAACCACAAAGTCCATTTTTATATGATCCCACTTCCACTATGGTATAGGTAATGATTGCAAAGTCCCTATAGGCTTCTGATGTTTGGCTTTAACCTACTGATACACTACACACTTAGCCACAAACTCAGCTACATCACATTTTAGCATCAGCCAAAAATACAAATCTTTCAACTTTGATACATCTTGGTGCTACCTAGATATATAGCGTACATAGAAGAGTGAGCCTCTTCTATTAGTAACTTTCTCAAATCATCTGAATCTAGCACAACTGTCCTACCATGATAACACACTATTCTATCATCACATTCATGGAAGCCATCACGCTTATCAATACCCAACTCTACTCAAATCTATTATATTGTAGTATCATTTTGTTGTGCATCTCTGATCTGCTGACTCAATGTTGGCTTCACTTGTAACTATGCTAATAGACTTTCTAACATAGACACTTATAACTAGAAATTCATCTATTGTAAGGAGACTAACATTTCTCTCTTATAACACACCAAAGCACTCAATTGTGCCTTCTCAGTGGATGATGACAAAGAAGGCTTCCTACTTAAGGCATCTGCTACTACATTCGCCTTCCCTAGATGGTAATATATAGTAAAATCATAATCTTTGATTAACTCCATGCAACGTCTTTGTCGCATGTTGAAACCCTATTTTGAAAAGATATACTGCATGTTCTAGTGGTCGGTGATGATCTAACATATCTTGCTATACAAGTAGTGTCTCCATATCTTCAAGACATGGACCACAACTGCCAAATCTAGATCATGTATCAGATAATTATCCTCATGTTTCTTAAGTTGTCGTGAAGCAAAAGAAATCATGTTCTTATCCTGCATCAACACAAAACCCAAACCATTCTTAGATGCATCCCTAGAAAACAATATAACCTTTTCCCTACTCTAGAAGCACTAACATTGGTGCATTTGTCAACCTCTCCTTCAGGATCATAAAATATTTTTGGAATTTTTCATCCCAAACAAATGACACATCCTTCCTTGTTAATTTTTTTAGGGGTAAATCTAGTTCACTGAAGTTCTTAATGAACCTCCTGTAATAACCTACCAAACTTAAAAATTGGGAATATCCATATGTGTCATCGGTTGATCCCATTCCAACACTGACTCCATTTTCTTTGGGTCTATATAGACTCCTTTGGAAGATATTACATGTCCTAAGAAAGCTACTCCCTTTAACCAAAACTCACACTTACTTAACTTTGCATATAATTGGTGTTTCCTTAAGAAACTCAAAGCCTAATGTAAGTGTTGCTCATATTGTTGACTATCTCTAGAGTAGATCAGAATATCATCTATAAATACTACCACAAATTGGTCTGGATAGGTCCTGAACACCCTATTCATCAGATCCATGAATGTTGTTGGTGCATTGGTTAGTCCAAACGACATAACCACAAACTCATAATGGCCATACCTTATCCTAAAGGTTGACTTATGTATTTCATCTACCTTAATCTGCAACTAGTTATATCCCGAACTCAAATCTATCTTAGAGAAGACTCTGGTACCCCATAACTGATCAAACAAATCATCAATATAAGGAAACAACTACTTGTTCTTAATTGTCATCTTATTCAACTACTAGTAGTCAATACACAACCTCATCGATCCATCCTTCTTTTTTACAAACAATATGTGAGCACCCCAAGGAGACGTGCCTGGCCTAATGAAACTTTCTCAAGTAGTTCTTATAACTATTTCTTCAATTCCTACATCTCAACTGGTGCCATTATATATGGTGTTTGTGTTATAGGTTGAATACCTAGAACTAGATTGATCTCAAAATCAATCTCTCTAGGAGGAGGTATACCTAGAAACTCATCAAGAAAGACATCCTCAAACTCTTGTACAACTGGCACTTCTTGAATACTAGGACTCTTTGCCTTGGTATCCACCACATGTGCCAAAACTGCATCACAACCCTTTCTCATCAGTCTCTCTAATGTTATAGCTAAAATTGGACATGTTAGGAGAATCCATCTATCACCTTGAAAGATCCAAGAAGCATCACCATCAAAAAATGTTTCCACCTTGGCAGTATAGTCTAAGATCACCTGATACTTTTCCAAAGTATCCATCCCAACAATCACATGGAATCCATGCATTTCAAGAGGTAGAAGATCCACTTGAGTGCTATGTCCTAAAAAAGAAAGAACACATGACATGCACACTTCCCGCAGCTCTACGAAACCAACTAAAGGAGTTTCTAGATGACGACAATCTTGTCTACATTTAATAGGTAAGAAACAACAGCTATCACTTCTCTAGTGATAAAGGAGTGTGTCACACATGGATCAATCAAGATAGATATGAAACATGAACAATACAGATTAGAATGAAATAACTCCATCTAACCTATCATGACTTCTGGGTTAACGACTCTTTCTGGTTGACTTATTGCATAGAATTGAGTTGCTCCTATTGGTGCCTCTAACTCTACCAACATGTCATGATGAACCAACCTATGATGCCTGTCTGTGTCCTCTTCCACTGTGCTATTATCACTGATGTGACCCTTTCTGACTCTACCTTGTTTGCTGAGTCACTTGTTCAGCCTTCATAGGGTAGTACCACTTAGTATGCCCCACCTATCCACACTTGAAACATGTTTTATTCTCATACCATGGACTAGACGACCCTGTCACAGACTCTAACATTGTACTATGAGCTCCTCCAAGAAAAACTATGGCCTCTGTGTCAGCTCTGTGTTCGCTATTATTGAGTCACTGACCTTTTTTGAGACTGAGATGTGGAGGACCTAGGCTTCTTCAAGCCTCCAGAAGATTGTTCGTGATACTATACATGCATCTTCTTGGCCTTTGTCTCACACTTCTCTATCACAAACCTCTCCACCCTCCTAACAAATTCCACAAAAGTGGCAAACCTCTCTCTATTATCTTGGGATGAAACTGGGGTTGTCATCTTAGAACTTAGACCTTTTCAAAGCATTTGATCCTCTCCTTGTCTATTGTAGCCATGTGTGAACAAAACCTTAGGAGTTCCATAAACTTAGCTTCATAAGCACTGATTGACATATATCCCTATTGGATATACTCAAGTTGTACAATCTTCTCATCCAAGTAAGTCTTCGGAAAGTACCGACATACAAAATCCCATTGAAATTCTTCCCAAGTTATCACAATACCTGACCTTTTCTCCTCTTCTATGGCCCACCAGTGGACAACACTTCCCTTCAACAAATACACATCATGTTTCACCTTATCTTCTTTGGGGATGTTAAGGATCATAAAGGCCTTTTTCAATTCAATCAATCACATATCTGCATCAGCTGGATCAAATATTGACACATAATCCAATGCTCCTATACATCGAAGTCTTTCAAAAGTCCTCCCAGACCATTGAGTTATTTCATTGGGAACAACTGCCCTAGGTTGGTTTGTTGTCACCCTATCCGCCATGTGTGTTATTGTAGCCATGAACTATCCCAACATTAACTAGAATGCTGGATTAGCTACACCAAATGGGTTTACTTGAGGCACTTCTGGCACAACATCAACCTTTTATTGCCTCCTTGCACCACCTCTGGTGCAACAACACCACTCTCAACAACTTGTTTCTCGTGTTCTCTAGACATCTTCTCTTCTCTTCTTATTCTTCTACATAAGCAGAAGTGACTATAAGATATTCTGGAGGACACTAGAGTAGACTAAAACCCTAGTCCTATGTCTCTATAGACTCAACAAACCGATAGCTATGATACCACTAAATTGTGACGTCCTTCACCACATAAAGTGAGATTACTCAATATGAGATGCAGAATTATCACTAACAACAATATTACCACAAAACATGGTAAATTAAAATCATCTTCAAGGTAATATCTCAAGTGGAAGTACTTCATAAACAAGTTGTAAACACATGCCCTTTGAATTCTATTTATATCAAAAGATGCTACATGATTTGTTTACAGGCTAACAAGCCATAACTACTACTTTTCACAACCTATTTATATGTACATGCCATTACTATACACTCATGGCCCAAAATTAAAATCTACATGCCAATATACAAAAAAAGCAACATCTCCCCAAAGACATGAGAGTACATGAATGACACACGACTCTGCTACAAGAATCTAACTAGTAGCATATCCAACCTTCTAATAGCTACTGATCTCCCTACTGCTCTGCACCTGCACCTACACCACAACCTCGACCTCCTCATCCATGACCACCTAAAAAGTTGTGGTACCCATAGAGTGAGACCAACATCCCAACTAGAGAATTAACTCTTCACCAACGTATATTATGAGCATGGCAAGATACTAGAGCAGATGCATAAAATAGTAAATACTAGTTAAGAAGTTTATGTACATGCAACTAAGAAGAAGAACAATTTATTCTTTCAAAAGGAATATGAAGAACATGTATAACTATTATAAACTAAAAAATACAAGAAATAAGTTTTGGGGTCATCCAATGTGATTTGTATTGACCCTCTACAAATATACTACACAACTATATTATCACTTTTATTATTATTTTCAGAGTATTTGAGACGTACCACTCAAATCCAACTGACCACTTCTAAGTCAAAATCAGTACCATACAGGATCAATGGAAGTGCCTAATTCCATGATCATAACCAACACTACTAGTCAGTTCAAGTCGGCAATGCAGTGACATAACAATCAAACTTCTAGACAACAACTTATAGTCAAAGCTATAGTCCTGTAGAGACAACAACTCATAGTCAATGCAATGGTCCTGTAAAACAACAAGTCTACCTTGGTACATGGTGTTGAAATTGAGAACATACCCACACTTGGTCGTTCTATAACAAGGTATTATACCACTAGAACAACAATTTAAGGATATAGGGAGTTACCTCCAATGATACCCCGTATATTCAATAATATGCACTCTGAGTTTCCTATAGGAGTTATTTGTTTCACCATCCAACTAGATACTGACGCTGAAGATGGATATTATGTCACATGGAAACTGCATGATTAGGGTTTCCCTTGATTAGATATTCAAATTGGGTATCTTTTAATGCTTCAATCAAGTTACAATGTATTAACCCTAAACAAACTCTACAAAATTAAGGATAAGAAACAACTCTAGAAGATTTAAAACGTATAAAGTGAGAACTTGTCTCATCATCACATTACTATGGGATATTAATCCCTCAATTTATACACAAAGAACTTTCTAGGTGAATAGACCAATTCATACAACTCTTGCACTTTTAATATCAAAGTATTTCTCAACATTACTCATAATCATCACCCCATATTACATATGGATCAACATAGCATACTCATATCTATGATATTCATCTCACATGCAAGTTAGTATTACACAAGTAGGAGAGAATAAAAACAATCACATAACAAATACTTTGAGTAAAATGAGTGCATACACCATATTATCACAAGATTATGGTTAGGGTTCATATGTATCCTATTAGGGTTTCATTTCAGACCTTAACCACTAAATCATAATTCCACCACCAACCACAATGTTGGAGAACATTAGGGTTAAGCACTATCATTTAGGACTAGCCATCCTTAATCACATCACCTTATGTAAACTATTGCACTATGTATTTATCATGTGCATGCATGTGTATAAGTGTCTCAATCACTCACAACACATGGGTCTCGACCACCCTCAAAACACATGTCACGACCACTATATCCTATATGTCTCAACCCTTCAGCCACAAGTGTCACGACTGTGACACTTTGACATGGTCAAAACCATTTTCTACACAGATATCTTGAACCTCTATAACACATATATCTCATCACTGCCCATAACTAGGTGTATCACATTATTCACTCATAGCGTCACAACCTGCAACACGTGTAGGGGTGTGTCTTGCCCATAAAACATGCAACGTCTCGACCACGATGTGTGCAAGGTCACAAAGCATGCAACATCTCGACCATGACACACACAACCTCTCTCTCTCAGACCGCAACACGTGCATGGCTTATCTCGCCCGTGATAGGTGAATGGCTTGTCTCATCGACGATGTGTGCAAGCTCATACTCAACCTGTAATGTTGTGTCATGACTAAACTAGAGAGAAACAACTATCCCTTAGGGTTTATGAGTTTGAAACAACCATCTATGCTTGGTTTTGACCTAAGGGAAGAGCAAGGGGTGTCTCGAACCTCTGTTAGCATTAAGCTCAACACCAAAACAAATTGAAATGAGGTCGAGATAGCTGATCAGACCAAGAATACCAAAAATCAACAAGGTGAGAAACACCCTATTCCAAGGTGTTCATCAACCCTAAAACATGATCATGGAAGGTAACCAAAAGAGTTATATTTAGAAAGAGAAAATCAATGTTCATATGCACATAACTAGGTCCAAAACTTCCTATTAAAACACACCAAATAGATGTAACAAGTTCCATGGATAAAGATCCCAAGTAACACCCAAATCTTCTATTTTCAACAAAAATGGGTATATAGATTTAGGGTTTATAACAGGAAAAATACTTTCAACAACACTACAAGATTTAAACCCTAAGCTACTATCATTCTTTCTACCAAAAGATCACATTTTAAGATCTGGAACAACATCATATAATTAGATTTAAGATGCTAGTTATAGATGTGGAGAAAGTGAAAAACACTAGAGGGGGGGTGAATAGAGTTTTAAAGATATTTTAACAATTATTTAACTCAAGCAACCAACCACAAGAATATTGGACAAGGGGACAAGGATTTAGAGTGGTTCCTACCTTAGCAAATACTAAGGTAGTCAGTCCACTACCCGGTTGCTTACCCAACCGGGATTTGGAAAGAATTTAATTTTATTACCTCGCAAGGACTTTACATAAAATTACAATTCTCTCCCTAAACCCTTCAAGCAGCCTTCACCTTGAAGTAATTGCACCACCTTGAAGCATCCTTCACCTAGAAGTAATTGCACCAACTTTGAAGCAGCCTTCCTCCTGAAGTAGCTTCCCGTTGCAATAGCCTTCTTGAAGTAGCTTCCCGTTGCAATAGCCTTCTTGAAGTAGCTTGAAGTCCACCTTCTCCTCCGAGAAGAACCTTCTCCAATCCGCAGCCTCCAACCCTAGGAGTAGCAAGGAGAATACAAAGAATAAAAAGAACAAGAAGGAAAATAGAAAGTACAACTTATCCTTTGAAGCACAAGGCTTGATTTGCCTATATCAAGCGTATTGATCTCCTAACCAATGAGTTTAGAAGTGTAAGTACTGTGGAAAGGAGATGCTAGCCTATAGGACACGAAATAGGAGCAATGGGAATGAATAGCCAATGTTGGAATTGCTCTATTGCTCAAAACAGATTGCCAATGAGTATTCAATCTCAAGTGTAGAACAAGTGTCGCTTAGGTGTCCTAAGGCATGTCCTATTTATAGGAATGTCCTACAAGTGCTGAAGGACGTTCTAGACACTTTCTAGGGGTTTCTAAGTGCTTAACTAGCCATTAGATATAAGTTAGTTGCTTTAACAATGACTAGTTAATTAATTCTGCAGTTGCTGTCAGAGACCATCTCGGTCGAGAAATGGTCGACCGAGACACCTACTCGGTCGACGTTTTGTCGACCGACAGGCTCTCTGGATCAAGTGTATGCAACGTTTATCTCCAACTGCCAACTACCTTGTCAGTTGTGTCTAACGGCTACTTGGGTCTTTCTCGGTCGAGAAGATTGTCGACCGAGAGTGTCTCGGTCGAGGAGTTTGTCGACCGAGATTGAACCTGTTTCAATCTTTCAATTTAAGGCACTAAGTGTGTGTATGAGTGTGCATATGTGACACTATTGAAGGGGATGACCTATCTAAGTGTGGTGTTTAGCTAGGGAAGATCTAATGCTTGATTTACATGAAGTCTAAGTACTTGTACATTATATATTTGTACAAGTTTACAATTGATTACATTTCATGACATTTACAATCATTCAAGCATATAGATTCCCTAGAGCTTTTTCATCCACCTTATTCCTGCAACACTCAAGTAGCACATTAGATCAACAAGAGTGAAATGTTTGTCATCATCGAAACAAAGGGATTTATCATAATGTCCAATTTATCTAACAGAAAGGTTATATAACTGACATGTTTTGAAGAGGAACAACCTCCCAAGATCTCAAGCTCTAAGTACTTCAACTAAGCTTCCAATTTTGACCAAGGGATCACCTCCAAGAAGTAGAAAACCATGATGACAAGAGAGTTCAGGAAAGAGGGAAAACAATCCTAGGTCGAACCAAGTAAAGAAAGGGGAAAGAGATAAAATCATCCTCTCACAATTACCCCCATGTCAAAACACAATCTAAGGCCTTTGTGAAGAGGAGTTTTTCTCAAGAAGGCCACCATGGATAGTCCAAAATCTATGACCAAGGAGGAAGAAGAAGATGATGGATATTTCAAAAAAAAAACGTGATCCAAGGAAGAAGATCACTTACCAAGACAAGAATCTCCAAGAAATCACCACCAAAGAGTTGATGTAGCACCAAATCTTCTACTTGTACAAAGGATCGACCACCCCAGATTCACGATCTGACCTTTCTTGCACCTACAGCTTCAAAGATGATCCAAAGGAAGAAGAAGATGTGTAGGGACAAAAAATATTGCACATGTGTGGAGAGTATGGGTTATATACCCAAAGGAGGAGAGAAGTATGATATTTTTTAGGCATCAACAAGATAGATCACCAAGGGACACATGCCCTTCGAACAGATGGTATTTCCTCCACTCACAAGAAAAAATAGAAAGATTCATATTTATCTTGAAAAAGTTTCTTGACCAACTAGTTCGGTTTCCCCTTTGTCTCGGTCGAGACACCTCCAACTACATGTCTCAGTTGAGACACATCCTTTTACATGTCTAGGTCAAAACCCTAGGTCACATATGTGCATGGTTGAGACACTAGATGATAAACCGTCTTGACCATCCACACATATGGGTTTTCTCGATCAAGTCCACACATCAAAAGCTTATGTTTCGGTCACAACCTTCACCAAAAGTGGTGTAGGGGTCATAAGATCAAACCCTAAGTGATCACCATATCAACTAAGCAAAACCTAGAAACCCTAGAATCACCAAGTGATGTCACATCACCACACATGATTTAAATAAGGCACCCCATTCCATCATCTTCTCTATCATGATGCTAAAGAACAAGAAGCATTCACTACATGTGACACTTTGCAAGATAAACTAGACTTATAACTAAATTGTAAACTAGTCCACGACAAGCACTTATATAACAAAGGTAGTTCAAATATCAACCAAATTGGAACAAAATGAAAATATAAGATTTTCACATGATATAAAGACATCTCAAAAGATTAGATTAAGGTTTAAGCATCTCATTATGCAAAGTAAATACAATTAAGCATAAATCTAGGTCAGGAGTCTTACAACTATAAACCCCTAATATGGATTTTTCCCCCAAAATCCTATGCAAGTTGTATTCATCAAAAGCCACACAATTCAACTTTAGTCCATCACAATGGATATTATGCTAGAACACAGTTTTTGGGCAAAATGATCAAGTTTGGGAAAAATTGGCAAAAATGGTGCCATATTGCCTTATATCACATCTAAATCTACACTAAAAAGAAATAAACAAAAAATAAGAAAATCCTAACTAAATAACAAAATAAATATCAAAAATCTACATAAAATCCATTCTAAAGCATTGGATGTCAAAAAGGGCAATTTTTTGAAATTTACACAAAAACTCAAGTAAGTGTTTGTAGACATGCATGTATTCAAAGCACAAAACTCTAATCTAGGTAAAGGTGTTGCAATTATCAATCATCACAAAATAGGGTGGAATAGGTGACACATGTTTCAAAATGAGAAAGAGAGAAGGACACATCTGCCCCACCACCCCAAACTTTTGAATCATGGTGTCCTCAGCATGACAATATGATGCAACACTATTTTAGCACCTCATCTTGTATCATATTGCACTTGAATCACATCTACAACAGTTAGATTACATGTTATTTCCCTCAATATGTGATTTACTATCAAATGTACCTATACATGCTTTTGATGTTTTATAGGTACTTTGAACACTAATTGATGGAAGAGAAATATTATGGTTGAATATAGGTCTTCCCTAAGCTTGGAGGAAACCAAAATGAAGCCAAAACCACTCCCAACCTACCCCAAGTGGTCAAAGGATGTATTAAAGAAATCACCTTCACGGATGCCAAGTTTAAGACCTACATGTAGGGGAAGGATCCCAGAATGGCTATGCTACTAAGGAATGGTCGTTCTGTAACATGCCCCAAGAAGCAAAATGTTCAAAAATTCACCCAGTTGACCATAATGGTCGTGCTAGAAAATCCCAGAACGGCCGTGCTACTAGCCCAAAAACCTAAAATCCCCCTATTCATTCCATTTTCCCACCAAGACCGTTCCCATCCTACACGATCATTCTACCCAATACCCACCATGGCCGTGCTGCCCAGCACAACCGTTCTACTCACAATTTTACCAAATGTTCAGCACTACTTTACCCATATTTCCCCCACTTAACTATAGACCCACTAGACCCCAATATAAATCTTGGTGATGGCTAGAGGCTGAGGTTGGCCACCCCTAGCTCACTCCTAGCACTCCATTTTCTCCCCCTATCCATTCCACTCCATTTCACCATTTCCACCACCAGAACCCTAGTTTCTTGGTGTTTTGGCCACTTTCCACCATCATACCATTCCCTTGCACCTTGGAAGAAGGAGGACATCTTACAACATTTGAAGATGAGTATTCACTCATCTACACCTAGTTCTATGGATACTTCTTCTCATTTCTCCTTTCTTTTTGTATTTTTCATTTCCATGAGTAGCTTGGCCCCTTAGGTGGGCTGTTTGGGGTCAAAAATATTACTTTGATACCATGTTGGGGGAAAATGATATGTAAACATTGTAATGCATTTATTAATGATTATGTTATATTTCTATCTCATTCTTCATGAATTTCGTGTTGGTTTGTGCTTGAAATCACCTAAGAATATAGGAAAATTGCTTATATGTGTGAATGTTGGGATTTTCTCCTAGGTACAATTCATGGATCCCTAGCTAGCCACCCATATTCCTACATGATAATCAATTCCCCTAACCCTAGTTGAGAGATCTAAGTAGCTATTTTATATGAATTTAGTGTGATTGTCTTAGAGATTTCTCAGTGATAGAATGTGGGTGATGTGAGGCCTAAAACTTCAATTCCACTCCCATTACTACCCTCAGCCCCTAATCACCCTAAGACCATCTAGCCTAGAAACCTAAGCTTGTTTAGACTCTAATTTAATTGCACCTAAACCCTAACCCAATTGATCCTCTTAAGGGTAGTAGGAGGTGTTAGGGAGTAGTTCCCCTATACACAACCTATCCTATCCATGGCCAATTAGTAGTCTAGGGAAATTGATTAGACACTAATGTGTTTCTTGGTTTGGTAATCTAAATGAAAGCATAATGTTCACATGTCACCCCTCAACCTAATTGATAAGTGCATTCCCCAAACAGCCCACACACCCCTTCATTGCTTTAAAACCCTAATTGCCTTCTTGCTTAATTAGTGTTAGCTTAGTTAGCTCTTTACTTGCTTAGTTAGCTTGCTACCTTATTCTTGGTAGATTAGGTCTTTAATTGCTCTTTTGCCTTGTTTTCTAGCTTATTGTAGTGTAGACCCTCTTCTTTCCTACTTTAGTGTAGCTTTCTCATCTTCTTGGTCGCCTTGTCTTTTCTTACGTAGAAGAATTAACCGTCTAGGATAATTTAGGTTTTGACCTTGTTTTCTCTCCTTTAATTGCTTTCTTTTTCATCATTAGTGTAATCAAAAAATTCAATCTTCAAACCCTTCAACCCTAGACTCCATAGCAGGAACCTTGCCCAAAAACTAACCTACTCTAGTGTCCCCTTTTCTCCCTATGGATCGACCCTATACTTGATGCCCTCCCATACTATGACACAACCCCGTGCGCTAACAGGTGTAGTGTTTTAGTAGAAGTAGGTGTGTTAGGTTTAGGTCACTTATAAATTTTGAAAGTTATGCAGCATGTGTGTCTGTTCGTGGGGTTGAATCTATTCAAACTCCAATTGAGTAGTCATAACACCATTAGCAGAAACACACCAAGCTTTTTGGCATTGTTTCTGGGGAGAAAGGTTCTCGACATAGCTAGTTAGTTTTTCTTTGATCTTTTCCTACTACCCTACCCTTGCTTTTCTTTATTCATTATTCTTTATATTATTTTTCCATATTGGTTTGCTAGCTTGCTTTCTTTTTTTTGGTTGTGCCTTATGCATGTGACAATCCATTGGGGAAGACAAGATGGAAGGCCAAAATGCACAAACCCTTCATTTTCCTCCACCACCCTACCTCCACATCTACCCTAATCCTTACACACCCCACTACCTTCATTGCCACAAACTTCTCCCAATTTCACCTACCAACCTCAATTCCCTCCTCCACCTCAATTCCAAAGGCCATTAACATTAGTGCCACCACCACAACTATCACATTCTCCCCTTATTTCGCATGAGAAAATGGATATCATTTCAATGATATGGTGCGACAAGGTTTTTGAGAAGCTCAAAAGGGGAAGGAAGCAATTTGAAAAAGATCTTAATGAAGATTCCTTGCCAGAAAATCCTTGTTCACAAGTGTCCCATATGATTGAGACCCCTATATTTGATGCCTATGAAGACCCATTCCTCAAGAGAGAGAAAAATTGTGGCATTTATTTTTTGAAGGTCTTAAGGCTGATTATGATCTATGATGATTATCCCCAAGGAGAGAAAACTGATAAAAAACACTTAAGGAGCTCGCATAACCCTTGGGAGGAAGATCAATCAAGGAAACCATTTGAGTTGATTTCCTATGATGGGGATGGAAACATTTTGTTTTTGGACAAAGGTTGATGGTGAAAGAACAACAGGCACAGTTGTAGGCATGAAACTCAGTGCTTGTGGGAGGCAACCCACCTAGGTTTGGGAAATTTTCACCCAAACTTCAACTTTTGATACTTTTGCTTTGTTTTTACACTTTCCAATAAAACACACACACACTTTATACTTGATTTTTTTTATATTTTTAATGTCATTTTAGGACATGTATATTGGAAGTAGAGTGATGCATGGATAATATTTTCAATGAGGAGAATAAAATTGAAGAGAAATTTGTAAATCAGTAGAAAAGCTACATAAAGAGGATCAGCACGGCCGCGCCACACTCCATGATTGTGATGTAGGAAATAAAATGGTCGTGGTGCGCACCAGGCCATGTTGGCTATCCCAACACAATGGACACCTTGAGATCTCTCTCCCCTCTTAGCATTTATCTACCTTGGATCCATGCCCTCTACGCTACCATTCTAAGCTTCTATTTCATGTTGAGGACACCATGGTTTAAAAGTTTGGGGTGGTAGGGCGGTAAGCCCTTACTTTATCCCACTTTCCTCTATGTTCCTTGTTCTAAATTTTTGCCCAAGATGACCAAATATTATAACCACCTCTCATATTTGTGTATCCATACTTTGTGTGCTTGCTTTAAATACATGCATATCATATAGTTTGCTTTCTATCAATTTTTTTCATAATTTTCAAAATTTTGCTTTTTTTACCATGCATTACACATCATATATATTTTTGGTAATTTTTTCATGTTTTAACTAGGATTTTTTGTTTCCTGCTTTATTTTTCCATAATGAATGCTTAGATGTGATTGAAGGTGATTTGGCACCATTTTGGCCAATTTTGCCCAAATTTAGAATTTCTTGCCTAAAAGTGTGTTTTGATCCAATCTCTACTTGTTGGATTGAAAATGATGAACTTTTACGAATGCAAGTGAATTATCATGGTTTAGCGCTAAATGACCTCAATCTTAACTTTTTACATGTAAACCACCTCTCTCATGCTTGTGAACTATTTGGTTGATTTGTGATTGAAGCAAGCCACAAACTATTAGAGTTTTGTAGAATCTCATGATAGAAATGTGGTTTTACTATTGCTCATTCATGTGGTGTCTCATTGATAGATGAATTTGTTGGGGTAATTTTCGTGTAGGAGATCTCATGTTGAAGTCCATACTAGTAACCCCTTTTTGACTCACTTTTCTTATACCACCTTCTTACCTCTCCGCCTCATAAAAGGATGCCAAAGTACACATGCATTCAGCCTTGGCCACCTCTAAAAGTTTGGGGTGGCCATATACACCCCCCCACTTCAATTTCATCATCATGAGCTCTATCCACGTCAAGGGAAAAGAAAAAAAAAAGCAAAAAGAAAATAAAAGATGCTCTTGTTTAAGAGAATCTAAAAAAAAGACGAGTGTGTAAAAGCACTCCAAATCCTTACCACAACCATTTCTTCCTTTTGCATGCCCATTGAGGTAGGAAACATCAAACCTAGCTCATTTTGCCCTTTTTCACAGCCACATGGGTTACTTGGTGTGGATGGATATATGAGATTGAATGCATGAATGTAAAAAATAACAAAATTAGTCATTTTTGACCTTTACCACCATGAAACATTTTACCGAGAGTGATATGAAAACCATTTGGATTGATTGTGTTTTCTATAATCTATATTTGAAGTTTGTAGGCTCAATGCTCTAATCATGATGGGTTTGTGAAATAGGAGAGGAGATAGGTGGAAGGCATGTACCTAGTCATCTTTGAACCCATTTAGTCAATATTCATCTATTACAATGCATTTGTCATTTCTTAATTGTGAAAAACTTGTAGAGAGATTGAGTTGGAGCATTCTTGAGGACAAGTATGTTTTATGTTTGGGGTGGTGATGCAGCCCAATTTTAGGGCTTCATCTTGTGTCATATTGCACTTCAATCACATCTACAATTGTTAGATAACATGTTATTTCCCTCAATATATGTTTTACTATAAAATGCACTTATGGAGGCTTTTTGCATGTTTTATAGGTACTTTGAACACTAATTGATGGAAGAGAAATATAATGGTTGAATCTAGGTCTTCCACAAGCTTGTAGGAGCCAAAAATAAAGCAAAACCACTCTCAACCTACCCCAAGTGGTCAAAGGATGTATTAAAGAAATAACCTTCATGGATGCCCAAGTTCAAGACCCAAATGAAGGGGAAGGATCCCAGAATGGACGTGCTACCAAGGAATGGCCATTGCGAGACATACCCCAAGTAGTAGAACCTTAAGAAATTCACCCAATCGACTAGAACGACAATTCTAGCCAAAATAGCCATGCTAGAAAATCCCAACACGGATGTTCTACCAGCCTTAAAATCCTAAAATTCCCCTATTCATTCCATTTTTCAACCATGATAGTTCCCATCCACCACAATCATTCTACCCACTACCCAACACGACCATTCTACTCACAATTTTACCCAATTTTCTGCACTTCTTCACCCATATGGTCCCCGCTTAACACTAGACCCCCTAGACCCCTATATAAACCTTGATGGGGTGGGAGGCAAATGTTGGCCACCCCTAGCACTCCATTTTCTCCCCCTCTCGATTTCACTCCATTTCCACATCCATTCAACTCCATTTCACCATTTCCACCACCAAAACCCTAGTTTTTTTGGTTTTTTGACCACTTTCCACCATCACCCCATGCCCTTACACCTTGGAAGAAGGAGAGGACATCTTACAGTAGACAAAGAGGAGGATTCACTCATCTACACAGAGCTCCATGACTACTTCTTCTCATTTCTCCTTTCTTTTTGTATTTTCCATTTCAATGAGTAGCTAGGCCCCTTAGATGGGTCGTTTGGGTTAAAAAAGTGTTACTTTGATACCATGTTGGAGGAAAATGATATGTAACCATTTTAATTTCGTTTTTTGATGATTATGTTATATTTCTATCTCATTCTTCATGAATTTCTTGTCAGTTTGTGCTTGAAATCACCTAGGAATTTAGGAAAAGTGCTTATGTGTGTATATTTTGGGATTTGTTCCTAGGTAAAATTCATGGATCCCTAGCTATCTACCCATCTTCCTACATGCTAAACAATTCCCCTAACCTTAGTTGAGAGATCTAAGTAGTTATTTTAGATGAATTTAGTGTGATTATCTTGGAGCTTTCTGAATGATATAATGTGGGTGATATGAGGCCTAAAACCTCATTTCCACTCCCATTAGTACCCTCAACCCCTAATCACCCTAAGACCATCTAGTCTAGAAACCTAGGCTTGTTTAGACTCTAATTTAATTTCACCTAAACCCTAACTTAATTGATTCTCATAAGGGTAGTAGGAGGTGTTAGGGAGTAGTTCTCCTATACACAACCTATCCTATCCATGGCTAGTTAGTAGCCTAGGGCAATGGATTAGACTCTAACGTGTTGTTTGGTTTAGTAATATAAATGAAAGAATAATGTTCACATGTCACCAATCAACCTAATTGATAAGTGCATCCTCCAAACATCCCACACACCCCTTTATTGCTTCAAAACCCTAATTTCCTTCTTGCTTAGCTAGTGTCATCTTATTTAGCTCTTTACTTGATTAGTTAGCTTCTTGTCTTATTCTTGCTTTGTTCTTGCTAGATTAGGTCTTTAATTGATATTTTGCCTTTTTTTTCTAGTTTAGTGTAGTGTAGACCCTCTTCTTATCTTGTTTAGTGTAGCTTGCTCATCTTCTTTCTCACCTTGTCTTTTCTTGCTCAATAGAATTAACTGCCTAGTGCAATTTAGGTTTTGACCTTATTTTCTATCCTTTAATTGCTTTCTTGTTCATCATTAGTGTAATCAACAAATTCAATATTCAAACCCTTCAACCCTAGACTCTGCAGTAAGAACCTAGCCCAAAAACTAACCTAATCTAGTGCCCTCTTTTCTCCCTGTGGATTGACCCTACACTTGCCAGCCTCCTATACTACAACATGCCGCCATGTGCTTACACATGTAGTGTTTTAGTAGAAGTAGGTGTGTTAAGTTTAGGTCCCTTATAAGTTTTAAAAGTTATCCACCGTGTGTGTCTATTCACGGCGTCATATCTATTCAAACTCAAATTGAGTAGTGTGTAACACAATTAGCAGAAACACACTACAATAAAGTCTAGGAGTGATAAGGTAGAAGTAACTCCTTATTTTTCAACTCTGGTGGTCCTCCCTATAGTTGATGATACTGGTACTAATGACATCAATAGTTCACCTGTAGAGGTTGGTTATTCTCCTGATAACTAGACCAGGATCCCCATAAATTATCCCTTGATTGGGGGTTTCTCTAAATCTACACATGCTGATAGTGTTGTATGTGGTTAACGTGACAGTTCATTTGTTTTTTATCTAACCACATGGCCTTCTGCATGTTCTAAACACCCGCAAACTTTTCATGTATGTTGGACATGTCATAGGTGTTCACTGTGGGTTGATGCACATCAAAATCATTCTCTCTAACTCTATTGTGATGAGGCTACTAAAGAAAGTGATGCTTCTATGGGATATTTGTTTATCCTTCTCCCTTAGGTAGATCTACAAGTGGTGCTCTAAATGCCACTCTGGGATTATACTCCTCCCAATGTCCAATTATCTCACTAAGATATTTTTTTGATCCTATGTCACTAATTAGAAAACTAGTGTGATATGGATTCTCTATGCTGGTATTAGGATACCCAAGTTTCATGATGTAGATTGTGACAACCTTTGTCACTCTAATCGAGATCACTCAAAACATAAACCACGATCAACCATTAACAACAAATTACTAAAAATCACATGAAGTTAAAACTGATTTCCAACAACCTCCATGAGATGAGAATTTTTACACAAGTGCCAACACTTGCATTTCATAACATATATTCAAGGTGCTACATCATCATATTACCTGTTACATAAGATAATAGTTCCACATGTATATACATACTACCAGAGGCACTCAAGCCAGAAATCACATATCGATCATCATGTCTACAAAACACATCGAGAACACCCCAAGGACCTGATTGTACATGGACAACACATAAGACTCTGTTACTAGACATTTATATACCATGATCCACCATGTTTAGTTTTCTCCTTGTATTATATCCTCAGCCACATGATCTTTAACACGTCATGCATGTCCACCTAAAAAGATATTTAACCAATGGGGTGAGACACACAGTCCCAGCGAGACATATAACTCTCCACCTACTCTATTATTATCACAGATAACTAAGTAGATAGATTAACATACTGAACAGATTGAACAGAATTAACCAAATGACATATATATCATGGTTGATGTAACTAGAGTAGTAACATGCACTTTCCCATGAGCAATAGAATAGTTAATAATTTAAAAGGAATGTGAAGAACATGTATGACTGTTATAAACTTAACAGTATAAAAGCAAAGCAAGGCTTCATCCAATGTTTCTATGTTTGATATTATAAAAGAACACTACACGGCTGATTACATATTTATTATGCCCTAAGTATTTGAGTCGTATTACCATATAGGGTCAATGGAAGAGCCAAAATCCATGACCTTCCCTCACCTTGTGGTCAGTACACAAGAACACCATAGAGACATATCAGTCAACTGCAAAGTGACATACAGTCACATCAAAGGGGTTGGCTCATGCATGGCCACCCATATAATATCTAGCCCACCTTGGTACAAGTAAAAACACTAGGGGAACAGGTTCACACATGGCCGTTCTTAACAAGAAGGAGTGGCTCATGCATGGTGTGACAAAGTGGATTTTCACCAATCCTTGCTCAAATTACTCTTTTTCCCTCATTATACTCACTCATGGTCCCAAATTATTTTTCTTGGTTTCTAAATCAATATTGATACTCAAATTTGAAATATGGTGATTGATGTGGATTTTATATACATTATAACACCTCAAATTGTATTCATTCATTACTTTGTACAAATAAGAAAATTGATCCATCAAACATCATAGTTTGGTTCTCAAACTTTTTCTAGATGCTCTTCACTTTTTTGTGAGGCTATGATCCAGATTTCACTCAAATTGGACATTCCTACGATTTTCTATGAATTCTTGAAGTTAATGTGTTAAAATCCCTTCTTTTTGCCTTTTATTTGGCTTTTCCAAGACAACAATCCGGGTAAAGGGTCGGGGGTGATCCAGGGCCCTTGGATCTAGATCTCACAGATCCAAGCCTGATCCAACAGCCACCGACCCATCTTCTACCTTCCGCAATCAGCGGGGAGGATAAATGAAGGACAAAAGCGAAATCTCATGCCTAAGACCCCGATTCAAAGTTCCAACTGAGAGGGAAGGTTCGTCTCACAAATTAAAATTGTTTGAATCCAAATTTGACCACCTTTCATGCTCTATACAGCCGCTAAAACGAGCTCCTCACCTCCTATTCTCACTCCGGCAGCCATGGTTGCCACCCAGGAGTCCTCTAACCCTAAACATAGCCCGAAACTCTATAAAAATACCCCCTCTAGATCCATCATCACTCCACCAAGTGAACCCACCACATTTCATGTTGTTTCATGGTCTCGACCACCCCAAAACCTCACCCCTTCTCCCTACTACTTCAGTGGCACCGCCGCACTAACCCAGTTGGGCGATTGGGGACCTCACCCCCTTTTCATCCTTTCTAGCCACCACTGGCTCCTCGAGGCCGAGGTGAATCCGACTAGCCTACTTGCGGCTTCCCTTGTGCCCTCCTACCCTTAGAGCTATATACTCCGGCAAGACCATCACCCTGGTATCGGGCTTGCACGAGACCCAGCAGGGACGGAAGATAGAGACGAGCCACGGCTCATTCAACTGACCCAAGTACCAACCAACCCACTCCTTAGACCGACCAACTGAGAGTTGAACCGGTCGGGTTAGCCATTGAACCGAGATGCCAAGCAAAGGAGATCCTTATCCACATGGGAAGATCTAGACCATCCAAATTGACATCCAATGGTCAGCCATTTTCCATATTAAAGGTATTTTTCTTTCGCTCTGCTCAAAAATCATATAAATAGATAGATCTTGCAGAAATCGTATCTCATGCATCCTAGCTCCAAAAATTATGAATAAGTAGTCCATTTTGATCATAAAAACCCAAGGGATTTATTAGAAATACTTTTGGAACCTAATTCGTTATGTATCTTTCTAATATCCCTATACTTGAACTTTTCTTAGTTAGTTTATCAAATGACTCAATGATGATGTCTAATCCTTGGAAACCCTAGATTTGGACTCTAATGATTACCTTGTAACCTAGATCTAATCTAGTTGAATCATCTACTCTTGAAACTGAATCATTAGTGATCTTAATCTATTTACTTGATTCAATCTTGATTATAATGAATATGAGTAATCTTGATATTGACCTTAATCTTGCAAAACACTTGATATAGTTTTGACCCATCAATCTGATCTACCATGATAATAATCTAGAAATTGATGATGACATGGATAATGATCATAGAATAGGGTTAACACACATGATCGTAGAAAGCTAGGAATGTCATTCTCACTCGAAAATACTTAATACTTGAAACCATGTTGGACATATTGAAATGTTGGTTGATTATAAATGAATGACCCAACCCTAAGGTTGACATAGGAGAAGTGTAACCCTAATCTAAAATTTTGAAACATAATATCCAAATATCTTGATCTTGACCCTTGATCCAAACATGTGTTTTAGGATCGACTCGAAGGGTCTACCTATTACTTGTTGATCTATACTCAAAAACTTCGGTGAAAGGTACGCTATTATATAACTCCTCGTTGATTGTATTGAAGATACTTTTATGTATCTATTGACTGTATACTTGGATATTTACTTGAATGAGCTATTGTTCCCTATGATTAGTCTTACGTTTTTCTATACTATATTTTGAAAAACATGAAAACATAAATTGCATGCCCATTATGACTGCCCATATATTGATAATGATGATGATGTTGATAATGTTGATAATGTTGATATTGGGTGCAACCAACCCCCTCATTGAGAGGTGGGACTTGTGCATTGGCTTCCTATGTTCCTATGGTGAGAAGGAGCCTAGTGACCTTCCCCATCGCGTTGGGGTAATAGAGTCACACAAAATATATAAGCATGCTTCTCGAATTACAGTATAATGGGAACTCGTAATAAAATTCAAATTGCTTGAAAAACTTGTCAAATAAATGTTGGTTTTTTAAATTGCTTGTTATTCTTTTGAATATAAGTCCTGCCAAGTATACTATTTTGTTATAAATCTCTTTGCTTGATTTTGATAGCGTACTGTGAAATTTCATGATTGTGTCTTGATTTTCTTGATTTTAGGCAATACAAATGGAATATTGAATAAGATCGCTTCCACACTCATACACTCTAATGACAAAGATAAATCAGATATATCTCCATATTGGGTTAGTTTGTTCTTCAATTATCCAGTTTTTGAGTTATTTATTTCTTATTGTATATGCCAGTGTGATTGATCCTATTGGTCCACTCAGGAACAGGCGCTTCAATCCTTTTTCTACTGTCTAGGCAGTGGGATTGGGATTGGGGTAAGAACAATTTCGTGACACATCGACATCCACATCACACCGAAATTGGCTCACGCATGGATGTCTCACACAACCTGATATTAAGGATGCAAGGGAGTACCCGACTTGCACCCCAAATATTCAATAATATGAGCTCTGAGTTAAAATTGTTTCACCATCCAACAATAAGACTGACACTGGAATGGATCAATGGCACATGGTAAACTACATGATTAGATTCCACTTGATTAATTAGACCAATTAAAATGTCTTTAGAGTCAATCAAGTTACAATGTACAAACCACGAATAAATCTGATGTGTGCATATTATATCATATTTTGGACCACTTTTGGTTGCATTTCCCAATCATTTAACCCAATAATAACTCTTAATCATGCTAGATTTTTCATCTTTATTGTTATATTTACTTGCTCTATGGATTGGTTTGTAGGTACAACAATTTGGCATCAAAGTGGGGAGAAAACACAATTATAACATCCATAAAGACATTCACCAATCATCTAGACATTCAGAAAATCAATGTTGCTGAAACTGATAGACACCCTCGTGTCTTAATTAAGACAACCCGTGTCTTATTAAAGACACCACATGTCTCAGTCCAGAAATTGAATGTAGAATTCTATATTTGTAGGAACACGTCATGTCTTATTAAAGACACATCATGTAACCTCCCAGAACTCGATCCAAACTGTAGTTATTGCATAAGACACACTGTGTCTTATCAAAGACATGTTATGTGACATGCATATTTCACTCAAACATGAATTTAACTGTCTCACATTTGTATATACAACCCCAAGCCATCTTGGGCTAGTTATCATGGAATATTTTGGACCTTTTAGAGAGGGACTCAAGCAAGGGAGAGAAATGAGGAGTTGGAGGTGTTCCAAGGGAGAAAAGTTGGTTTCTCGGGAGGGAAACTTCTTCTTCTTCTTCTTTCTTCTCCAATAATTGCAGCAAGGATCTTTGCCATTCTCTTCTCTACACTCAAAAGTGAAGGTTTCTGGAGCGTTTCTAGTAGCAAAGAAGGATTTGTGACTCCTTGGCTAGAGTTCCAACTCTATCTTACTTCTTCTACAGACATCCTAGTTTATTTTCTTCTATTATGCTGTCTAGTACTGCTTTCTACTACTTGTATCTACTTTCTACATCCATGGACGACTAGATATCTTGTTCTTGGGCATGGGGGAGTAACTCCCATGTCATAACATTATTGAACATGGATTTCATATAATGCTAGTTGCTTCACTGTTCTAAGGTTCATTGGTGTTTAATTCCTCTTACATGCTTTGATGGTCACTTTGTATGTATGATTTCTGCTCTTTGTATGATCTGGGAAGATGTGCATAGGAGTAAGGAGATGTACCTTAGCTGCACTACCTTGACCTCAGGAGTGGCTGGGATGTGTTGTGGAACAAGGGTTTGTAGTCCTAAACTAAGTATATCCACGGGAGTGGTATATAAAGTTAGGATTGTTCTACACTACTGGGAGGTGGGTGTAGGATACATGCCTCCCTTGTGTTATTGCTAGTATTCTTGATCTTTGTTGTTCTTCATGTTATGATGTGGATGTGAAACTCTATCCTCAAGAATCCTTAATCCAAATTGATCCCTAATACAAGTGTTTTCTGTTTTAGTTCATTTCCTTTTAATTGCTTAATTAACATAACAAAACCTCTTTTATTTAAAAGATCTAGATTGTTGAAGTCCAATACTATTGTGCCTAATAGTACCCTGCTCCTTAGATGACCTCGATAATGCTACACACACCCATATACTTATGGGCTAGTGTTTGCGTTTACAAATATTAAAACTTGCACACACAACTAATAAGTTTTTGACGCTATTACCGGGGAGCATTGATATTTTTGTTGGAGTATGAAGTGTTGAGTTGTAAGTGAGACTAGATCACCCCATCACCTATCATATCCACCATCATTCTTTCCATCATGATCATCATCATTATGTTGTTTTTATATCTTCCATTTTCTTTCTTGTACTTCACTCGCCTTCTTTACTTGCATGACTATATTAGGTGATCAAAAAGGGGTCTTCAACCTTCCACATTTTGGACCCCAAACTTGAGGACAATGTTTGCAACCATCAAAAGCAAGGATGAGTGAAATTCAAATGGATCCAGAGGACTCACAAACATCATCACCAATGACTTCACCACCATCTTCACCCAAGCATCCACTGTCCCCTTAGAGACTTCATTGTTCCAGCTGCTACAAAAATCTATGGGGCTATCAATATCCCACCGATCGAGGAAAATGACTTTTCTATCAGCCCCAAAATTATACATATGATACAATAGAATCAGTTTGGAGGGACACCAATGGGGGATCCAAACCTCCACATTGTTGAATTTCTACAGTTGCTAAGAACTTTCAAGATAGACGGTGCTTCTACTGAAGCAGTTTGTCCTCTTCTTTTCCCCTTCTCTTTGAGAGATAGAGCTAAGGCGTGGCTCTATTCTTTGCCAAGAAACTCCATCAACACCTGGGAGGATCTCCTGAAAGTTTTCTTAGCCAAACACTTTCCACTAAGCAAGACCACACAATTGAGGAGTCAACTCATCAATTGTAAAGACGTGAAAACCACTTGTCTACTAAAACTTTGAACAATAGAACCTCCAGTCCATATACACTCAGATGGTATGATGGAGTGGGTGTAAATTTTCAAATCTTTATATAATGGTAACAAAAGACCAAAGTATAGCAGCGGAATAAAAACATGACTATATTCAATTATAAAACAAAGGGTTACTAACTTACATCATAGGGATCCATGTAGAGGAAATCTAAACCACCTCAAGATTGTCTCCAAGCTTTAACTTCACCATCTAAGTCTAGGTCATCAAGCCTTGCCATCCAAGTCTTCCACCTAGGGTTGGAAGCATACCCCAGCAAAAGAGAAACAAAAGGAGACATCAGAAAAAGCTGGTATGTTCATATTGAAAAGCAAATTCAGTGATTTATAAAGAATACAGGACATAAAAATATAAAAGCCTTCCCATGAAAGAGATAAGTACCACCCAATCGAGTATCAAGAGAAAAGATCATAACAAAAGGGATACTTGCCATAAAACAACATAAAAAGGATTGTGCCATAAATACTTCCACTACATAGTAGAAAACAAGCACAAGTAGGGCACACACCCACAATCAATATCCTACATGCATGTGAGATAAACATAGCCCTAGAAAAATATAAACACAAAGGCGGCCAAGCACAAACTTGAATCTAATAGAGAAAGGAATAATGCCAATCTCCCAAATATATAAAATTGAGTATGGATTATTGCCACACTTGATTATAGAGGAATGGTATACTGCCACCCTCCAAATAAACAATAGGGGATTACTGCCCCAAAACCAATGTAATTACACTACTCTAGTGCTACTGAATCACATAGCATGTATAATGTAGAGACAAGTGAAAAGTATAGTCAGAATTATACAATGTTGCCATCACACAATGGACAACTCAAACATATAAACAAATCCACTTCAAAGTGGCACATATTAATATAAGATACCAACATGCACCAAGGCACAAGATAGATATCAAGAGAATATCCAAATCTATAACAAGCAAGATAGTTCACACCAACCATGGTATCAAAAGAATAGACATATGTGTAGGCTAAAGTAAAAAAGAATGATACAGTAGGTGAATTGCTCAATATGGATGAATAGGGGATACAACATACCTCAAAATAAAAGCCAACAGGTCCAAAGCACTTCTGGATCCAAAACTAGGTCACCAAACAGCCTATTAAACACATATACCGATTTTATGTCAATTTCATATATATAGACCAAACCCTAAAAACTACCTTTTTTATATGTGTGAATTAGGTTATGAAAACTATTCCATATTTTAGGTTATGTTATTACGAGTCTAAAACATATTTTATTATATTTTTCTGACATATATATAATAGTTATGATTTTTACAAGTTATTATCTTGTTTAATTAGATCCATCAAATCACCCCTTTAAAACATCAGATTCAGGCGACAAAACCAATACCATTAGAAAGATTGCATTTTTATGAATCCAATGAATATTTATTTGAAATTTTTGGCCCAACAGATAATTAGTTATGTAATTTAGAAATTTGGCCAATCAAATAATTAGTTAATGCCACAAAGGTGAGAAAATCCACAAAAGCAGGTCGGGCCCGCATGACTTGGCCCAATGAGTGCCAACCAAGTCATCGGGTCAATGGCTCACTTGACTCGTCCCAAAGCAAAGGATAACACTTCCAACTTACCAAAATACCCCTAACCAGAAAAACTAAAGAGAGGAACTGATGGGCAGTTTAGGGAAAACGAACACAATCATCTTCAACCTTGCCTATGATGAAGGAACCGTGAACAAAAGCAAAACTGGAGAACGGGATCTCATGAATCAAACAAAAAAAATGTCAGGGAAGAGCACCATCGCAATCGCAAAGCAAAACCGGACCCAAGAGTCCCAAACCACCGAAATTGAGGTGCAAAGAACCTCAAATCATCTTGCCGCCAAGGTACAGGTAGAAAGAAGCACCGAAAAGAGGGAAAAAGGAACTACACCTTGCTAGCAGAAATCAAAGGGGAAAGAAGGTTCCTCGGGGCTCCTGGGACCCAGACCGCCGCTCGTAAAAACACCTAGGGAGTTGCTCCTCGCTACCAATCACCCGAAGCTTCAAGCAGGTTGTCGGAGCTGGTGGTAGTTAGGTTCGCATGCCCCAATGCAAATGGGGTCAAACCAAGGCAAGAAGGATGGATCAGGGACCCTAGCGGAGGTGAGGGTACCAATAACTCGCGGTCTGAAGACCTGTAGTGCACGGAACAAGAAAAAGAAGGTCGAGGGAGGGCAAAAACAGGGGAAATCCGGCGACACTATGTGAAGTGGGGCTACAATGCCCCCCCTAGCTTATATAGGTCCAAAGGAATTGGAAGGATGCGAGGAAGATGGTGGAAAGGAAAGCAGAGGAAAAGGAAGGAAGGAAATAGAGGAGGAGAAAGAATTACAGAAGGGAAAATTGGAACACAAACACCTGGAAACGAGAAAGGAAATGGGGAAGAAGAAGGTACAGCTGTCGTTCGATCTAGAAATCTGACAGTCAAGATCAACGCGTGAAGATCAATTCAATTAAAAGCCCTCGTGACAGATTAAATAGCAATCCTAAACAAATTCGACCAAAGTGTACACATATTTATTTTCCTTTTTCTCTTTCCTCTTTTGAGGGCTCAAACATAATCCAAATTAAGCCAAATTTTGCACAGAGGCCAATAAAGGCATGTAGATTTTGATTATGCACTTAGTTTTTCCTTTTAGAAACTTTTATTGGGTTAAAAAAATCAATTACTATTTTCTCTTTCCTCCTTCATTAATGGTATTAGGATTATCCAAATTTTATGAAACTTGTCACACAAGTCATATTTAATGTGTTGAATACAAATTTTCCATCTATTTTACATGTTGGGGTTATTTGAGTATTTATTTAATATTTTGAAGGTTCTACATACTTTCTCTCTCCTGATTTCACCTTTTACGCAAACTTTCTCCAAATTGGATAAAAATTTACCTAAAGGCTATATTTATTATGTAGATCACGAATCTAAGATTATTTTCCTCTTTTGGAGTCATTTATTATTTTTATTTATTAATTAGACCTTTTAGGCAATTTCTCTCCTAAATTACCATATTATTTTGAGGTTGTCCAAATTAAATGAAAATTGACACATAAGCTTATTTTAATGTGTAGATTACGAATTTGAAATCAATTATTTAATTTGAGGCTTTCTTACATGGTTTATATCATCTAGCCCATTAGAGGCCCATTAATCATATTATGCATGAAATTAAGTTATTTATCATTTTATTATCACCAAATAAATTATATGACATATTAGATTACATTTTTCATGCATTAGATTATTAGGATCACTCTAACCTCCACCTTGTTTGGTCAAACCCAAAAGATCAAAGTTCTAGTGTAGGGTTTGAGATCCGGTATGTTACAACACTCCACCCCTTAAAAGCATTTCGTCCTCAAAATCTACAGATTCAAACATCAACGATCAACTACTCTCCACCCCTTAAAAAGGTTCAACCTAACAAGTCAAACTACTCAACTTTTTAGATCTACCCACATCTCTTAGTTGTGAAAGTTTTAGAGATTTATGTTTCTCATGTAAACAACTAATAGTCATACCATCTAGGGTTGAGCTTTTAGGTCCTCGTGTCTCTAACCTATCAACCCTACATGAACATCCAAAAAGTCATAGGGTAGGTCAACTACATCATTATATCAATCCTAGTCACAAAACTAGGGTTAGATTCTCCTCAAACTGGAGTTTCTCTTCATTGTGACTTAGTTCAAGAAAACATTGATAAAATCCAGAGAAAGCATTTTCTTTTGTACATATAGTATTATATGGAAAATAATTTGTTGTGAAAAACGTTTTCGATTGAAAACTGAAATTTAGGGCCAAAATCAAAGCGCGAAACCAAGTCACAATATTTCCATATATAGATCTCCTAACATATTCTCATCCTCATGCCAAATCTTATTGCACAAAGGATAATCATTGATCAAATCTAGGGTCAACATCTCACTTAGAGGTAACTAACTAAGTCAAGGGTTCTATAGGGAGACAAAATTGAAATAGTCAGATTCCGACTACCATGGGCTCTGATACCATGCTGTAAAGAAGTGAAAACCACTTCTCTACTAAAAATTTGAACAATAGAACCTCCAGTCCATACACACTCAGATGGTATGATGGAGTGGGTGTAAAATTTTCAAATCTTTATATAATGGTAACAAAAGACCAAAGTATAGCAGCGGAATAAAAACATGACTATATTCAATTATAAAACAAAGGGTTACAAATTTACATCATAAGGATCCATGTAGAGGAAATCTAAACCACCTCAAGATTGTCTCCAAGCTTTAACTTCACTATCTAAGTCCAGGTCATCAAGCCTTGCCATCCAAGTCTTCCACCTAGGGTTGGAAGCATAGCCCAGCAAAAGAGAAACAAAAGGAATATCAGCAAAAGCTGGTATGTGCATATTAAAAAGCAAATTGAGCAATTTATAAAGAATACAGGACATCAAAATATAAAAGGCTTCCCATGCAAGAGATAAGTACCACCCAATCGGGTGTCAAGAGAAAAGATCATAACAAAAGGGATACTTGCCATAAAACAACATAAAAAGGATTGTGCCATAAATACTTCCACTACATAGTAGAAAACAAGTACAAGTAGGGCACACACCCCACAATCAATATCCTACATGCATGTGAGATAAACATAGCCCTAGAAAAATATAAACACAAAGGTGGTCAAGCGCAAACTTGAACCTAATAGAGAAAGGAATATTGCCAGTCTCCCAAATATATAAAATTGAGTATGGATTACTGCCACACTCGATTACAGAGGAATGGTATACTGCCACCCTCCAAATAAATAGTAGGGGATTACTACCCCAAAACCAATGTAATTACACTACTCTAGTGCTACTGAATCACATAGCATGTATAATGTAGAGGCAAGTGAAAAGTATAGTCATAATTATACAATATTGCCATCACACAATGGACAACTCAAACATATAAACAAATCCACTTCAAAGTGGCACATATTAATATAAGAGACCAACATGCACCAAGGCACAAGATAGATATCAAAAGAATATCCAAATCTATAACAAGCAAGATAGTTCACACCAACCATGGTATCAATAGAATAGACATATGTGTAGGATAAAGTCAAAAAGAATGATAAAGTAGGTTAATTGCTCAATATGGATGAATTGGGGATACAAAATACCTCAAAATAAAAGTCCAACAGGTCCAAAACACTTCTAGATCCAAAACTAGGTCACCAAAGAGCCTGTTAAACACATATACCGATTTTATGTCAATTTCATATATATAGACCAAACCCTAAAAACTACCTTTTTATATGTGTGTGAATTAGGTTATGAAAACTATTCCATATTTTAGGTTATGTTATTACGAGTCTAAAACATATTTTATTATATTTTTCTAACTTATATATAATTAGTTATGATTTTTACAAGTTATTATCTTATTTAATTGAATCCATTAAATCACCCCTTTAAAACATCAGATTCAGGTGACAAGACCATTAGAAAGCTTGCATTTTTCTGAATCCAATGAATATTTATTTGAAATTTTTGGCCCAACAGATAATTAGTTATGTACTTTAGAAATCTGGCCAATCAAATAATTAGTTAATGTCACAAAGGCGAGAAAATCCACAAAAGCAGGTCGGGCATGCATGACTTGGCCCAATGAGTTCTAGCCAAGTTAGTGGGTCAATGGCTCGCTTCACTCGTCCCAAAGCAAAGGATAACACTGCCAACTTACCAAAATACCCCTAACCAGAAAAACTAAAGAGAGGAATTGATGGGCAGTTTAGGGAAAACGAACGCAATCATCTTCAACCTTGCCTGCGATGAAGGAACCGCGAACAACAGCAAAACTGGAGGACGGGATCTCACGAATCAAACAACTAAAATGTCAGGGAAGAGCACCATAGCAATTGCAAAGCAAAACCGGACCCAAGAGTCCCAAACCACCGAAACTAAGGTGCAAAGAACCTCAAATCATCTTGCCGCCAAGGTACAGGTAGAAAGAAGCACTGAAAAGAGGGAACAAGGAACTATACCTTGCTAGCAGAAATCAAAGGGGAAAGAAGATTCCTCGGGGCTCCTGGGACCCAGACTTCCGCTCGCAAAAACACATAGGGATTCGCTCCTCATTGTCGATCACCAGAAGTTTCAAGCAGGTTGCCAGAGCTGGTGGGAGTTGGGTTGGCATGCCCTGATGCAAACGAGATCAAACCAAGGCAAGAAGGATAGATCAGGGACCCTAGCGGAGGTGAGGGAACCAATAACTCGCGGTCCGAAGACCTGAATTGCACGAAAGAAGAAAAAGAAGGTCGAGGCAGGGCAAAATCAGGGGAAATCGGGCGGCACTATGCGAAGTGGGGCTACAATGCCCCCCTCCCTAGCTTATATATGTTCAAAGGAATCAGAAGGATGCAAGGAAGATGGTGGAAAGGAAAGCAGAGGAAAAGGAAGGAAGGAAATAGAGGAGGAGAAAGAATCGCAAAAGGGAAAATCAGAACCCAAACACCTAGAAACGAGAAAGGAAATGGGGAAGAAGAAGGTACAATTGTCATTCGATCTAGAAATCTGACGGTCAAGATCAACGCGTGAAGATCAATTCAATTAAAAGCCCGCGTGACAGATTAAATAGCAAATCTAAACAAATTTGACCAAAGTGTACACATATTTATTTTCCTTTTTCTCTCTCCTTTTTTGAGGGCTCAAACATAATCCAAATTAAACCAAATTTTTTACAGAGGCCAATAAAGGCATGTAGAGTTTGATTATGCAGTTAGTGTTTCCTTTTAGAAACTTTTAATGGGTTAAATAAATCAATTACTATTTTGTCTTTCCTCCTTCATTAATGGTATTAGGATTATCCAAATTTTATGAAACTTGTCACACCAGTCATATTTAATGTGTTGAATACAAATTTTCCATCAATTTTACATGTTGGGGTTATTTGAGTATTTATTTAATATTTTGAAGGTTCTACATACTTTCTCTCTCCTGATTTCACCTTTTACGAAAACTTTCTCCAAATTGGATAAAAATTTACCCAAAGGCTATATTTATTATGTAGATCACGAATCTAAGATTATTTTCCTCTTTTGGAGTCATTTATTATTTTTATTTATTAATTAGACCTTTTAGGCAATTTCTCTCTCCTAAATTACCATATTATTTTGAGGTAGTCCAAATTAATTGAAAATTGACACGTAAGCTTATTATAATGTGTAGATTATGAATTTGAAATCTATTATTTAATGTGAGGCTTTCTTACATGGGTTATATCATCTAGCCCATTAGAGGCCCATTAACCATATTATGCATGAAATTAAGTTATTTATCATTTTATTATCACCAAATAAATTATATGACATATTAGATTACATTTTTCATGCATTAGATTATTAGGATCACTCTAACCTCCACCTTGTTTGGTCAAACCCAAAAGATCAAAGTTCTAGGGTAGGGTTTGAGATCCGGTATGATACATCACTCCACTCCTTAAAAGGATTTCGTTCTCGAAATCTACAGATTCAAACATCAACGATCAACTACTCTCCACCCCTTAAAAAGGTTCAACCTAACAAGTCAAACTACTCAACTTTTTAGATCTACCCACATCTCTTAGTTGTGAAACTTTTAGAGATTTATGTTGCTCATGTATCCAACTAATAGTCATACCATCTAGGGTTGAGCTTTTAGGTTCTCGTGTCTCTAACCTATCAACCCTACATGAACATCCAAAAAGTCATAGGGTAGGTCAACTACATCATTATATAAATCCTAGTCACAAAACTAGGGTTAGATTCTACTCAACTCAAACTGGAGTTTCTCTTCATTGTGACTTAGTTCAAGAAAACATTGATAAAATCCAGAGAAAGCATTTTCTTTTGTACATATAGTATTATATGGAAAATAATTTGTTGTGAAAAACTTTTACGATTGAAAACTGAAATTTAGGGCCCAAAATCAAAGCGAGAAACCTAGTCACAATATTTCCATATTTAGATCTCCTAACATATTCTCATCCTCAAACCAAATCTTGTTGCACAAAAGATCATCATTGATCAAATCTAGGGTCAACATCTCACTTAGAGGTAACTAACTAAGTCAAGGGTTCTATAGGGAGAAAATTTTGAAATAGTCAGATTCCGACTACCATGGGCTCTGATACCATGCTGTAAAGAAGTGAAAACCACTTCTCTACTAAAAATTTGAACAATAGAACCTCCTGTCCATACACACTCAGATGGTACGATGGAGTGGGTGTAAAATTTTCAAATCTTTATATAATGGTAACAAAAGACCAAAGTATAGCAGCGGAATAAAAACATGACTATATTCAATTATAAAACAAAGGGTTACAAACTTACATCATAAGGATCCATGTAGAGGAAATCTAAACCACCTCAAGATTGTCTCCAAGCTTTAACTTCACCATCTAAGTCCAGGTCATCAAGCCTTGCCATCCAAGTCTTCCACCTAGGGTTGGAAGCATACCCCAGCAAAAGAGAAATAAAAGGAGACATCAACAAAAGCTGGTATGTGCATATTAAAAACCAAATTGAGCAATTTATAAAGAAGATGGGACATCAAAATATAAAAGGCTTCCCATGCAAGAGATAAGTACCACCCAATCGGGTATCAAGAGAAAATATCATAACAAAAGGGATACTTGCCATAAAACAACATAAAAAGGATTGTGCCATAAATACTTCCAATGCATAGTAGAAAACAAGTACAAGTAGGGCACACACCCCACAATCAATATCCTACATGCATGTGATATAAATATAGCCCTAGAAAAATATAAACACAAAGGAGGCCAAGCACAAACTTAAACCTGATAGAGAAAGGAATACTGCCAATCTCCCAAATATATAAAATTGAGTATGGATTACTGCCACACTCGATTACAAAGGAATGGTATACTGCCACCCTCCAAATAAACAATAGGGTATTACTACCCCAAAACCAATGTAATTACACTACTCTAGTGATACTTAATCACATAACATGTATAATGTAGAGGCAAGTGAAAAGTATAGTCAGAATTATACAATGTTGCCATCACACAATGGACAACTCAAACATATAAAAAAATCCACTTCAAAGTGCCACATATTAATATAAGAGACCAACATGCACCAAGGCACAAGATAGATATCAAGAGAATATCCAAATCAATAACAAGCAAGATAGTTCACACGAACCATGGTATCAAAAGAATAGACATATGTGTAGGATAAAGTCAAAAAGAATGATAAAGTAGGTGAATTGCTCAATATGGATGAATAGGGGATACAACATACCTCAAAATAAAAGTCCAATAGGTCCAAAGCACTTCTGGATCCAAAACTAGGTCACCAAAGAGCCTATTAAAGTCATATACCGATTTTATGTTAATTTCATATATATAGACCAAACCCTAAAAATGACCTTTTTATATATGTGTGAATTAGGTTAAGAAAATGATTCCATATTTTAGGTTATGTTATTACGAGTCTAAAACATATTTTATTATATTTTTATGACTTATATATAATTAGTTATAATTTTTACAAGTTATTATCTTATTTAATTAGATCCACTAAATCAACCCTTTAAAACATCAAATTCAGGAAACAAAACCAATACCATTAGAAAGCTTGCATTTTTCTGAATCCAACGAATATTTATTTGAATTTTTTGGCCCAACAGATAATTAGTTATGTAATTTAGAAATCTAGCCAATAAAATAATCAGTTAATGCCACAAAGGCGAGAAAATCCACAAAAGCAGGTCGGGCCCGCATGACTTGGCCCAATGAGTGCCAGCCAAGTCAGAGGGTCAATGGCTCGCTTGACTCATCCCAAAGCAAAGGATAACACTGCCAACTTACCAAAATACCCCTAACTAGAAAAACTAAAGAGAGGAACTAATGGGCAGTTTAGGGAAAACGAACGCAATCATCTTCAACCTTGCCTGCGATGAATGAACCGCGAACAACAACGAAACTGAAGGATGGGATCTCGCGAATCAAACAACTAAAATGTTAGGGAAGAGCACCATCACAATCGCAAAGCAAAACCGGACCCAAAGTCCCAAAACACCGAAACTGAGGTGCAAAGAACCTCAAATCATCTTGCCGCCAAGGTACAGGTAGAAAGAAGCATCGAAAAGAGGGAAAAAGGAACTACACCTTGCTAGCAGAAATCAAAGGGGAAAGAAGATTCCTCGGGACTCCTGGGACCCAGACTGCCGCTCGCAAAAACACATAGGGAGTCGCTCCTCGCTGCCGATCACCCAAAGCTTCAAGCAGGTTGTCAGAGCTGGTGGGAGTTGGGTTGGCATGCCCCGATGCAAACAAGATCAAACCAAGGCAAGAAGGATGGATCAGGGACCCTAGCGGAGGTGAGGGAACTGATAACTCGTGGTCCGAAGACCTGCACTGCACGGAAGAAGAAAAAGAAGGTCGAGGCAGGGAAAAAATAGGGGAAATCGGGTGGCACTATGCGAAGTGGGGCTACAATGCCCCCTATCCTAGCTTATATAGGTCCAAAGGAATCAGAAGGATGTGAGGAAGATGGTGGAAAGGAAAGCAGAGGAAAAGGAAGGAAGGAAATAGAGGAGGAGAAAGAATTGCAGAAGGGAAAATCACAACACAAACACCTGGAAATGAGAAAGGAAACGGGGAAGAAGAAGGTACATCTATCGTTTGATCTAGAAATCTGACGGTCAAGATCAACGCGTGAAGATCAATTCAATTAAAAGACCGCGTGACAGATTAAATAGCAATCCTAAACAAATTCGACCAAAGTGTACACATATTTATTTTCCTTTTTATCTCTCCTCTTTTGAAGGCTCAAACATAATCCAAATTAAGCCAAATTTTGCACAGAGGCCAATAAAGGCATGTAGATTTTGATTATGCACATAGTTTTTTATTTTAGAAACTTTTACTGGGTTAAATAAATCAATTACTATTTTCTCTTTCCTCCTTCATTAATGGTATTAGGATTATCCAAATTTTGTGAAACTTGTCACACAAGTCATATTTAATGTGCTGAATATGAATTTTCCATCAATTTTACATGTTGGGGTTATTTGAGTATTTATTTAATATTTTGAAGGCTCTACATACTTTCTCTCTCCTTATTTCACCTTTTAAGCAAACTTTCTCCAAATTGGATAAAAATTTACCCAAAGGCTATATTTATTATTTATATCACGAATCTAAGATTATTTTCCTCTTTTGGAGTCATTTATTATTTTTATTTATTAATGACAACTTTTAGGCAATTTCTCTCTCCTAAATTACCATATTATTTTGAGGTGGTCCAAATTAAATGAAAATTGACACGTAAGCTTATTTTAATGTGTAAATTACAAATTTGAAATCTATTATTTAATTTGAGGCTTTCTTACATGGGTTATATCATCTAGCCCATTAGAGGCCCATTAATCATATGATGCATGAAATTAAGTTATGTATCATTTTATTATCACCAAATAAATTATATGACATATTAGATTACATTTTTCATGCATTAGATTATTAGGATCACTCTAACCTCCACCTTGTTTGGTAAAACCCAAAAAATCAAAGTTTTAGGGTAGGGTTTGAGATCCAGTATGTTACAGCACTCCACCCCTTAAAAGGATTTCTTCCTCGAAATCTATAGATTCAAACATCAACGATCAACTGCTCTCCACCCCTTAAAAAGGTTCAACCTAACAAGTCAAACTACTCAACTTTTTAGATCTACCCACATCTCTTAGTTGTGAAAGTTTTAGAGATTTATGTTTCTCATGTATCCAACTAATAGTCATACCATCTAGGGTTGAGCTTTTAGGTCCTCGTGTCTCTAACCTATCAACCCTACATGAACATCCAAAAATTCATAGGGTAGGTCAACTACATCATTATATCAATCCTAGTCACAAAACTAGGGTTAGATTCTACTCAAACTAGAGTTTCTCTTCATTGTGACTTAGTTCAAGAAAACATTGATAAAATCCAGAGCAAGCATTTTCTTTTGTACATATTGTATTATATGGAAAATAATTTGTTGTGAAAAACTTTTACGATTGAAAACTAAAATTTAGGGCCCAAAACCAAAGCGAGAAACCAAGTCAAAATATTTCCATATTAGATCTCCTAACATATTCTCATCCTCAAACCAAACCTTGTTGCACAAAGGATCATCATTGATCAAATCTAGGGTCAACATCTCACTTAGAGGTAACTAACTAAGTCAAGGGTTCTATAGGGAGACAAAATTGAAATAGTCAGATTCTGACTACGATAGGCTCTGATACCTTGTTGTAAAGAAGTGAAAACCACGTCTCTACTAAAAATTGGAACAATAGAACCTCTGGTCCATACACACTCAGATGGTATGATGGAGTGGGTGTAAAATTTTCAAATCTTTATATAATGGTAACAAAAGACCAAAGTATAGAAGCGGAATAAAAACATGACTATATTCAATTATAAAACAAAGGGTTACAAACTTACATCATAAGGATCCATGTAGAGGAAATATAAACCACCTCAAGATTGTCTACAAGCTTTAACTTCACCATCTAAGTCCAGGTCATCAAGCCTTGCCATACAAGTCTTCCACCTAAGGTTGGAAGCATACCCCAGAAAAAGAGAAACAAAAGGAGACATCAGCAAAAGCTGGTATGTGCATATTAAAAAGCAAATTGAGCAATTTATAAAGAATACGGGACATCAAAATATAAAAGGCTTCCCATGTAAGAGATAAGTACCACCCAATCGGGAATCAAGAGAAAAGATCATAACAAAAGGGATACTTGCCATAAAACAACATAAAAAGGATTGTTCCATAAATACTTCCACTAAATAGTAGAAAACAAGCACAAGTAGGGCACACACCCCACAATCAATATCCTGCATGCATGTGAGATAAACATAGCCCTAGAAAAATATAAATACAAAGGCGGCCAAGCACAAACTGGAACCTGATAGAGAAAGGAATACTGCCAATCTCCCAAATATATAAAATTGAGTATGGATTACTACCACACTCGATTACAGAGGAATGGTATACTGCCACCCTCCAAATAAACAATAGGGGATTACTGCCCCAAAACCAATGTAATTACACTACTCTAGTGCTAATGAATCACATAGCATGTATAATGTAGAGGCAAGTGAAAAGTATAGTCAGAATTATACAATGTTGCCATCACACAATGGACAACTCAAACATATAAACAAATCCACTTCAAAGTGGCACATATTAATATAAGAGACCAACATGCACCAAGGCACAAGATAGATATCAAGAGAATATCCAAATCTATAACAAGCAAGATAGTTCACACGAACCATGGTATCAAAAGAATAAACATATGTGTAGGCTAAAGTAAAAAAGAATGATAAAATAGGTGAATTTCTCAATATGGATGAATAAGGGATACAACATACCTCAAAATAAAAGTCCAACAGGTCCAAAGCACTTCTGGATCCAAAACTAGGTCACCAAAGAGCCTATTAAACACATATATCGATTTTATGTCAATTTCATATATATAGACCAAACCCTAAAAACTACCCTTTTATATATGTGTGAATTAGGTTATGAAAACTATTCCATATTTTAGGTTATGTTATTACGAGTCTAAAACATACTTTATTATATTTTTCTAACTTATATATAATTAGTTATGATTTTTACAAGTTATTATCTTATTTAATTAGATCCATTAAATCACCCCTTTAAAACATCAGATTCAGGCGACGAAACCAATACCATTAGAAATCTTGCATTTTTATGAATCCAACGAATATTTATTTGAATTTTTTGGCCCAACAGATAATTAGTTATGTAATTTAGAAATCTGGAAAATCAAATAATTAGTTAATGCCACAAAGGCGAGAAAATCCACAAAAGCAGGTCGGGCCCGCATGACTTGGCCCAATGAGTGCCAGCCAAGTCAATGGGTCAATGGCTTGCTTGACTGGTCCCAAAGAAAGGATAACATTGCCAACTTACCAAAATACCCCTAACCAGAAAAACTAAAGAGAGGAATTGATGGGCAGTTTAGGGAAAACGAACGCAATCATCTTCAACCTTGCTTGCGATGAAGGAACTGCGAACAACAACGAAACTGGAGGATAGGATCCTACAAATCAAACAACCAAAATATCAGGGAAGAGCACCATCACAATCGTAAAGAAAAACCGGACCCAAGAGTCCCAAACCACCGAAACTGAGGTGCAAAGAAAATCAAATCATCTTGCTGCCAAGGTACAAGTAGAAAGAAGCGCCGAAAAGAGGGAGAAACAAACTACACCTTACTAGTAGAAATCAAAGGGGAAAGAAGATTCCTTAGGGCTCCTGGGACCCAGACCGCCGCTCGCAAAAACACATAGGGAGTCGCTCCTCGTTGCCGATCACCCGAAGCTTCAAGCAGGTTGCCGGAGCTGGTGGGAGTTGGGTTGGCATGCCCCGATGCAAACGGGATCCAACCAAGGCAAGAAGCATGGATCAGGGACCCTAGCGGAGGTGAGGGAACTGATAACTCACAGTCCAAAGACCTGCAATGCATGGAAGAAGAAAATTAAGGTCGAGGCAGGGCAAAAACAGGGGAAATCGGGCGGCACTTTGCGAAGTGGGGCTAAAATGCCCCCCGCCCTAGCTTATATATGTCCAAAGGAATCGGAAGGATGCAACGAAGATGGGAAAGGAAAGCAAAGGAAAAGGAAGGAAGGAAATAGAGGAGGAGAAAGAATCGTAGAAGGGAAAATCGGAACCCAAACACCTGGACACTAGAAAGGAAATGGGGAAGAAGAAGGTACAACTGTCGTTCGATCTAGAAATCTGACGGTCAAGATCAACGCATGAAGATCAATTCAATTAAAAGCCCGTGTGATAGATTAAATAGCAATCCTAAACAAATTCGACCAAAGTGTACACATATTTATTTTCCTTTTTCTCTCTCCTCTTTTGAGGGCTCAAACATAATCCAAATTAAGCCAAATTTTGCACAGAGGCCAATAAAGGCATGTAGATTTTGATTATGCACTTAGTTTTTCCTTTTAGAAACTTTTAATGGGTTAAATAAATCAATTACTATTTTCTCTTTCCTCCTTCATTAATGGTATTAGGATTATTCAAACTTTATGAAACTTGTCACACAAGTCATATTTAATGTGTTGAATATGAATTTTCCATCAATTTTACATGTTGGGGTTATTTGAGTATTTATTTAATATTTTGAAGGTTCTACATACTTTCTCTCTCCAGATTTCACCTTTTAAGCAAACTTTCTCCAAATTGGATAAAAATTTACCCAAAGGCTATATTTATTATGTAGATCACGAATCTAAGATTATTTTCTTTTTTTGGAGTCATTTAATATTTTTATTTATTAATTACACCTTTTAGGCAATTTCTCTCTCCTAAATTGCCATATTATTTTGAGGTAGTCCAAATTAAATGAAAATTGACATGTAAGCTTATTTTAATGTGTAGATTACAAATTTGAAATCTATTATTTAATTTGAGGCTCTCTTACATGGGTTATATCATCTAGCCCATTAGAGGCCCATAATCATATTATGCATGAAATTAAGTTATTTATCATTTTATTACCACCAAATAAATTATATGACATATTAGATTACATTTTTCATGCATTAGATTATTAGGATCACTCTAACCTCCACCTTGTTTGGTCAAACCCAAAAGATCAAAGTTTTAGGGTAGGGTTTGAGATCCGGTATGTTACATCAATTTTTCTCAAAGGCATGGAGAGACCTTGTATGACACATGGGAAAGGTTCAAAGACCTTCAACGTCTTTGTCCACACCATGGTTTAAGAAACTACTTTCTATTGCAAACTTTTTATACTGTCTTATTCTACAATAGAACGATATCTATTGATGCTCGTGCAAATGGTGCTTTAATGAACAAATCATACAGGGACACTTATGCAATTATTGAAGACATGGCACTTAATACTTGCTAATGGAATCCTGACAGGAGTAGCCAACCTTCTTTTTCAAGTTGTATTTTTGGAAAGCAAGTCACGGAAGTAATTTGTGATGCATGTGGAGCAGCAAGACACACTCCTTCTTCATGTTTTACCACACCATCACAAATTGAAGAGATATCAGAGCTCAACAAAAATTTCAGTTGTAATTTCATCCAGCAAAAACAACATTTGTAGCCCAAGCTGAGTTTAGAGTCCATGCTTGAGACATTTGTCTCAACTCAAATTTAGTAAAATGATGATCTTCACCAACAAAGGGGGCTTCTAAAGGATACTATTTTTCAACTTTCTTCTACGTTGGATGGGATTACCATGAAGACTAGGATGTTGGAGAATCAAATTGCTCAACTTGATCTTGCCAATCAAATATCACCTTTCGGTTCCTTGCCTAACCAACTAGAGATTAATTCCAAGGAGACATTCACATCAGTTACCTTGAGGAGTGGAGCTATTATAGGAGAATCTTCTTCACCATCAAAGACAATATCATATGAAGGTGTTTACTCAAATGTAGGTAATGATGGTGAAGCTCAAATCAAGAATATGCACATGCTCCACGGGATGATTCTTTAAGCAAGATAAATTTCATATTTCCATAATGCATTTGCATATTTCTTGATGATGAGAAAAGCATTCCCAAATCAAAATATGATTACTTCGAAGAGGAGAATGTAGAGACCAAAAATATTGATGTTCAAAAGAATATTCCTGTTACAAATCACAAGCATCGATCTTTGGGCCAAATGAAATATATATTGACAAAGAGGCGTAGATGCTTAGCACAACAATTTCCATCCTCAAATCAAAGCAATGGACCTCCATCTCTATCATTCACCATGATAGGTAATCGGTTGTAATCCTCTTTAGTTTGTTATATGAAGTGAGGACACTGCAAATTTCAAGCTTAGGGGGAGAGCATCTGGTCAGTAATGTAGTGTAGTTTTATTTCATTTTCATCATCAATTTCTTAGTTGTTGTTTTAGTTTCTATTCTTCTAGTGGAAATCCAGTAATGTATGAGGATTATCTTATATATTTGGATTGAATCCTTTCTATACCAAACTGATTGTCCTCTTTTGATGAGAAATATCACTTGTAGAAATTGTAAAAGGCATGCATTAATCAAATGAAACCTTTTGTCCATCAACATGTGCTTAACTTTGGTTTATGCTTCTAGCCTGAACATTCATCTTTAACATCTTTGATTTCTTAAAAAATGTAATGGTTTCAATTTTTGTGAGTAAATTAACTTTACAACATCATTTAGAATACGGGATGCCCTTGCCAAGCTCTTAGTGCAATTTCAACCACTCTTTTAATGAAAAAATTTCAAAACAAATGAATGAAATCTAGCTAATATTGAATTTAGTTGACTCTCCTATGTTTTGGAAAAAAATTAAAATTTCTTTTGGCTTATCTCATCCTCATACCCGATAAAAGATGGCTAAATCACCCACATATCATGCTATCCTAGTGTAAGTCTAATCTGTCTATGGTGGTTAGGTGGTATGATATAAAAGAGGGTAAAATACCCTAAATGGCATTCTACGTGTTCATAAGCCTACATTAGCAACCAAGTGTCAGAACATATAATCCATTGTCATATCATTTTTGGGAAAGAAGTAGAGTACAACTAAAATTGTCAATTTTTACTAAGATTTCATCATTTGTATCCTTAATAGTTGAGAATTTGAGTTGCACATTCACTAATTGTTTGGCTTGGTCATCCAAATTCTACTTAGTGTTGATTATTTGATTGATTCATTTAATTGAAACCAACCCTACTGAACTAAAAATCTCTTTCTTGGGTGTTTATGTTCAATTTATGGCTATGATTATAAACCTACTGATCATGGTTGGTTTGGTCTTATACACATATTTCAATTCATTTGATCTATGCATGAACTTGACAATTCCTTCATTTGGGTTTCTATTCTCTTTTTGTTTGAGGACAAGTAATTGTTTAAGCTTAGGGGGATTTTCTGTGTGCATTTTATATCATATTTTGGACCACTTTTGGTTTCATTTCCCAATCATTTTAACCCAATAATCACTCTTAATCATGCTAGATTCTCCATCTTTATTGTTGTATTTACTTTCTCTATGGATTGGTTTGTAGGTACAACAAGTTGGCATCAAAGTGGGGAGAAAACACCATTATAACATCCATAAAGACATTCCCCAATCATCTACACATTTAGAAAATTAATGTTGATGAAATTGATAAAGGCACCCCATGTATTAATTAAGACACATCGTGTCTTAAAAAGACGCGATGTGTCTTATTAAAGACACCCCATGTCTCAGTCCAAAAATTGAATATAGAACTCTAGATTTGCAGGAACACGTCATGTTTTATTAAAGACACGCCGTGTCTTATTAATGACATGTCGTGTCTTATTGAAGACACGTTGTGTAACCTCCCAGAATTCGATCCAAACTTTAGTTATTGCATAAGATACGCCATGTCTTATAAAAGACATGTCGTGTGACCTACAAATTTCACTCAAACATGAATTTAACTATCTCATACTTATATATACGACCCCAAGCCATCTTGGGACAATTATGATGGACTATTTTAGACCTTTTGGAGCGGGACTCAAGCAAGGGAGAGCAAGGAGGAGTTGGAGGTGTTCCAAGGGATAAAAGTTGATTTCTCAGGAGGGAAACTTCTTCTTCTTCCTTCTTCTCCAACAATTACAGCAAGGATCTTTGCCTTTCTCTTCTTTCCACTCAGAAGTGAAGGTTTCTGGAGAGTTTCCAGCAGCAAGGACGGATTTGTGACTCCTTGGCCGGAGTTCCAACTCTATCTTACTTCTTCTACGGACATCCAAGTTTATTTCCTTCTATTATGATATCTAGTACTTCTTTCTACTGCTTATATCTACTTTCTACAACCATGGACAAGTAGATCTCTTGTTCTTGGGCATGGGGGAGTAATTCCCATGTCATAACATTGTTGAACACGAATTTCATATATAATGCTAGTTGTTTCACTATTCTAAGGTTCATTGGTGTTTAATTCATCTTCCATGCTTTGCTGGCCACTTTGTATGTATGATTTTTGCTCTTTGTATGATCTGGGAAGATCTGCATAGGAGTAAGGATATGTACCTTAGCTGCACTCCCTTGACCACGGGAGTGGCTGGGATGTGTTGGGGAACAAAGGTTTGTAGTCCTAAACTAAGTATATCCACGAGAGTGGCATATAAAGGTAGGATTGTTCTACAGTACCGGAAGGTGGGTGTAGGATACATGCCTCCCTTGTGTTATTGCTAGTGTTCTTGATCTTTGTTGTTCTTCATGTTATGATGTGGATGTCAAACCCTATCCTCAAGAATACTTTATCCAAATTGATCCTTCATATAAGTGTTATCTATTTTAGTTCGTTTCCTGTTAATTTCTTAGTTAACATAATAAAACCTCTTTTGTTTAAAAGATCTAGATTGTTGAAGTCCAATACTCTTTCGCCTAACAGTACCCTACTCCTTGGACGACCTTGACAATACTACACACACCCATATACTTGCAAAGTAGTGTTTGAGTTTACAAATATTAAAACTTGCGCACACATCCAAAAACATCCTTCAAAAGAATGGGACATAATATTACAACAATGGATATCATCGTTTAAACTATGAACTGAATCCCATCATCTCATAACATTGTATCACTGTCAGCCACATGGCTACTATATCACTGCCAGCCACCAGGCTATCATCATCATATTATCTGGGGATATCAATCCCTCATTCCAGAACCAGAGGATATCACCTCAACCAAGCACAAAGCCCTTACCAGGTCCTAAGACCCATCACATCATACTTCCAATTCATGGTATCTCATCATGTCTGATTAAGGATATAAGCATTACTCATGCCACATCACTCATGCCACATCACATGTACTTGCCATAGAAACCATTATACATTATGTTCAAAGAGAGAATATATTAAAACACATCAAATAACTTTAACTAAAGTAAGAAAAGCATCATAAGATCTGTAATCTAGGATTAGGCTTCATGCTTATTCCACATAAGGTTCTCAAGCATTATTCTATTTCGAACCTCTGGCTTTCACTACCTCCCACCAATTGGAGTGTATAAGGCTAAGAATTAGACAGTGTAACTAAGTATGCGCATTCACATATCCATACTTCCCGTAATCCCTTATCAAGGTTTATAGTCAAAGCTTAATATTATTTAACCATTTCCGTGGTTTTTACAAGTTATAACACCCAACAAACCCACCAGCTTAAAGCCATGTAATTTAAGAGGGGAAACAATATCATGCTTTCCATTCATACTTATTCAATATTATGACTTGCCCTTTGAATTAGGGTCAAAACTCTTTACATCTATCTGATTAGCGGTTTACATTATAGTCACATCATCAAACCCTAATCACACCAATTGCCACCTTATTAAAACTGATTTAGGTTTTAAAACATTAGCTAGATATGAATCAAGCATCATATCAATAGTACCAGGTATCACCTTTTCATAAGTGCATGTGTATTATCTTTATTAAGTTATGTGTGGGTTACAAAGCACATTATATTAACATCTTGACCATTGCACTAGTTTGCCGATTCATCATTAGGTTACCCATATATTATTACTTCTTACAAATCATTAACCACATATCATACTAAGGAGTCAAACCATAGGATACATAACTAGAGGGTTTCACTTCCAACTATCCACAAGGCACATATAAAGCCATTATACTTGTTATACAATTTCTACCTAAAGGTTGTCACCATGTATTCTAACATGGCTTATCAACACCCTCATGTATATTCACATAGTTGTATCATTAATCTTACTCCACAAATTAAGATTATATGAAAAGGAAATACAGTAGAGATTTTCCATGGATTATTGTAACATACCAAAACTAGAACCCTATCCTAGTAGTTTTACCCTTTTGTCTTAGCCCAAACAAGGATAACCTAATACATATAGTTAAGACAATAATGGATCTTAAAATGTGACACCTCAACTATATAAGGGAATAGATAATAATTTTTATTTAATAATGACTCATTTGGATGCTAATAAGAAATTAAAGAACTTAATTGGATAAATATTTCCCATACATTCTTAATATAGGGTTATATGCGCAAATACCTCAGTTGGGTTTTAATTAATGGGTCTAAAGTGTAAATTGTCATTGAGTAATAAAAATAATAAGATATTTCGTCCTAGAACTTTCTAGTGCTTTTTAAAATATGAAAAAGAAAGGAAATCTCGAAATATACATAAAGGATGTGATAAATGTAATAATGGGAGATAATATGGAATGTATTGGATAATAGGAGTTAATGTGGAATATATTGTTCCAAAAATCATAAATGGAAATCCATAAAGATAATTTGGCACTCAATCTCATTTTCTTTACCTAAAAGAAACTTAAGGGCCAAGTATAATCTAAATTAGAAGATAAATGCATATATTAATGCCTTTATCAAAGAAAAATAGGAATTAGGCCAATAAATTGAAATAAAATATTTCATGCCCTCAAATTGGAAAACTAACTCCAATTCGTAATCTAAACATAAAAATAAGCCTTTGGGCAAATTTGCAACTAATTTGGATAATGTTTGATTAATAGGTATATATAGGAGAGAGAAAATGCCTAAAGGGTGTAATTCATAAATAAATATACTTCATGACACCAAAAGTTGGAAATAAAGGCAAATTCATATTCAACACACTTAAGTTAACTTGTGGATGAAGTTTCACCTAATTTGGTTAATCCATGAGTCATTAATGCATCTAGAAAGAGAAATAAAGAATAAATTAAATAACATATCTAAAGTTGCCAAAAGTGAAATCTAATTAGATATTCAGAATATACATGTTTACTTTAACTTATGAGCAAAATTTGGCTTAATTTGGATGATGTTTGAACCCTTATTTGAAGAGATAGAAAAAGGGACCTCAAATGCAATTATTACTTTATTTATTTGATCGATTTTCCCTGTCACACTGTTGTTTTGAGCGCGCCCGATCTAGACCATGGATTTTGGATCCAGCGGTTCCAGGTTTGTCTCCTATCTCCGATTAGAGTAGGAGTACAGGTTGTTTTCTGTGGTTTTTTTTTGGATGAGGATATCTCCCTCGATTATTAATATTTTTTGACGATTTCTTTGTCAATGAGTTTGTGCTTTAATTCCGCATAAGTCGATCCCTATTTTAGTAGGGTTTCCCTCACTAGAGACCCAGGTTGATGAGAACTTTCCTCTCCTTCCTCTATTTTCTGGTTCTCACAGGTTTCTCGTTGAACCTGAACTCCACCCCTATATATAGGGCCTCCCCCACGATCCTTGAACCCCCAGAAACCCTCCCCAAAAGACGCATTGGTCTGGTTTTCTCTATAGCTAACTCCCCCAACTCCATCTGCCTATTTCGATGGTGGCGAGTTCATCCTAGGATACTGGTGGTCAGAAAGGCTTGTTTCTTAGTGGATTCACGTCATGTAGGTGTGGGAAAGCTTTGTGAGACCCTACCTTGCTCGGATTTCAGGTATTGTAGATTTGCCCCTTTTATCAACTTTTGACCTTCGTTGCAATTGTTGACCTTTTGTTCACCTACGCTTTGGCTCCTTCAACCTTGAGCTTCAAACTCAATGCAAGATACCTCCTTCTCCTTCAATTTGGGTCCTCTAGGGTCTGTTCTCCTCAATTATGGTTCTCGGTCTTCTTCTATTTTGGAGGAGGTGCTAGTTAGAGCTGTGGCTGGCCGTTTTAGTTGTGACTGGGCTCTTTGGGACCGCCGTCCTCTTGAGAACATAGTTCCTTTAGATTTCTCTACCTGGTTTGTGCTAGATCTCAGTTTGGAGCTCGGAGTTTTCCTCCTTGTTCCATGGCTTTGAGAGTTCCTCGCGGGGAACAAGCCACAGTGTGGATTTCCCACTGTGCCCTCACCTCTCGCTTTATTTTAGTTTTCTATCGAAAGGGTAAATTGGTCTTTTCACCCTGTTTCTTTGGGTTGCTTTACGTGAGATCTTGGATGATTTGGTTGTGTATTCCACTAACATGGGTGGCCCTAATTGGCGTGCCCAGGTCTGCGTGGACTTTCTCTGTCCTTGATTTGTGATTAGTTTGCTTGTAATTATCCAATTGGTCAGTAATTCAAAATTGATAACTAATTAATGGATGATCAGAAAATTATGGAAAAATATTAGTTTGAATCAGAAAAATAAGATCTAACTAATGGTATATGTTTTGATAACTGATTCTAAATATTTATAATAGGGTTTCAATGGATCTAATTAAGGATGAATTAACTTATAAAAAGCATAACTAATAACATGTAAGTCAGAAAAATATAATAAAATATGTTTTGGATTCCTAATAATATAAACTAAAATATGGAATGGTTTTCATAACATAATTCATGTAAAGATAAAAAAGGGGTTTTTAGGTTTTGGTTTATATGTATGAAATTGACATAAAATCTGCATATGTGTTTAATAGGCTCTTTGCTGACCTAGATTTGGATCCAGAAGTGCTTTGGACTTTTGGACTTTGATATTGAGGTATGGTGTATCCCCTATTACTTCATGATTGAGCAATTCACCTATATTTTGTCTTTCTCTTGGTCCTATGGACAATAGCCTATACACATTTCTCTTATCTCTTGTTATCATGGTTCATGTGAACTATCTTAATTGTGATCTTGGATATTCTTTTGGATCCTACCTTGTGATATGGTACATGATGATATTGTTGATGGTATATGACCACTATGATGTGGAGGTTTATTGGTGGTTTCATATGTTTTCCAATGTGCAATATGGCAAACCTTGTATAATGTTTGACTATACTTTTCTACTTGCCTCTACATTTACCTGCTATGTGATTCAGTAACCCTAGAGTAGTATAATTGCATTGGTTTTGTCTCATTATCATTTGTGGAAACATTGTGATATTTTGGATGGTGGATGTGTGATTCCCCATGCCAGGGCAGGATGTCTGATTCCTGGACCATGTTATATATGTTTGGATGGCGGATGTGTGATTCCCCATGCCATGACAGAATGTGTGATTCTTGGCCCATGTCTCATCCGGTTCAAGATGTGTGATTCGTGGCTATCATTGTCTTTTATAATATTCTAGTGATATGCTTATCTCACATGTATGTAGGATGTTGGTCATGATATGTGCATGTGACACTTCTTTATTGTTTTACATATGGCAAGTATCTCTTTTTTTATTAATCTTATCTTTTATGCCCGTGTGGGTAGTCCTTTTCTTTAGCATGGGAAGCATTTATAATTGATGTCCTTATTGCCATATATTGCTCATGTTTTCTTTAGTATACACATACCCTCGTTTTGCTGATGTATTTTTTTTTCTTCTTCTCTTTTGTGGGGTATGCTTCCAACCCCAGGTAGATCAAGGAGAGGTGAACCTCGACATCAAACTTGTAGCCGAGCTTTTGGGAGACTTGAAGAGGTGGTTATATGACCCTCGGCTTGATCTTAGGCTTATGTGTGAGTTTTCCTTTTTGGACACCCATATGTGGTGAAGAGTTGTTTATGCCTTGTAAATTGTTAAATAATATTTCTTTTCCGCTGCTACTCATTGTGTAATGATACTTACATGTTGAATGAATTGATCTCCATCCCTTTGGTGAAAATTTTTATGTGGTGTTTGGTTGAAGGGATCAAATCTTTTCTTTCTAGTAGAGGAGTGGTTTCACTTCTTTACAATTATAATCTTTCATTAAGATGAGAGTATGGGTCATATTATTCCATGATTAAGGTTGTCATACAAATACTCAACTATTGAACGATACATCCATTAATTCCCACATTATTGGAGAGTTTAGGGCCAAGTTCTTTGGGTAAGGATGGACCACTGATAGTAACATCACCTTATGGTGCACTAGCTTTAGGGGAAGCATTTAAGATTAAACATACATTATCAAAAACAACACCCTTCCGTATTATATTTTGCTCATATGTGTACATCATTGAGTATCCAAGCATACCCTTCAATCTTTATCAAGTGATATCGATTTCACCTCATCCACTTGTGATGGATTGACTACATCATAGTGTGTTGGGTTAGCTCATCCAAGGTATCAGTTTGGATCCTCTTGGGGTGTATCAGTTTAACCCACCTTATAGTGTATCAATTGATCCTTCTTGAAAGCATTACGGTCATCACCTCTTTAAGGTGTGTCAGACATCAATTCTTGAAGGGGTGTCAGTCATCAACTCTTGAAGGGGTGTCGGGCATCAACTCTTGAGGGTGTGACAAGCAACGCATGGTGTATCGGGCATCACATAGTGTGATGGGTTGCTTAGGGTTAGGGTTATGGTTAGGTCATGATGACCATTCACTCAATCATGGGTGTCATGACTAGAAATCAAGTAGACCAACTCACACAAGATGTCCTCATTGTCATGACGGGTTAACAAGGCATATTGGCTTAATGCCATCTAGGGTGTGTTGGGTAGCAACCATCAAGCTTATTGGTTTGGAAATAAATAAATCTAAGCACCTCTTAGAGCATGTTGGGTTGACTCCTCATCAAGGCATGTTGGCCTAACCATCCATATCGGCTTGGGCACCTTCTAGGGTGTGACGGTTTAGCACTTACCCTAACCTATCGGCCTAAGTACTCCCAAGTCATGATGATTTCTGGCATGTTGTGTTGGTTTAAGCATCATGAGCCATGACGATGATTCACTACCTAAGTATCAACTTAGGTATCTTCAACCTTAGGAAACTAGTTCACTAGTCCGTCTACTTAACAATGCAAGAAAGGGCAAGACATGAGAAGCAACTTAAATTGAGTTCTTTCATCAAAACAATCCTCTAAACAAAGCAATGACTACCAATATATAAGGGGCACACGATCTAGAGACGAAGAACAACTTAAGCATATAAAGAGTTATAATAACAAAGGAGGTTAAGAGTTATATAACCCGCCTCAAGAAGGTCTTCATCAAGATTTCAAGCTTCCATGATCAAAGCTTCAAAGCACATGTTCCTCAATTTGAAGGTGATCCATCAAGAGTCCTAATTCGACCTCAACATCACCTCAAGAAAGAAGAAGAAGATTCCATGGATATGGTAGCTCAAGAAGAAAGGAAAGAAGGAGAGAGAACCACGTCCTAGTCAATCTTCATCAATGGTATGACCCATGACTGAGAGAGGAAGAAGAAGATGAAGAAGAAGCTAAAAAAAATGGCCATCAAAGAAACATAACTCACCAAGATGGAAGTTGAACAAGAAATCACCATGAGCAAGGAACTCCACCTCCCAAGCTCCATGGGACTTACTCTAGATCCTCAAGCTTTCAGTCTCATCCACAAAGGGGATAAGAACAAGAGTGGATAAAAGAGTTTACTTGTGTGAAGAAGGAGGGGGTTATATACTTGAGGGAAGGAAGAAAGATCAAATGAGAGGTGTCCTCATCTTAGGAGCTTAGGTGACACTTGTCCATGAGAAAAGAGGCACATGCAAGGCATGGTAATAAGGTATAGGATGGATCTCATACTCTCAATCTCCTTCCAAGATCATGGCCAATATGCCAAAACTCTACACCCTTCACAAACTGATATGGAAAAATCCAACATACTCACAAATTGATAGAGCATACTCCACACCTTCACAAATCGATAGGAACAACCCGACACACTCACAAAATGATAGAGCACAACCCTACACACTTCAAAAACCAATAGGGAACAACCCTACACACCCACAAACCGATAAACATCCCCTCTAAGGTTCTCTAACCTGAGATAGCCCACCTATGAGCAAAACATACCTCACTCGTGTTCCAAAACATCACCAAGAAGGTTACCATACAAACAAGATTCAAACAAGGTTCCAACCTCTTAATATATCCTCTACATGATGTCAAACAAGAGAGGTAACACTCTAGAGAAGGTAAATTTCATGTTAACCCTTCACTTTGGGTAAATTGCAATCTACACCAAAACTAGCACATAAAGCACAAGCATCATCCACACATGATCAACTTGATACTTGAACTCTCCAAAAGATGCCCCATAGAATCATTCTCTCTCTTATGATGCTAAGGCAATAAGGGCACACTCATCATGTGACATATTGAAAGATAACCCCTCATCTTGTGTAAATTGCACTTTAGTCTAAAACATGCAAACATTGCTCAAACAACATTGAAACAGAGCCAAAATTGAAACATAAGCATATCACATGATAAAAAAACACCTTAGAGTATTATATTAAAGTTATAAGAAACTTACTTAAAGAAAAAAAATAGGGTTAGCCGAAAACCCAGGTCAGGGTCCTTATATAGATAATCCTTTCATTGAGAAGGGAGATCATTTGGGACGATGCAAGATAGTTTAAACAAAAAAACTTGGTCCCCCTACATTTGTAAGGCCCTCTGGATTGTAATACAAGGCTTGGTCAATGGTAGTAACTATACCTCCCATTATGAAAGGATTTTTTTCTTTGGGTGGGAATTGTTTTTAAATGACCAATCATCTTTGCCGCTAGATTAACATATTTCCTAATTTTCATCATATTTAGTACATGAAAAATCTTTTTGGAAGAAGCAACTTTGATTATCATATGCCCAGACACGATATTATCTAAAAAAATTAGATGTACCTCATGATGTGATTATGTAGTCTACTCATCTTGGATTTTCTCGCTACAAAGGTTTCTTGTCCGGTTAGGTCTTTTCACATTATTGGATAATTACATATTCCACTCTATCAAATATTCCCTCATAAAATTTCTTCTCTAACTATGGGGTTAGGGAGAAAATTTCATTGAGATGGAAGGCCTCCAAAACATGTATGGAATTTTCAAGCCTAAATCATATTACATCATGGCCTTGATAAGCAAACTTCTCTAATGACCCAAAGAACTCATGGGTAGTCTCAATGTAGGTCTCTTGGACCTTAGTCATCACTTTATACAACCCACACAAACCCATGTATTACATGAGACTGTAGTGAATCCCAATGGCATGCATAATAGAAAAACATGCATATCTTGTAGGGATCACACTCCTTGCCATGCACTCAGGGTGGAGAGGTATCAAAAAAAGTTTTCTCATTGCTCCTCCGCCAAAAGTAGCTCCCTTGGGATATTTTCCCAATACCGTCATCTTATCTGCTTTGAACCTTGAAAACATATCCATTGGTTCATCCTCGAATTACTTTCTTTCTATACCTTCTCCTTCTTCCTTTTGATAGTCATGTGACCCTGAACTCATGTCCAAGTTAAGGGACATCATTTCAATTGGCTCATCATCTTCCTCAATTAACAACCTCCTCCTTGTAGGTTGTTTTCTATCTTGTGGTTTTTCCAAAGAGGTGCAATGTCTCACTAGAGTGGGATGTGGCGGTGGATGTGAAGATGAAGTGGACACGACTTTGACAAGATCTTCCATCTCTTGATATTTTTCCTCCTCCTTGTGGTTGTTGTAACTTGGATTCTATGTGTAGAGGCTTAAGGAAGAATGCGAATGAGAGTTTCTCACTAACACAGAACATGATAGCGAGCCTAAAATGGAGTGGGATGTGGTATGGTGGGGTGATGTTAGAGGCTCTGTTTGTGCAAGCTTTGGTGCCAGTGATGGCTTGGATGCCATTTAAATCTCATTCTTCACTCTGTTGCTGATTGCCTTCATCTAAAGGCCCATAGTGCCTTCTATTATATCTCTATGGATAAGTGGTAGCTTTTCCTATATATGAGATTAAAAGGAGGAGTTTCAATCAAGATTTAAATGCAATCATGTGGCCCATAAAGTCTCATTGAGACATAGCAACCAATCCTTATGGTCTAGTCTCACTGTCTTCTCAAGAATGATCCTTATCTCACAATTGTCTAAAACAACTTTTCCACTCAATTGAGGATGGTTGGGAGTGGCTACATGATGGTTCACACCATATATCTTCAACAAGATTTCAAAACTCCTTCGAATGAAGTGGCTTCCACCATCACTAAATCATATATCTTGAGACTATTAAGCGAGCAAATATGTTGGATTTCCAAAAATCACAAGACACCTTGTGGTCAGTGGTCCTTGCAATAATGGATTCCACAATTAATAAACATAATATACTACCACCAAGATGTACATAAAACCAAAAGAAGGAGGAAATGGGTCCATGAAATCAATGCCCCACACATCAAACACCACCACCACAAGAATAGGGGATAGAGGCATTATCTCCCTCTTTTAGAGTGTGCCCATCTCATGACACTTCAAGCAAAATTTTCAATAGTCATGTGAATCTTTGAATAATCTTAGACAAAAGAAGCCAATATATAGAACTTTGGCAACCATCCCCGTTTTTTAAAATGACATGCACATATGCTTAAGTAGCACATGGAGAGTATGTCTTGTAGCTCATTTTCTAGAATGCACCTCCTTAGGAGTTGGTAGGAACAAATCGTAAACAAATGTGGGTCATCCCAAACATAGTTCTCATTAGAGAAAATAATGTCCTTGTCTCTTTCTTGGTCCATGTACTTGATATTCTCCCACTATCCAAGAAATGGATTATGTGCTTATACCATGGCCATTGAATAAACAATAAGAATGAGAAGTTTCTTGTGAGGCATTGTCTCCTTGATCTTATTCACTTCATCATTGGTTTCTTCAATGTGAGAGAGATGACCAACTGCTAAATTTTGAACCCCTTTATGAACAACAATTTCAATATCAAACTCTTAGAGAAGAGGATCCACTGAATAAATCTTGGATTTGAATCTTTCTTTGACATCAAGTACATAAGTGTAGCATGATCCATGTAGATAATGACTTTGTTTTGAAGCACACAAGACCAGAACTTGTCAAATGCAAACCCTATAGCAACCAATTCCTTCTCTATTTTTTGTAGTTTCTTTGGCCTTTATCTAGGGTCTTATTTGCATGGTAGATAACATGAGATATCCAACCAATACTTTGGCTAAACACAGCCCCCAGATCCGTATAGAATGCATAAGTGATGATCTCAAATGAAAAATAGAAGTCTGAGGTTTACACAGTAGAAGCAAAAATTAACTTGTGCTTTAGGCGAGTGAAGGCTTCAATGCAATTGTCATCAAAATTGAACTCAATGTCATTCTCAAATAAGTGGTACAATGGTCTATATATCTTGCTAAACCTTGATGGAATGATGATAGAACCTTGCATATCCCAAGAAAGAACATACATATATTTGAAGTAATAGTTGTGGTAGAAAGGAGACCCATTATGGTCTTGTCAACTTCAATCCTGACTTTTTGTACTCAGTATCCAAGAATAATTCCCTCAAGAACCATCAAGAGACTTTTCTTACATGAAAAAACCAAACAAACTTTCGTGTGTATTTCTAACAAAATGATGAGGTTATACAACCAATCATCAAAAGATATTCTGAAGACTAAGAAGTCATCCATCAACACTTCTAAAGTTAAATCAAGCATGTCTGCAAAAATTAACATAAAACTTTTTTTGGAAGTAGTGGGGGAATTACAAGGCCTGAACAACATTATTGTATTAGAAAAGGTACCCCTTAGACATGTGAAGGATTTTTTCTCTAGATCATCTGGGTGCACTACCACACGGAAATTACCAAAATGTCCACAAAGAAAAGAATAAAATCTCTATCCAACAAGCCTGTCTAAATTTTTATCAATGAAACATAGATGTAAGTGATCCTTCTTTTCTTAGAATTAAGCTCCCTTTAGTCCACACACATACTCCACTTGGATTGTTCTCTTTCTAGTCTCAGTTCTCCATCTTCATTAGGTTATATTGTGATCCCACCCTTCTTGCACACAACTTGGATGAGACTCATCCACAAGTTATCAGAAATGGGATATATGATCATGGCGTCAAGCAACTTTACAACCTCTTGTGTCACAAAATCTTTTAGCTTGGGATTAAATATTCTTTGCATTTCGTGGCTTGGTCTTACATAGTCCTCAAGATAGATTCTATGCACACAAATGGATGGGTCAACAACTCTCAAATCAACAATAGACCACTCAATGGCTTAAATATTCTTCTTAAGGATAGAAATATTGACATTTTCTTAGTTCAAAGAAAGAATAGACAAAATGATTATTAGGATGATGTCATTTGGGGCAAGGAATGTGTATCTTAATCCTTTAAAAAGTGACTTTGTTTAGAAAAACTCTTTAATGTATTGGTAGAAATGTAAGGTAAATTTTCACTTGCATCATTAGCGCAAGATATTTCTTTTCTTCGATGTCCTCATTCGACAACTCAATATTGGGATCAAGACCTCTACTCTTGGTGGTAGTCTCAATCCAAGTAGGTAGGCATTCTTCCACAATCAACTCTAAGCAATCCACAAGATAATAATATTCTTTAGTGGCACCTATTACCTCGACTTTGGTGGATGCTTTGAAAATGTTCAATTGGATCATCATGTGCATGAAGGTCACACACATGCTGGCAGTCCTCATATGTATCACCACATTAGTTGTGTCTAGGAATAGTATCTCCAAAATGATTGGCACTTTCCTTGTGTCTTTTTCCATATCAAGCACAATGAAATCAACAAGAAAGTAGGCAGATGTGTCATCATAAAGTCTTGCCAACACATCATTAATTTTCCCTTGAGGTTTCTGCACAAAATGTTTAACCAATTTTAAGGTGTATCTAGTTATCACCAGTGCAGCTAGTTATCTCCAACTGTCCCACATTTATCTCAACATACATATAATATGGCATCAAATTTACACTAGAATCCAAGTGAAGAAAAGCTTGGTCAATGTGGTGTGGGGCTATGTAATAAGGAATAATAGGACCACTATGATCATTCCTCTTCTTAGGAGCAGTGTGTTGTAGAATGGAGATCACTTGATCCATGAGAAGAGCAGTTTGTTGTAGAATGGAGATCACTTGCTCCATGAGATTGACTTGTTTTGGCATTCTTATGATTGACTTCCTCTTAAAAGATCACATATCCTTGAGGAACTTCACAAAAGAGGGGATTTGGTAGATAGCATCCAACAAAGGAATATGATATTGACTTTCTTAAATGTCTCCATGATGTCTTTGGTGTGCTTTTACTTTCTTTTACAAGTGGAGCACTCTTCAAGTGCATCGAATAATGGAGGTATTGTGCACCTTCCTTCTCAACATCAAAAAAATCATTAAGCTATATTACATGAATTATAATATTATCATTCACTATCAATGTATCACCTTGATTTCCCATCACAATATATATAACTTCCATATATCACGATATCATCTCTGGCTTTATTCACAAAATCATGACCTTCTTGGTTCTTTGACTGGCCCAAAGTCCTCCCACTCCTCAACATAATCACAATCTTCACTTGCTCCTGAGAAGAAGAGGGAGCTTGTGGTATCTGTGGTGGCCCTTGAGGTGGTGGACTTTGGTGTGGTGGATTGGAATTTTTGATGATATATTGTGGATGTGGTGGTTGATATGGACATGGTTGATATCGTGGTGGTGTTTGGTATTGATTTGGTGGTTGTGAAGAATGTTGGATGTTATATGGAGGTAGAGAGAATGAGGGAGAATAGGGTTTGGGAGGACTTTGGTACTAATGAAAAGTGGGTACTTGCCCCTATTGTGGGACATAGGTGCCTTTAGGAACACCCATATATCCATTAACACTGTGTAATGACCAAGGTTTGAGAGGGAAGTCTCCCCTATTTACAATGGGAAAATGATAGAAAAATTTGATCAATTATTTGTTATATGCAACTAATGTTTTGTCCTTGAGTAGACACATCCTTTTGCACATCATCTAGGTTTCTCAATCTTATAAGAACTTCCTATTCAAACTTGGAGCTATATGTTTTGTCCTTGATGCTTCCAAGGATGCCCTTGTCCTTCTTCCCATTGATCCTTCAATGATAAGTTGGGACCTCCATTCTTGTGTATTAGAGTTGGAAATTGGGCCTTGGTTGTTCTGAATTCCATAAGATTGTAGGACATGCACTTCCTCACAAAGAGTCTCCACTGAATGAGAAATATGTTTAGAAGAGCCTCCCACATGTCTCCTCATAAGACCTATCCTCCGACAAAATTTTCCTCATTTGGGGATTAGATTCGCCTTTGGGGTGAGGGGGTGAAGATCCATAGTTCCTATCAGAATGGACATCCACACTTGAGACTCAATGCTCAAATTTTCATCTAAGTGATCAAAGAGAGGCCAATATTATTTAGGATGTTTATCCATGAATGCACTGCCACATGGTGAGGCTACAACTATTTGACCCATTTTAGCAACCTAGTCCATAAGGATGGGACAAAATTTCCATATAGGCACCTCATGATGGGGGCAATCTCATAATAACTTCTGAAACCTCTCCCATGTCTTGTGGAATTACTCATTATCCTTCTTACTTAAAGACATGATGTAGTTCTCATATTTGTAAGCTAAGAAATTGGGTATAACTTTGTCAAGAATTTAATTAATCATTGCTTCCCAAGTAACAATCCTAGTCTTCAAGGAGTACCATTTCTTTGCCTTGTCCTTGAGAGAGAAGGGGAATAGGGTGGGACAAATGGAATTATCAGAACCTACAATAATATTGAAGGTAGAAATTTTTTCTAGAAAGGCTTCAACATTCTTGTATGGATACTAATTTTTAAGTCCATAGGATGTGGGAAGAAGCCCAAGAAGATCTGGTGGAATGGAGAACTTCTCCACTGACATGTACACAACTCTAGTTGCAATAGGAGAATTGCAAAATACCAGGCATGAGTAGTCATAAAGCAACATGTGGATAGGTGAAATGGGAGGAGTATGCATATGCACCTCCTCATGGTGTCCATCTCAGTCTCCCATTTCATTTTCTACTACTTGATTGTACCTATTTCTTTGTCTTCTTCTTCCTATCTTTAGATCTTCAAGGAAAGAATCCATATAAAGAGATTGATGTCCAAACATGCACCAAGTGTTCCCTACACAAGGCACAATAAATCAATAAAAGACAAGTAAATAAACTAATATGAAAAAATAATGCAATTAAGAATGACTAGAAATGATGAGCGAAATAGGAAAAGTAAAAGAAAAAAACTATCTAGGATGAGTGCCACTCTCCGTGCCAACAATTCTAGAAAGCCTGATGTGTCCACAAGACCCCTAGCCAACTGACATGGCTATACATGCCTTAGGTGCACACCCGGGTCTTTTAATATTATAAAACCCAATTTTGACACACTATGAAACAAATCTGCAAGTGAAAAGTCTCCATATTAGTATAGAGATGGCAAGTTGGGGTCAAACTGAAGGGAGATAGGGGGCACTAGAGCTTCACTTTTGTTAGATTCCTAAAGTGGATTCTAGGGGTGAAGGGAGTAACCTTATATTTTGAGTTATAGTAATGTGGTCAAACAATCAATTAAGAAAGATCAAGAGAAAAAAATACTTTAACTTTAGATAATTTAGATCTAATTAACAAAGCAAGGAAAGTGCAGCTACACTAGAAATATCAAGAGAATGTAGAAAATAACACTAAAGTTAACACTAATTATCAAACTAGAGATGGAAAATAGAACTAAATTAGCAATGAAGGAAAAAGATCACGTAAAAACTAAACTAGAAAATGACTAGCTAGAGCAAGAATAAGAAATCACAAGGGAGCACTGAATCTTCTAGAACATTCGAATAGAATGAATGAATGCAATTGACTAAGAAAGAAAGAAAACTATCTAATCAGACTAGCAATATCTAAGCATGCATACAGATCATGAATATAAGAAATTATGGGAAGTGTTGGCCTTTTGTGTTTATGTGACTATCAACTATTTTGGGGGTAATCACATAATTAATCATTATTTTACATTATCAAACCAAATAATCAAGTTAGATGATAGAGAATTGACATAAACTACTAATTATCCATGGATGGAAGAGGGTGTATATAGGGGAAATCATCCTTATCACTCCTTATCCAACCTTATAAGGCTCATTTGGTTAGGGTTTAGGTAGAATTCTACTAAGATATAACAAGTCTACATTTCTTGGGTGAAGCAATTATAGCAATAGGGGACTAAGGGTAGTAATGGAGAGTGTAGATGAGGATTTTACATCCCATGTCACCTCCCATCTAGCCTTTTAGTAGCTCCAAGAAAATATCATGATATTAAGATACTAAGATATCCCACCTAGGGTTAAGAGAATTGATAGATTTGTAAAAAGTTGGGTAGCTACCTAGGGTTCCACTACTTGGACCCGGGAGAAAATACCCAAATAGCTACATATAAGCCATTTCCCATAGAACCTAGGGGTTTTCAAGCATAAACCAAAAAGTAATCCATGGGAAATGATATAGAAGTAGAAGAGAATCATTATCAAATGAAATGATAGAGCTTACATATCCTTCCCCCACCATGGTATCTGTTATAACATGGTTTTTCAATTGTATTTATATAATTGAAATGCAAATATTTAAATAGTAAGGATATAGTGAAAACTATGTGTGCTTTGTTTTGGAAACATGGTGTCTTTTCCAAATTTCCCTTTTGTTATGAATTTCGTGAGTTTTACTAATTTTATTAGTTAAATAATGAATATAGGGAAAAAGGAAGAAGGAAAGTCCAGTATTAAAGTGAAATACAAAAGGTAATGGGTAATTAATAATATACATAAGGAATTGTGTGGAATTCTCTAAAAAGTGGTGTTGAAGGCCACTAATGGTTTGGTTTCATCTCCACATTGTTCTAATAAGAAAAGTAACAAAAAATAAAGGATATTGAAAATGTATAAAGAGAAAAGAATAGATTTGATGCCTTAAATAATAAGATTTAGAGGATGACTTGGACTTCAAGAGAAGTATTTTTAACATTGGTATTTAGTTCTCTAATCTTGCCTATATTTAGATAATGTCATTATAATCTTTCCCTCAAAATTTAGTATTAAAAGGATTAAAGGAGTGAGCGTTATGGAACCTTTTAGAATTCCTAATGTGAGTGGATTAATGTAAATATACATTAAATGTTAGGAACTTCTGCCCATATTATAACTATATCTAGATATTTTGACTCATCATGTGGCTCAACCATTATTGGACTGAGATTCAAAAATGACCCAGTCATCACCTACCTCGCGCTAGAATAGGCAAGTCGGAATTGTGGCCCAACTTTTTCCATTTCTCTCCTCTTACTTATCAATAATCAAACAATCCTAGAAAGTTGTCCATTGGCTTCTCAAGGTCAATGAGAATTTACTTAACCTAGGATTTTCCACCTATGGAGGGCTATCTATGGTTTTCCCAATTCACAACGTCGACAATACCCAACCCTAGGGTTATAAAAGGAGGTATGACCCCTGTCGCGCCCCAATCTCACATTAACCACAAACCACAAAATTAGGGCACGACAGGTGGGATTAACACATAACCAACCATTCGTCGCTTTTAAAACAATCCAAGGCATTTAATAGGATAATCTGATTTAAGCTGTAAAATGAAACTAAACAAACTGCGGAAGCATCTTTATTAACTGATTAGCAATATAAGCAGAGTCTTCAGCATATTACATTGTCTGACATAAAATAAAACATAACAGATAATTTACATCTTTGTACACATTCTCTCTCTCACTCACACCTTATCCCAAAGATCGAGGGGAAAGGACTAAGAGACCTCTAACTAGACTAACTTCAAACCTTCTATCAACTAAGCGTTAGGATGAAACGATCCTTCCGATTCCTGATGCTGATGCTGACCTAAAACTGTTTGAGTAGAGGGATGAGCCTACTCGCTCAGTGAATAACATTTCACTTAGCTATCACTAAACAACTCGTCAGGTTTATTAACTGAAAATAAACAGATATACAGTTCAAGCAGGGCAGTTCTATTGACATAGCAGATATACAGATAATAATCACATTTCTAAGCATCAACCGGTATTTCAGGTAAATAAACAGTTATGTAAACTTACTGTGTCCTATATGATTACTTATTCATATTATTATTATGCCCTAAACATATGCAGTGTACTCTGCATATAAAGATCTGCAGCAAGTTCATGCTACGGTCCCACCGTACAAGACTTAGCGACACACCTGGGAAATGCTAAGTCTGACTGCTGTCCTGGTCTGCTACAGGACTCTCAGGCTCACACGGCCTCACTGCACTCTCAAAAGAGTGTACTCTAGACTCTTCCTCTAACCTGAGCACACAGGCGGAGAGTCTAGGTTACCACCGTGACACACGCACGGATTATTGTTGAATAACCCCTTTATACTCCAGTGCCACCATGACACACGCACGGATTATTGTTGAACACTGCCTTTCTGCCCTCGTGCCACCGTGACACACGCGCGGATTATTGTTGAACACGAGTCACCGACCATCTAGACACACACTAGTAGGTCGTTTCACCCCAAGGTGCAGACCTCTCGAGGGGTTCTACGGTGTTAGGGAACCTAAGTCTATTAACTGATTAGCAAGTAAATAATTAAACAGGAATATTACATAGCAACTGTAAGATATAGAATTTCCTCTTTTTCATCTTTCTTATCACGCAATTCAAGTTCCAATGAACTTATCAAACTATAATGTATTTGCTACACTGTTTAAGAGTCATATCAACTGATACTGAAGCAAATAAGCATTTAAAAATGAGTTTAATAATGATTTCTAAATGAACTGCCACTCACCACTTGAAACTCGGCCGATCACTATGGAACTCGTCTGAACACTTCCCAGAATCTGTAACTCGGCCGACCAACCTCGGCCGACCAACTGGCAACTCGACCGATCCTCTGGGGAACTCGGCCGATCAGGACACCGCTTATACACCTACAAGGAAACTCGGCCGATCAGGACCAAACTCGGCCGACAAAAACGATGTTCGGTTACCCAAATAAGAAACTCGGCCGACCGAATAAGAACTCGGCCGAACCGCGCATAGGCAGAAAACAAAAACGACCTGCAAGAGTCGATTTCTCTCGAATCGACGGGCAAAACTCAAACAAACACCGCCAAACGTTCGCAATCGATGCATACCACCAAAACGGACCTGAAGGGGAAAGAGAAACGAGCTAGGGCTGCTCCTTGCACCCCAATCCTCAAGTCGTTTCCCTGCAACCGTAGCTTCAGCTGTGAATCCGAATCGAATTGACGGAGAAGATGATCAACGGAGGGAAGAGGACGAGCTGCAGCAGCTGATCGGAGCAAAACGAAGCTCTGACATCTCTCCCTTCTCAGCTCCCTCTCTCTCTCTCTTTCTCTCTCTTTCTCACGCGGAAGGAGAACGCTTCCAGCGTTTTTCATTTCTGAGAAATGAAACGAGATAAGGAAGAGAGAAAGGATAAGGAGGAAAACTTAGGGGCCTAAACGCAAAGTTCAAAACTTTCAAAAATTACAAACGGGTCCCTATAAGCCCAAAAACATGTAACTTTTGACTCGAAGGTCGGATTTGAACGATTTCTCTGGCAACGCTTCAAGCGTAAGATCCTACGCGCTTTAGAAGCTAGAAAACACACTAAGCTCACATCATATCCATTTTAAACATTATTAACAAACACAAGCTTATAACTTAACACATCAGCTAATCACATGCTTAACAGCATACTTAGGGGATAAGCTCAACGCGGGTCGTAACAATCTCCCTCCCTTATAAGAATTTCGTCCCGAAATTCCTAGAAGAGAAAAGGAAACTTGCCACGCATCTCAGACTCTAGTTCCCACGTAGCTTCCTCAAGATTATGGTTTCTCCATAAAACCTTCACTAAAGGTATCTCCCGGTTCTTAAGCTTTTTGATCCGATGATCAACTATGTGCACTGGTCCTTCAACATAGGACAAATCTGTTTTAAGATGTGCTGGTTCTGGATCTAAAATTGTTTCTGTATCGGGATGACACTTTTTCAGCATAGACACATGGAAGACATCATGAAGATTTGCCAACTCAGACGGCAAATCCAACCTATAAGCTACAGGTCCAATCCTCTTAACAATAGGATATGGACCCATATACCTAGGGGTCAACTTACCCCTCTTGCCAAACCTCAGCACTCCCTTCCATGGTGAAACCTTCAAGTAAACCTCGTCACCAACCTCAAACTCAAGAGGTCGACGTCGTCTTTCTGCATAACTTTTCTGTCTGTCCTGAGCAGCTTTTAACTGATCCCTGATCACAGATATCTTTTCTGTAGTTACATCAACTAGCTCAGGTCCAAGAATTTCTGTTTCACCAACTTCATACCAACAAACTGGTGATCTATACTTCCTGTCATAAAGAGCTTCATATGGGGCCATTCCAAGACTAGAATGGTAGCTGTTATTATATGCAAACTCCATTAGGCTTAAGTGTTCTTCCCAGTTACCTATGAACTGTAGCACGCATGCTCTCAGCATGTCTTCAAGGGTCTGAATGGTCCTTTCAGATTGACCATCTGTCTGTGGGTGAAACGCTGTACCGAACTTCAGCCTTGTGCCCAACGCACGATGTAACTGATTCCAGAATCTAGATGTAAACTTTGGATCTCTGTCAGAAATAATGGAAACTGGAATCCCATGCAACCTGACTACTTCATCCACATAAACTTTAGCCAACTTTGAAACGTCAAAGGTTGACTTGATAGGAAGAAAGTGAGCAGACTTAGTTAGCCTATCCACAATCACCCATATCGAGTCCGAACCCTTAGGCGTCCTGGGTAATCCTACCACAAAGTCCATTGTGATGTGTTCCCATTTCCATTCTGGTATAGGAAGCGACTGCAAAGTACCAGCAGGTTTCTGATGCTCAGCCTTAACCTGCTGACACACCCCGCACCTAGCCACGTATTCAGCCACATCCTTTTTCATACCAGACCACCAGTACAGCTCTTTGAGGTTCCTGTACATCTTTGTGTTACCTGGATGCATAGCATACATAGAAGTATGTGCTTCCTCAAGAATCTGCTCTTTCAACTCACTGTTTCCAGGTACACATAACCTATCATGAAGATACAACATGCCTTCATCAGAAAACCTGAACTCTGTTCTCTTACCTTCTGACATTTCCTGCATGATTTGCCACAACTCATCATCACTCTGCTGTAATTCCTTAATCTGATTATAGAAAGTAGGTCTGACTTGCATCTGTGCAATCAACCCACTCTGTCCAGTCACATCCAAGTCCAAGTTCAATTTTCGCATATCTACAAGCAAGTCTCTCTTGAAACATGCCATAGAAAATGCATTTGCTGTTGAACTTGACTTTCTACTCAAGGCATCAGCTACAACATTCGCCTTACCAGGATGGTAATCGATTGTCACATCATAGTCCTTGATCAGCTCAAGCCATCTGCACTGTCTCAAATTCAAGTCCTTCTGAGTGAAGATATATTTCAAGCTCTTATGGTCTGTAAATACCTGACATGTCTCACCATACAAGTAGTGACGCCATGTCTTAAGAGCATGAACTATAGCAACTAACTCCAGATCATGAACAGGGTAATTCTCTTCATTCTTCTTAAGCTGTCTAGATGCGTAAGCCACAACTTTGCCTTCTTGCATCAGTACACAGCCCAAACCTCTCCTGGAAGCATCACAGAACACTGTATAGGCTTTTTCTGCTTCAGGAAAAACCAACACTGGTGCTGAAGTCAACTTTTTCTTCAAAATCTGAAAACTTTTCTCACAGTTATCAGACCAAACAAACGGTGTATCCTTCCTCGTCAAGCGTGTCAAAGGTGATGCTAAAACACTGAAGTTCTTTATAAACCTTCTGTAATAACCTGCCAAACCTAAGAAACTTCTGATCTCAGTAGGAGTTGTAGGATGTTCCCACTGAAGCACAGATTCAACTTTCTTAGGATCCACGCTAACTCCATCTTTCGAGATAACATGTCCAAGAAATGCTACCTCGGCCAACCAGAACTCGCACTTGCTAAATTTAGCAAACAACTGGTGTTGTCTCAACAACTGCAACACTACTCTCAAGTGTTGCTCATTCTGTTCATCATCTCTGGAATAGATCAGAATATCATCTATATAGACTACAATAAACTGATCCAGGAATGGTTTGAAAATCCGATTCATCATATCCATAAAGGCTGCTGGGGCATTGGTCAGCCCAAACGACATGACCAAAAACTCATAATGCCCATACCTGGTTCTGAATGTTGTTTTAGGAATATCAGAAGCCTTTATTCTGAGCTGATGATATCCAGATCTCAAATCAATTTTAGAAAAGATCGTCGCTCCACGCAACTGATCAAACAGATCATCTATTCTCGGCAATGGATACTTGTTCTTTATAGTGATCTTGTTCAGTTGCCTATAATCTATACAGAGACGCATGGTACCATCCTTTTTCTTAACAAACAGGACTGGAGCACCACACGGTGAAGAACTGGGTTTAATGAAACCCTTATCTAGCAAATCCTGCAACTGCACCTTGAGTTCCTTCAACTCTGCAGGTGCCATTCTATAGGCTGGTAGTGCTACTGGATGACTACCCGGATATATCTGAATTTCAAAATCAATGTCTCTGACAGGAGGTAAGCCTGGTAATTCTTCTGGAAAAACGTCAGAGAACTCACGAACCACAGGCACATCATAAACACTGGCAGTGCTCTTTTCTGCTCTGGTGTCAACCACATGAGCAAGGAACGCTTCACATCCTTTCTGTAACATCTTATCAGCTACAGCAGCTGATATTATGCACGTAGGCAGAACTTCCCTGTCTCCAGTAAAGACACAAGAAAATTCACCTAGTTGAAAGGTAGCTTCCTTCTTCCAACAATCGAGTTGCACTCGATATGTCTCAAGAAAATCCATACCCAAGATGACTTGAAAGGTATTTACATCCAAGGGTATGAGATTAGCATCAAAGGTGAAATCTCCAAAAGATAACAAGCATCCGGGACAAGACTCGGATAAAACTGTTGGTCCACCTAGTGGAACCCTCAACACTAACTCATCTGCCAACTCTTGAGTTAACAGATTAAGTTCACCAACTAAAGAACGTCGTATAAAAGAGTGAGTAGCTCCCGGATCTATCAAAACTGAAACTAGTGTACTATTAAACAAAAGCATCGTTCCTGTAACAACTTGTGAAGAGATTATACCTTCCTGAGGTGTCAAAGAAAAGAAACGTGCTGAAGCTCTCCCTCTGCCATGTTGTCCTCTTTGACCACTCCTGCCACTAGACACTCCACCACCTCTAGATCCAGAAGCCACAGAAGAACTCGGAACATCATGGTATTGAGGCTGGAAAGCTTGTGATGCTGCTTGCCGAAGTTGAGGACATTCCCTTTTGATATGTCCTATCTGTCCACAGTGGAAACATCCTGCATAATCTAAACCCCAACATTGCCCAGAATGAGATTTTCCACAGGTATTACATACTCGCATTTCCTGCCTCTGTGGACCAGTCACTGAGGTAGATGATCCAGAGGACTGTCCACTAACGGCACTGCTCCATCTTCCTGGGTTGTATCCTCCTCTGCCTCTAGAAGTAGTGACATCCTCAGATCTCTGCCTGCCGAAACAACCAAAGCCACGCCCAAGTTTAGAAAAGAAGCCTCTACCTCCACCTCTGTATCCACTACTGGACTGCCCTCTACTGAAATCTGCAGATCTCTTCTTAGACTTGGGTATCCTGTCAGCATTCACAGATTCTTCAACCTGTCTAGCAGCCTCAACAAACTCGCCAAAGTTCTCTCTGTTCCTCCTGCTAGTAGCAGAAACTGTATGCCGAATCTCTGGCCTTAGCCCTTCCTGAAACCTTCTGCATCTTTCTATGTTGTCGGGAACAAGCTGCAGACAGAAGTTAGCTAACCGTGTGAAAAGCGCTTCATACTCTGTAACTGTCATGTTCCCCTGCTTAATATTTTGTAACTGCCTGATTTTCTCATTAAGAAAAGTGGGTGGAAAGAATTTGAGATGAAACTCCTCAGAGAAATCCTGCCAGGAAAGCTCTGTACCTCTCCTCTTTTCTTCCACACCACGCCACCACAACTCTGCATCGCCTGTTAAAAGGTAGACCGCATGATTGATCTTCTTATCTTCTGGAAGCTCCATCAGACGAAAGACCTTTTCTATCTGTCTAAACCACTCATCAGCTTCGGCGGGATCTGTGGTGCCACTGAACTCTGTGCCACCAAGCTTCTTCACAAGCTCATAAGATCACATCAGATCTTTACTGCTGGTAGAAGAAGATTCTCGCCTATCAGCCTTGTACCTTTCTTTGGTCTCCAGGAACATCCTGTACATCCTGGATGCTTCATCCACGTGGTCACCACCACCTAGACCCAAGTACCGAGGACCAGGGCCAACATGGCTCTCAGCCTGATCGTCACGATCAAAGCCTCTTCCTGCCATCTGCAATGATATAATAGAATATTTCCTATTAGAAAACTACAGATAGAAGAAAGACACTTAAACCTTAATCCTATTGGTCTCTTATCATCCCCTGATCTTGAGTAACTAAGTACTCAAACCTAAGCTCTGATACCAAAAATTGTCGCGCCCCAATCTCACATTAACCACAAACCATGAAATTAGGGCACGACATGTGGGATTAACACATAACCAACCATTCGTCACTTTTAAAACAATCCAAGGCATTTAATAGGATAATCTGATTTAAGCTGTAAAATGAAACTAAACAAACTGTGGAAGCATCTTTATTAACTGATTAGCAATATAAGCAGAGTCTTCAGCATATTACATTGTCCGACATAAAATAAAGCATAACAGATAATTTACATCTTTGTACACATTCTCTCTCTCACTCACACCTTGTCCCAAAGATCGAGGGGAAAGGACTAAGAGACCTCTAACTAGACTAACTTCAAACCTTCTATCAACTAAGCGTTAGGATGAAACGATCCTTCCGATTCCTGATGATGATGCTGACCTGAAAATGTTTGAGTAGAGGGATGAGCCTACTCACTCAGTGAATAACATTTCACTTAGCTATCACTAAACAACTCGTCAGGTTTATTAACTAAAAATAAACAGATATACAGTTCAAGCAGGGCAGTTCTATTGACATAGCAGATATACAGATAATAATCACATTTCTAAGCATCAACCGGTATTTCAGGTAAATAAACAGTTATGTAAACTTACTGTGTCCTATATGATTACTTATTCATATTATTATTATGCCCTAAACATATGCAGTGTACTCTGCATATAAAGATCCGCAGCAAGTTCATGCTATGGTCCCACCGTACAAGACTTAGCGACACACCCGGGAAATGATAAGTCGGACTGCTATCCTGGTCTGCTACAGGACTCTCAGGCTCACACGGCCTCACTGCACTCTCAAAAGAGTGTACTCTAGACTCCTCCTCTAACCTGAGCACACAGGCGGAGAGTCTGGGTTACCACCGTGACACACACATGGATTATTGTTGAATAACCAATTTATACTCCAGTGCCACCGTGACACACGCACGGATTATTGTTGAACACTGCCTTTCTGCCCTCGTGCCACCGTGACACACGCACGGATTATTGTTGAACACGAGTCACCGACCATCTAGACACACGCTAGTAGGTCGTTTCACCCCAAGGTGCAGACCTCTCGAGGGGTTCTACGGTGTTAGGGCACCTAAGTCTATTAACTGATTAGCAAGTAAATAATTAAATAGGAATATTACATAGCAACTGTAAGATATAGAATTTCCTCTTTTTCATCTTTCTTATCACGCAATTCAAGTTCCAATGAACTTATCAAACTACAATGTATTTGCTACACTGTTTAAGAGTCATATCAACTGATACTGAAGCAAATAAGCATTTAAAAATGAGTTTAATAATGATTTCTAAATGAACTGCCACTCACCATTTGAAACTCGGCCGATCACTATGGAACTCGGCCGAACACTTCCCAGAATCTGTAACTCAGCCGACCAACCTCAGACGACCAACTGGAAACTCGACCGATCCTCTGGGGAACTCGGCCGATCAGGACACCGCTTATACACCTACAAGGAAACTCGGCCGATCAAGACCAAACTCGGCCGACAAAAATGCTGTTCGGTTACCCAAATAAGAAACTCGGCCGACCGAATAAGAACTCAGCCGAACCGCGCACAAGCAGAAAACAAAAACGACCTGCAAGAGTCGATTTCTCTCGAATCGACGGGCAAAACTCAAACAAACACCACCAAACGTTCGCAATCGATGCATACCACCAAAACGGACCTGAAGGGGAAAGAGAAACGAGCTAGGGCTGCTCCTTGCGCCCCAATCCTCAAGCCGTTTCCCTGCAACCGTAGCTTCAGCTGCGAATCCGAATCAAATTGATGGAGAAGATGATCAACGGAGGGAAGAGGACGAGCTGCAGCAGGTGATCGGAGCAAAACGAAGCTCCGACATCTCTCCCTTCTCAGCTCCCTCTCTCTCTCTCTTTCTCTCTCTTTCTCACACGGAAGGAGAACGCTTCCAGCGTTTTTCGTTTCTGAGAAATGAAACGAGATAAGGAAGAGAGAAAGGATAAGGAGGAAAACTTAGGGGCCTAAACGCAAAGTTCAAAACTTTCAAAAATTACAAACGGGTCCCTATAAGCCCAAAAACATGTAACTTTTGACTCGAAGGTCGGATTCGAACGATTTCTCTGGAAACGCTTCAAGCGTAAGATCCTATGCGCTTTAGAAGCTAGAAAACACACTAAGATCACATCATATCCATTTTAAACATTATTAACAAACACAGGCTTATAACTTAACACATCAGCTAATCACATGCTTAACAGCATACTTACGGGATAAGCTCAACGCGGGTCGTAACAACCCCTATGCAAACTACCCAAGCATTCATGAAGATCACAATTGACTCCCCAAATGCACATCTACCTTCAATTGCTCTACCCATCTTGTTCCTCACCCCTTCTTCTCCTTGCCATCTTGCCAGAGAACCTTTCCTTTGTCCCAACAACTCCAGTCTGAGGAATTGTTGCCCTCATTGAATTTGCCAGAGCAAGGCAGAGGCGTTAGGCTTCTCACTTACCTCACAAGAATCTTAGCTCATAGAGTCAATATTTTGGTTGACTATTGATTCATTTAGAAGGGATGAGCAGAGCTAGAAAATGACACTCGACAAAAAGTCAAATCTACCTCACCTTCTCTTCAGAACCAGTACGGGTAACTCAGTCTTTCCTTCTCTTTTTCTTGCCCGTTCAAGCGAGTCCATGCAAGTGCATATCCCTAAGGTGGTGTGAACCCATTGGTCGACCTAGCCTAGCTGACAAGGCTGGGACCCAGGACTCACTGCCGAGGTGGTGACTTATTACTGGTCAAAATATGTTTATTTTCTAAAAACCACAATAATTAGAAGGAAGGTTCAATGGTAACATGTAATTATGAAAAATGATCAGAAAAGTGTGAGGAATACAATAAAAATAGTTTCACGGCCTAAATAATTCTCTAATTCTAAAAGTTCCTAAATTTTCTATCTTGAAGATGTTAAATATATAAAAACTCTAATTTCTTGACTTTGATGATCATATCATGCTTACATGACTTATATGGATAAAGTTGGGAGTTTTTGGATAAAAGAGATATATTCGGCCTAATTAGGGTTTAATGACGCATAAAACACCAAGTTTGGGGTTTGTAATCTGAAAAGTAATTAAAAGTGATTATTTGGGTTTGGGAAGCCAAAACCCTAATGAAACCCTAAATTGACCCAAAAACCCTAACTTGGAACCCCAGTCAATCTTAATGATAGATTTTAGACAAAGTAGTAATAATTAGATGTTATACACTAATTTTAGGGTGATTGCTTGCTTACTCTCAATCTGCATTTATTGCTTGGACTTCTGATCTATCATGAGAAAGGTATGTGGTTACACCTATGACTTCTCGACATAAACAACTTCTATGGATTCATGATGTTTATCAAATTGATTACAAATAAGTTGTTGGTTGTTTATTTAATTCTTGCAATATTTAAATACCCTATGAGAATCACATTATATAAGTATAAATTACTCAACTATATGTAGTTGATTCAAGTAATACATGTGGGATGTATGAAATGTCACTATGGTGACAGATGATCAAGCTTGTGTAGACTGATCATCAATAAGACCAATTCAGGATAGGATGGACATTATGAGGCTAAGCTAGGATAGGATGGCCATTGTGAGGCTTAACAGAGAAAGGAAGGGCATAACAAACTGAGCCTAGGATCAGGAGGTTATGAGAAGTACACTATAGGGACTAAACCCTAATGAGAGGGTACCCCACATGACTACTCCACAGAGCGAGTGTACCACAAGAATAAGTTGAGAAGATAGAAAGAAAATGCATGTTCAATTTTTGTAACTATATTTGATGATATGGATGAATATGTTGTTACACCGAGATGCTAATATTTTCCCCCACGTACCAATATAACTTGTTATGATGACCATGTTTTTGTTTCATGCCATTTTCAGATAATCTGTTGATATTCTATAGTATGGATTTCCAAAGAAGATAACACCAAAAGTAAAGACTACTAAATCTACCTGGAGAATTTGGCTAGATAGATTTTATTTTTAGTTGCAACCAATAGTTTCCCTTTTAATATAACTCCAATTAGGACAGTTTATCTTTCATCATGTTACCAAACTCCTTATTTTTTGGTGAAATTTATCAATTATTCTTAGGTAATTGCTAAACCATCAATTTATGTATTATGGTATTGGCCCTTACCCTCTCGGTCCACCTTAAATGAGGACAACAAGAAGAGGATGTCTTAACCATATTAAAGTCATATTTCATCTCCAAACAGCCTACCCAAGGGTTTCAACTACTCGTAATACAAAAATGGGATAAAGTAGATATGTAAAGGAGTGAAACACCACAGATTCTTGGTGAAGAATCCTCCTTCATAAGATCCACTTGTAGATCCTTTATACCTATCTAAAGACTACAATAATTCACTCAAAAATTCTAAAAACATTTATTTTGAGACCTTCCCAACCAAACTCTCATGACCCCATCAAATGGCTGCCCAAATCCATGGAAAAGCTTCTTGAAACCTTGTCCAACTTAACCTCAGATTCCAAACCTTCAACCTCGTGTTCAAAGTCCATTCAATTTTCCAACAACACCTAAAATTCATGTGCTTTCATGGATAAATCACATTTGTAACATACCAAAACATAGCTTCTTGACTCTACAAAACCTAATCCTTTGGATGTGATGCTTGTATTCTTAGACCTTTAGGTTTTTCCAAACAAGGATACACATAAAACCTAATATACTTGTTTGTACCCTAATGACCGTTAATTTCATATATTATGTGTAACTCAGTTGCAAAACCTAGCTAAGGTTACATGCAACTATAATAATAACATAGATCTATGAACCCTCATATGATGATAAAATTAATATATGGAACATACCCATGTTTGGTATCCCATATGATTCATGATCATCAATAAGTGTCATAATAACATAAGACATCTTAATAAGAATACCATAGAGCTAATAAATTAAATGATGTTTAATATGTAAGTAATCCCTTTTAATAAATCATATACACTTCTTTGTTTGCTAATGACTAAAGTATGACTAATGAAAGGTATAATGTGAATAATATATAGAATAATAATTGGAGATTTAATATAAATGAATCAAAATAATGTCCCATTATATAAGTTAATGTTAATATTAATGTATCTTAATGAGTAATTAAGAAATAGCCAACTTCATGCTTAGTAATATAATAAAACCTTATTGGTAACAATGTGAGGTTTGTCAGACTCTATTGGATGAATGTTGGCGATAACGATGTAATATTATAATAAATATAAAGATAATGGGATTAAACCTTTATTGTATTGGAATTCATGAAAGGAAACTTAAAAACAAAAACATAACTCCAAAATTGTATTCCTTGGGTCCCATTTAGTTGAGAAACCAAATTTGAACCCTATTTGGTAATCCTAGCTTTCATAATAAAATGGTAAAAGATAAACTTAATATATATTCCTCATATGTGTCAAACCATAGTTTTGGATTCATTAATATCATGATTTAAACGTCATGCAGTTTTTTTATACCTAAAGGTGGATGTCATGCATGACTTAGTTTCCATTTGGATCATCAGATCCAGATCGGGCAACTCGTAGCCCGTATCCTACCTTAGGTAGGAGACCACTACTCCTGTTATGGAAACTATTTCCTTACTGCGATTTTCTCTCATAAATTTCTCCCTCTCTATTCAGCCTTTTTCCTCAATTCTTTCTCACTTGGTTTCCTTTTTTGATCCATTTCTCTTGACCTCCTTTGTAGTGGGTGTGGTAAAATAATTTGATTTTCTCTAATTAAACCTTATGTTCTCTCTGTAATGGTTTTTAGGGTAAAGTTTCTAGGACCCAAACATACCTCAAGCCTATATGTACTCTATGGACCCTACGTTCTTGTCTTTAATATAATTATCCATAGTCAACTATCATGTGACCCCTTATGATTCTGTCTATTTCCTTTATTCCTCTTCGTCTACCTTTTCTTCTTGTGATCACCAAGCTTCACCAAAAACCAATTGGGTTTACAATAAGCTTCCTTAAACCTCACTCCTCTCCATGATACTTGATTCTTATACAAAATAATTATTTTGTCTGTCAACAAAGAGTTAGTGGGTTACAGTCTACGTTAACTGATGCGATGATTTTGAGTCGCATTTAGAGACCTATTTCATATGTGTTTTGTGCCTTAATTACTCATTTTCATGGATATTATTGCATAATTCACTTTATTTGGTCTTTGCCATCATTTTATATCAAATCCCCTTTGTTTTACCATTTTGAGCATTATTTATCATATTATCATAATTTGTGTGGATTTACTTGGTCTTATTGAGAAATTTCAGGAAAAACAAGTATCTGCATCCGTCGATACCATCGACGGATGTCGATACTATCGACCAAGCCACAGGTTGTCAGCCGAGAAGAGCAATACAGATTCGATACCATCGACACCCATGTCGATGGCATCGAGATCCCTCCAGGCTGCTGGCGAGGATGAAGTCGATACCATCGACCCAAGTCGATGCCATCGACAAAAGGAGAGCTACAGCGTCGCTAAACGACAACAACCGATGCTAAAGAAGTCGATACCATCGACACGCGGGTCGATGGTATCGAGATCACCACAGGCGCTCAGAATAAAAGAAAGGAAAGCTGTCGCTAATCCGCTGGGTCGATACCATCGACCCGCGTCGATGGTATCGACGCCGGCAGATATGCGTTGGATCTGTTTTGATATCAATCGGACGGCTGTCATTATTTGACGACCTAATTAGGGACTTATACCTAATGACGACCGCCCAGACGAAAGGAGGATCTCGTTTTTGGTTTTGCACGAGTGCCAAGGAGGAGAGAAAGGAGAACGGAGGCCGAGAAGCTCATCCCGGGTGATTCGGACGCTGCCGAAGACAATTTCCACCACCGACAGGCGGGGAAAGCTTGTGTTCTACGCCAAGGATCCACCGGTTCTTCTCCGTTCAAGGGTTTTCCCATTTATTTCCCGTTTTTCTTATGAATTCCCCAATTTCTACCATGTACTTGTGTGAGATGAACATGAGAGGCTAAAACCCTCAATCTTTAGGACCGGGAGTAGCCCGGGGATACATTGTATGATGATTTTATATTGATAATTCATATTTTTCTCTCATATCCGTGGTATAGATTTGTTTTCTCCATTTCTATTGTTATGCTTGATCACCATAATAATAACTTAATGCCCTAAATCACTTCGACAGAAGGATTAACGGTTGAAAAGAGACGAATTCTACATTAATTAATAAAACCCTTGACAAAGGAGTTGTAAAATTAATGGTGGGAACTGAGAGACCGTTTATAATGCACTTAGTTTAGGGGAATGATTACTACGATGGTGGAATCAACCTAAATCTAAGTAGTGGATTATACCACGACAGTGGGTAATTCTCATTTCAGGCCACTACCCGGATAGAGAGAGAAGTGTGAGGAATTATATGAAATCTAATACAATGTTGACCCGCGGTGAAACCGCCATCCTAAAGATATCCTTTTGAATTGATTAAATTAACCTTTAATCGATTGTTTTCTTTGTTTGATTTTTATTTTCTTTTAATTTGAACAACAAAACCCTACTTTGTTAATCGGTCTAGCTGATTGTGATTAGTTAGTAGAAGTCTCTGATAATTCACGTATCCCTGAGTTCGACTCGGGCCTCACAAGGCCTATATTACTCGACGCGTATACTTGCGTTTAAGCGCGTAGTAAAATACACGTCAAGTTTTTGGCGCCGTTGCCGGGGATACGGCGAATTATTGGCACTTTGAGTGCTAAGAGCGGCCACTCTAGGCCACATTTTTTTTATTTATTTTAAAACAATTTCAAAAATTCCTTTATTTCTCTATAATAGTGTTGACTCGTTCAAGGCATTGTACTGAACCACTACTTCCAAATTTCAGGTACTTTGTATGGTGCACACACGTAGTCGAGACTACGTGAATCGCACACCTGAGGTTCCATCTGTGGGACCAGAGGACGAGGACTACTACGAGGAGGAACCCCACAGTAATATACATTCTGAATCTGAGCAAGAACAAGAAGAAGTAATGGCCGAAGCACAGACAATATGGGAGAAGATCAAGGCGTCTTCTTCCTCGGCATCAAAGGGGCCTATAAAGAAGCAGGCGATCAACATACCGACATACAAGATCGACCCGGCACTGATTAATTTGGTCAAATCCAACGCATTTCACGGGTTGAAAAATGAAGATCCGGTTGCCCACATCAGCCAGTTCGTGGAGAACTGTGATATGGTGAAGATAGACCGATTTCCACAAGATGCGTTGTATCTCAAGTTGTTCCCAAGTTCACTGGCAGGAGCAGCGCGTGAGTGGCTTCATAACCTCGACGACGAGTTTGTTGAATCATGGGATCACATGGTGGAGGTTTTCTTCGAGAGGTTCTTTCCTCCTGAGAAGACCAATGATATGATCTGGAAGATCCACAATTTCACCCAACAGGAGAGCGAAACTTATTCGGAGACTTGGGAGCGATTTCAAGTCATGTTGAGGAGATGTCCACACCATGGACTGGACAAAAACCCAAGTGAAGATCTTCTACTTTGCTCTCTCCGAGCATGATAGAAGCAATTTGGACTCGGCCGGTTCAGGATTTTTCTTGAACAACACGGATACAAGATGCTGGGAGATATTAAAGAACATGGCTCGGAAACAGTCATGGGGCGACAGAGGTGCAGTAGAACATGTCAAGGCTGCCGGCGAATCCAGAACAGTTAGGGAGCTGAACGACAAGCTGGATCTTCTAGCCAAGAAGCTGCTAACTAAGGAAGATGCATCTGAGGATGAGGAAGCCCAAGTGAAGTTCATGCAACAAAAGGGCTATAGAAACAATGACTATGCATGGAGAAAGGATAAAAAGTTTTCATGGAAGGATCCGAATAATTTTCTGCAGGATCCGGATGCCAAACCACAGCAAAGAACTGAGGAAAAGAACACTGAATTGCTAAGTCAAATGGTTCAGCAAAACCAAGAGATGATGGCCATGTTTGGTAAACAATTACAATCTCAAGGTGACATTCTAACCAAGTTTGGGCAGACGCTGCAAAGCCATGGAGCACAAATGCGGGCATTAGAGACCACCGTGGCACAGATTTCAAATGAAGTGGCGGCCATCAAGCACGCCAATCAACAGAAACCAGCTGAGAATGCGAACGTGGCTCAAGCACATCATCAGGTTAAGTACATGTCGGTGGTAAGAAATGAGGAATCTCAGGTGCAAGAAGCTGTAGAAGACAGAAAAATGACTTTCAATGTGAATGCAACACCGGCGATACCATATCCACGCACGTACTATAGATTGCCGGGCGGAAACCATTTCTTCAGGAAATCAGAGAGAGTTGTGAGTATGGTATCTCCATCTAGGCAAGATGAGCAGGTGTAGGTTGTTTGTGCACATGTGGAGACATCTGAGGCGAGAGAGGAACCACAACAAGCTGCTACTATTGATGATGTCTCGCCAAAGCCCACGTCCGAGGGAATCATTGAAGCAAGCTTAGGGGAGGTACCCCTGAAAAGCTCTTATGTGCCACCTCACAGGCGTGTTGATGCAACTGATGTTTCAGATCCGGTCAATTCTAAGTCAAAGAAGGAGCATCGTCACTTTAAGAAATTCTTGGAGATATTCCGGAAACTCCACATCAATATTCCATTGGTGGAGATGATTGAGAAAGTGCCCGCTTATGGGAGGTTCATTAAGGAGATCATCAATAAGAAGAGGCGGATAAAAGAAGATGAAATTTATTGGATGAATGAGACGGTGAGCTTGATGATTCATGGGAGTTCACCAAAGAAGAAAAAAGACCCAGGAGGTTTTTACATTCCATGCTCAATAGGTGGTCAACATTTCCCTAAAGCGCAATGTGATTCCGGCGCTAGCATAAATCTCATGCCTTTGGCTACTTTTCATAAGCTAGGGTTAAAAGAGATCAAGAAGTTGGCTGCGACAACTGAATTGGCAGATGGGTCTACAGTGAGACCCTATGGAGTATGTGAAGATGTGCTAGTCAAAGTTGACAGATTCATATATCCGGTGGACTTTGTCGTCATGGATATGCCACCACTCCAAAGCTGCGAAATTCTCCTAGGAAGACCGTTTCAAGCAACGGCAGATGTTGTTACTGCTTTAGGGAGAGGTACTCTATCTTTGGGCATTGGAGGAGATCGTGTTGAATTCAAATTACCGCATGATCCTCTAAGTGCGGTCCCCAAGGTGAAAAGATGATGACTGTCATACGTCTAGCCTAAGACGTTAAAAAAGGGCGCTTGTTGGGAGGCAACCCAACCATCGGTACACTAGGATAGTTTAATTTTAGTCATAGATTGCTTTTATTTCGTTTGAATTTTAGTTTAAAAATGATACCTTGATCCGTTTGTTGAATGTGCAGGCACAGGCAGGGTTGATACCATCGACACATCCGTCGATGGTATCGACATGGGTTCAGGTTGACACCAGCAGAAATCGCACTGCGTCGATACCATCGACGGCCCCGTCGATGGCATCAACATGGTCACAGGCAGGTCGCAATAAAAGTGTCGATGGTATCGACTCCCCAGTCGATACCATCGAGATCTCTGGAGATATTCAGACGAATTTTGCTCAGTCAACTCGATACCATCGACGGCCTCGTCGATGGTATCGACATCATCACAGGTTGAATGCAATAAACGGAGGTGTCACAATAAAAGCAAGTCGATACCATCGACACCCGTCGATGGCATCGATGGACATGTCACCGATCCGCATGAAGACATCGACGACGATCACAACAGCCACGTCAGCGATCCAGGTGCTGCGTCGATACCATCGACTTCTGTCGATGGTATCGACCCGTCAGCGATCCGGGTTTCTCGATCCAGCAAACGTCAGCCGTCGATACCAGCGACAGATGCGGCTACCCGTGAGACGTGTCGATACCATCGACCCGCGTCGATGGTATCGACGGGTCAACAGGGGCGCCGATCAAGTCTATTAAAGGGGACTTGCAACGTCATATGACATCACACCCTCAGCGCAAGTATCTCCCATTGCGTCGAGCACTCCCCCGAGCCCTCTACACCTGCGGAGAAGCGTCATCGAGCGAAGATCTTCACCGAGCGGAGAATTTCTCTCCATCTTCACCGAGCTCTTTTCTCCCAATCTCATTCTTCTCGCAATCATGGTGCATACGGGCGGAGCATCTTCATCAAGCGCGCACCCCATGGAGATCGAGGAGTTTGTTCCTCCTCCAACCGCTTCCATCTCTCGTCCACGCCTTATTCACGCCCACATGGAGGCAAGGAAGGTATACGAGGAGATAATGAAGCGGAAGTTCGAGGCCACCCGGTATGTGGACCGGGGAATGATTAGGGAGCTGGGATTCGAGGCCAACTTGGCCTATGTGTTGGCCGGGCAAGCGCGGCACACCAATCGCTTGTATGAGATGGACTGTCATGCGGATGGGCAACCGTTTTTCGGCGAATGGCCCACATACAAGGAACTGGTGGCCGAGTTCATGGCGTCTCTTGATATCTGCGTCGTACCAAATGACGTGGTACCATCGGACCAGACGTGGATCCAGGGAAGGGTGTCCTTCCGACTCTTCAACAACAATTACAACATCACGTTGAAGCAGTTCAACGACATCTTCAACTGGAACCACAGCCGCCACGATCACCGACGCCCCGACGTCCGCACCGACTATGACAAAATCTTCTCCGAGCTAGTTACAGTGCCGGTAGGGAAGACTGTGAGCTACCATAATGCAGCGGTAGCAAATTTTGAGCACCCGTTCGTCCGGGTCCTGCACAGGATGTTGAGTTTGACTTTCTTTGCTCGAAGCGATCTTGCTTTGAGCAAGTTTCAGGAGAGTGACCTGTTCTTTCTCTATGCACTCCTGAAACGTCAAGAGTGCAACTGGGGAGCATTCTGGTTACAACGCATCATGGCGGTGAAGCAGAGCACAAGGAAGGCTCCAATCCATTTTGGTGGTCTTGTCACCAAGTTGGCGTTGTACTTGGGGCTGAACTTTCAGTCCATGACTCCGATTTCTACGCGGAGTATGGTGAACGTGCAACACTTGCACCATTCAAACCTCATTCTTATCCGGGACGGGTTGGCGTACGCTCATTGCCACGTCAACCAAGCTTACCAGGAGGCATCCCTTCCAGACGACGTCTTCCACATCGAGGGCAAGCAGAATTTCTGATGGCCCATCATAGCCATCGAGTCCTCCGAAGAAGAAGGCGGAGAGGAAGACCAAGAAGGCGAGGCCGAGGAAGACGAGGAGGCTTTCACACCTCTTCGAGCATGTGTGGCACCACGGAAGCGTCCTAGGATGCACCCGGGTGCATCTTCATCATCTCAGCCCCCGCCGCCATCACCACAGCAAGAGCAGCCAGCTGCGGATCCCTACTCCATGCAAGGGATGTACACCATGCTGCAGGACATACAGCAGACTCAGCTGCAGCACATGGGTATGTATACCGGTATTCATGACACTACGAGCCGGGTACTTGACAACCAACGGGCTATGTTCGAGAACGAGCGGCTCATCCTCGCCAACCAAGAGCAAATGCACATCCGGTTGCAGCGGATAGAGACGCAACAGGAGCCCTTCTTTGACCATTACTGGAGTCAAGACTACTTTGGAGGCTATCCACAGCCTCCGCCGAGGACCCAATATGATCCAAGCTTCCAGGGGGAGTACCCGTCTTGGGATCCTACGGCACCACAATACCCACCACCGCCTCCGCAAGATTGATCAGGGTATCACTGTTCCGCCCTTAAGTTAGTCTTTGACTATGAGGCCATAGTCAGATTCAAGCTTAGGGGGGTGGCTGGAACAGCTCTATCTTTTATCTTTTCTTTAGTTGTTTTTAGTTTCTACTTTGTTATTTGTTTTTGCAATTTTAAGTTTTCATTTAGGATCCACATCTATCTAGTGTAATCGTGGATGTCGTAAAAATTGTCATCTTGCTGTTTTCATGGGGAAATTAAGGGAATTTAAAATTTTTCTGTGTCATTTGGATAGCTTTACTTGGTTGTCCTTGGGAAACTTGTCCTATGAAAATGATTGATTATGTCAACTTTGAAGCAATATGTCATACTCACACCCCCATTGACTCATGAAAAGTGGATAGTAACGGTTGTTTGAGCCTAACCTAATCAAATAGTAATGAGACCTTAATTGGATATACGAGAAAGAACCCTTTGAACTACTACACATGTCAGTAAGGAGGGACACATGATATTTTTCTAAGGTTCAGTAACTTAATCTTGTGATCATTCCACTTCATATTTTTCCATAGTTCACCCAAGAATTGGAAGTAAAGTACAGTTTTAATTCCTTCTTGCGTGCATAGCATGTAGATAGGATTTGCATTGTTATTTTCATATTTTTGCATAAAATGAAAAAAAATGTATAGTGATTCATGCACATTACCTTTAGGTGCATGTCATGTAGTTGCACTCATAACTTTCATGATTTTCATGCATAAGTACACCATGTACCTCAGTTGTCCTGAAAAGTGATCTAAATTGTTCCATACCCTCGCATTAGTACAAAGATTTCCAATCATGAAGAAAATAGCCTAACACATGTAGCTCTAAGCAATTATGGATATGTGGGCTAAAAGAAAAAAAAAGAAAAAAAATCTGAAAATCTAAAAGAAAAAAAAAACAAAATGAAAAAAAAAAGAGAAGAGAATTTAGAAGGAAATGGAATAAGAGGGAGAAAGGAATGATATCACTTGTATAATAGGGGAATTGAGTACATGATGTGGCTTGAGTAGATTTCTATCTCATTTTGAGGTAGAAGGTTAGTGCATGCATCATTCCACCCACTTTTAGGCATTAGGGCATTCTTAATGTGCATTTGCATCATTTAGGGCATTTTGTTGTATGCATTTTGAAACTGTGTAATACTTCCAAATTCTTCCATGAACCACCCATTCCATCCACCCGTTGCTCGGATTGGTAGGCCACTGTGATTTTCTCCTCACTCATGTTTATCAGGAGAACTGCTTCCATGTAGATGGTAGTTAGGGCGAGCAACGTAGTGTAGGCGATCACAAGATGCACTAATGCTGAATCGGCAAATTTTATTATGTTAACTGCCTTATGTGATAGTGTTCATCGGTTTGAAGGATAATTTCTTTTATTGATGATTATTGTCGCCTGTAGGGTAATTACTGTTCTGTGATTAGGAAAGGCCGGTTTGAGAATGTCCAGTGGGAGTAATGTGGGATGTGGGGTGATGTGTTGATTGTTAGTTGACATCTGCAATTCTATTCTAAGGATTAGTTGCTCGAGGGCGAGCAATGTTTAAGCTTAGGGGAGTTTGATGCGATGATTTTGAGTCGCATTTAGAGACCTATTTCATATGTGTTTTGTGCCTTAATTACTCATTTTCATGGATATTATTGCATAATTCACTTTATTTGGTCTTTGCCATCATTTTATATCAAATCCCCTTTGTTTTACCATTTTGAGCATTATTTATCATATTATCATAATTTGTGTGGATTTACTTGGTCTTATTGAGAAATTTCAGGAAAAACAAGTATCTGCATCCGTCGATACCATCGACGGATGTCGATACTATTGACCAAGCCACAGGTTGTCAGCCGAGAAGAGCAATACAGAGTCGATACCATCGACACCCATGTCGATGGCATCGAGATCCCTCCAGGCTGCTGGCGAGGATGAAGTCGATACCATCGACCCAAGTCGATGCCATCGACAAAAGGAGAGCTACAGCGTCGCTAAATGACAACAACCGACGCTAAAGAAGTCGATACCATCGACACGCGGGTCGATGGTATCGAGATCACCACAGGCGCTCAGAATAAAAGAAAGGAAAGCTGCCGCTAATCCGCTGGGTCGATACCATCGACCCGCGTCGATGGTATCGACGCCGACAGATATGCGTTGGATCTGTTTTGATATCAATCGGACGGCTGTCATTATTTGACGACCTAATTAGGGACTTATACCTAATGACGGCCGCCCAGACGAAAGGAGGATCTCGTTTTTGGTTTTGCACGAGTGCCAAGGAGGAGAGAAAGGAGAACGGAGGCCGAGAAGCTCATCCCGGGTGATTCGGACGCTGCCGAAGACAATTTCCACCACCGACAGGCGGGGAAAGCTTGTGTTCTATGCCAAGGATCCACCGGTTCTTCTCCGTTCAGGGGTTTTCCCATTTATTTCCCGTTTTTCTTATGAATTCCCCAATTTCTACCATGTACTTGTGTGAGATGAACATGAGAGGCTAAAACCCTCAATCTTTAGGACCGGGAGTAGCCCGGGGATACATTGTATGATGATTTTATATTGATAATTCATATTTTTCTCTCATATCCGTGGTATAGATTTGTTTTCTCCATTTCTATTGTTATGCTTGATCACCATAATAATAACTTAATGCCCTTAATCACTTCGACAGAAGGATTAACGGTTGAAAAGAGATGAATTCTACATTAATTAATAAAACCCTTGACAAAGGAGTTGTAAAATTAATGGTGGGAACTGAGAGACCGTTTATAATGCACTTAGTTTAGGGGAATGATTACTACGACGGTGGAATCAACCTAAATCTAAGTAGTGGATTATACCACGACAGTGGGTAATTCTCATTTCAGGCCACTACCCGGATAGAGAGAGAAGTGTGAGGAATTATATGAAATCTAATACAATGTTGACCCGCGGTGAAACCGCCATCCTAAAGATATCCTTTTGAATTGATTAAATTAACCTTTAATCGATTGTTTTCTTTGTTTGATTTTTATTTTCTTTTAATTTGAACAACAAAACCCTACTTTGTTAATCGGTCTAGCTGATTGCGATTAGTTAGTAGAAGTCTCCGATAATTCACGTATCCCTGAGTTCGACTCGGGCCTCACAAGGCCTATATTACTCGACGCGTATACTTGCGTTTAAGCGCGTAGTAAAATACACGTCATTAACCATATTGATGGTTTTTAGTTATTCTTTGGACATTGTTTCTTCATTCCATCACTGACTGTTTTGTTCAATTATTCTCTTTATGTTTTTTTTATTTAGCTTCCTTGTATTCTTCATCATTATTTTCTCTCTTATTTATTTATCTTCTATCTTCCATGGCCCTACTACCTTGTTTCTTCTTACCACCATGGAAGTTGAGAAAAGATCTGTAGGCATCGTCTAGTTCACATGATGCTTGGGTGGAATGATGATCTGAAGCTTGGCTAGTTGCCTCGCCTAATCCAACATAGTAGCCATGGCATAGACACAAGAAAGGGAATGAATCCCCTCTACACTGTTACCTATGTACCATTGGTCCTCTATTTTATTTTGTTTCTCCTTGAAGGGTACCATTGCCTTTTCACCCTTCTATTTTGATTTAGATGCCATGGATATTGTGGGTTAGGATCCAGGTGGCCAACTTCTATTGGTCCACATTATAAAGGCACACCTAAACTTCAAGATGATTTATCAATGTGGCCTCTTATGTTCTCATCATGTATCTTGAATGGAGATGATTGGATATATGTTCATGGGTCCTCCAAACCCACATGATAATTTTTGGATGTTCCCATCCACTTATTTGAGATTGAATAAACTTACTTTTTTCCTCTACATATGTGCATGGATTAGACTAATCGAATTATCTAACATGCATCAATAGAGTGGCAAGATGCATTTTTCATAAAATGTATGTGGAATGATTTAAGAACAATAGCAGGTGCAGTCATTGACCCATTTCAACATCATAATAATAATTTCAGAAGAATCACAATAAGTTTCAGTTGAGAAAATAAGATATTTCAAAAAGTGGAACTAAGAGCAAGTATTCCAAGAGATGCCTCATTATGGGAAAGTTTAGTCATATAAATGCCCAGTTTAAAATAGGGAGGAGTACATACATGGACTTCATGGATAACCCTATCTCCAGAGTTTGAAATTTGTCTTTCATCCTTGTTCACCTAAAACGGTTTCATATACAAACATGTAGTCCATGATTACCCATTTATAAATGAAGGTATATTTAAACCTAATATTGGTTACATAATATGTATTTAAGGTTTGCATATCTTAGAAGTACTCATATATAGTGTTTGGGATGGTTTATTATTATTTTTCTGTATACTCTCCCTCAAAATATCTAGGGCCTTATATGAAATACCTTTATATGTATATTGTTCAAACTCATGCTTATATCTTAATGTCTAGGTATATTCCACATGAAAATGCATTAGGTTCAATTATAGTCCAATAAACATGTTATCTAGTTATATGTTTATAAAAGTACATTCTTAAACATGTTATTGTTTTTTTCACCATTTAATTATAAATTGGCCAACATAATATATGTTCTCTCGATTTATTTGTATTAGCATCAATGGAATTTATTCGTGTTTATGTATTTACTAGTACAAATGTACCACCATGCATACCTCTAATCATCATAAAGTAAACAACTCAATAGCCTGGGTCATATTAATGTACATATATACCACGAATCGTATTAGTGTTAGTACTAAGTACATATTTGATAAAACTAAGTCATATAGTAGATGAAATTATTTACCTTAATACAAGAAATTCAACTCATTTGGAGTACTTCTAGGTTATTCCTAGTATACATGTATAATATATATATATATCCTAATGTTGTAAGGTTTTAGAATCTATGTAATTTTCAGGATTGACTAGGTATACTACTGAATCATCATTACCCATTTCTCTATATTGTCATTTATTCAATATTTGGGTTATGAATGAAGTGTATAAGAGGGAGGCAAGCACTGACCTGTCTAGTTTGGCCAAGTCACTATTCATCATTGATATAAAATGTACAAATAATCTCTTGTAATGATGTTCTTTCTCCTTGTCCATGCTTTTACTAGGGTTGTCTGAATCTAGGATTGAGGTTGATATCCTGATTCCTATAATTGATTTTCGGAGTACTTGGCATTGGTGCCTCAACTGTCAGCCTATGTTGTGAGTTCTATATCACCACATCAGAGACGACCTTGATGGTCCTTCTCTATGAAGCCTTGACATCTAGTCTCTCTATCTTAGCACTTGGGGGTTACTGTAAGTGATCTTCTCCAGGACATCGAGATCTAGTCATGTCATTCTTGATATCATATGTAATCTTGTAGTTCTATTTATGGGGTCAGGGTCCAAGGTGGAGAAGATTGAGGACAAAGAAAGTGTCTAAGTGATGCCATAACCAGAAAGGAAAAAATATATCATGCTACAGAATTTGACAGTTTTGATGAGAAAGAAGACTGGTGTCCTAGGAATTTCATCGGTTTGTTGTAGGTGTGTTATAAGCTGAGGGATTGTAGGTGTTTGATGGTGGAGGGATTTAGGGTTACCCTGTGATATGTATTTTCTATTCACAAATGATGATGAAGGATTTCTGATGGTCGGGTTGTAGAGATGGTGAAGGTAACATGGGTTGTAAGTGTACTGATGGTAGTTTCAAAACTAGGAATCACCTACCCACAATGGTTCGATCCTATACTAGTGAGGGTATGAAGGTCTAAGAAAGAAGGAAAGGTCGGTGACACTATATGGTGTTTGTGGTCACTGATCGACACTGCTCCAAGTGATGGTAATGACACTGTGGCATCCGAAAAGGCCCGACCCAGGCCATCAGTGGCACAGCCAATCGAGGAAGAGAAGATAGGTAGAGGGTGGCTATGAAGCTACTATTTTCAGGGGGAGATCCTCATTCATGGCCCTGATCAATAGATGCAGTGGTGGTGAGATCAACGTCCGAGAAATTCAACTGATTCGCATGGAGGTGATGAGAATAAGATGGGAGGAGGCAGTGTCATTGCCACAATGACGCCGTACATAGAGATGGTGATGACTAGGAGTCAGAGCCGGCGGTTGGACCTAGGGTCGAAAAGTGTGGCACCTTAGTGGTGAAGGTTACATTACGGTTGTGGTCATAGGAAACATCAATTATCTTGAAGGTCATGGTGGCTATCCTCTATCATGACCATGGGTCACAATGGGATAAGGAGGAGTACAGGAACATGAAGTATCATGACAGTATCATTCTTGGTGTGTTGGAAGCCAACAACAACATAGAGACATTGGTGCAAGGTTAAAGGAGGCGGTAGGTGGCTAGGGTTTTCTAACACTATGGTGAGGGAGAGAAGGGTGGAGATGAGGAAAGGATAGAGGAGGCAAAATAGGAGAAGAAAGGGAAGACTGGTGGTGAAGGGAGGTGAGACGAAGAGGAAGAGAAGGATAAATGTCCATCGAATGCAACCATTATGGCAACTAAGATAGCACAAGGAGTGTGCAAGGGTCGTGTGTGGAGGAAACAGATGGTGGAGTAGGTGTTATAGAATAATAAATGGACAATATTGAGCTAAATGCAATGAATCTATTAAATCAATTAATCCTTAGGTGGTTCATCTTTATTTCATTGAACCAATTGGGTGCACAAATTTTATTGAAGTGACATTAAATTGTTCCTATTAACTAACTAGGATATATGGAAATCAATTTTATTATTAGTTTTATTTTTAGAATATGTTTGGTATTTTATTTATTATTTGTAGGCTTTTACTAAATTAATGTATTTAATATATTTATTAATTACTTTATTACACTATTTTAAATTTCATTTTGATTCTTTGCACCAATTAAACTTGGTATAACTCTAGAGTGCCGAATTAGGGTCACCGATTACTAATTGATGGATTTGTATAATTAACCCCCATTTGATGATGTAATTTATTAACTCTTAAATTGTATTCACTAAATATTTATTTCCTCAATTCCAATTACACATAACTAATGTAAATCAAAGAAAAAGTGTTCATACTATCATAATTAAAAATGAGCTAAAGGAAAGGGGATGTTGGACCAAATACTCAAATGTGAGTATGTTACAGTAGGCCTGGTAGGGTGGGTAGGGATGGCTGTAGGATAAGTTCATATGTGACATGATCTAGCAGAGGTACTGGTGGATATGATCTTGAACCATAAGGTTTAATGCCTATTGATCTGTCATGTCTCCCATGAGGGCTTCATTTGATATAGAAAATGAGGCACAGTTAGATAGGGATGGTGGTGGGTGGTGGAGGGGCCTGGGTGGAGGTAGATGCACCTGGTGTGGTGGAAGAGGTAGGAAGAAAATTTATCTTGATGGTTGTCTCACTAATGCAAACCCCTCTGTCATTTAGTTTGCAATAAAAGGTCCTGGATTAGAGATTTTTCACAATGATGAGCAAAAACACCAAAGATCAGGTTTGGAAAGGGATATGGGTGCCATTGGTATTCTTCTTGGATTCAAAGTAGATCATATGATGTTAACTAATAAGGGGTGACCCTCATTCATGTTCTAGTTTTTCTTGGAATGCAGGTAAGGTTTTTAATATCTTGAGAAATGATTTGCAATGAAGGACTCTTTCTATGAAGACATATGCAAGCATTTATGGTTTGATTCAGGTTAGACTCTATCTCTATGTTGAATAGTTCATCATGTCCTTCTTGTCTACAACCTTCTACCAAAGGTGTCCTGGCGGTCTCTGCTAGTGGAGATATGTCATGATTTGTCGATGGAGACCTTCTTGATGTTGAAATGATATGTGATACCGACACAGAGTTGGTCACTATCATCTGATATTTCCCTTCTTTATTCATATTTTTTGAGGTAGGGGATTATCATAAACTCAATTATGATAGTAGAATATTTCCCCATTATTTTCCTTCAAAGGTTTTGAATTCTTCTTTTGACATAAATGTGGTTAGTCAGTAACAAGTTGTTTTGAAGGTCGATACTCAATTCAATATTTGTTTTTACGTACCATGGTTTGTGACTTCTTATGTTTCTATTTACCATGTACGGTGTTAGGATTTGTTTCTTAGAGGGATTTTTCACTTAGGATGTTGGTCAATATTTAGTTTTTTTGGACTGAGACCCCTTTGGTGAGTTGGTAGTAACCCACGTTCTTCTAGAAGCCCATCATGAGATGCAAAGGGAGGCCATGTAATAAAATGTTTCTAATCTGGTTGGAAATGACAACTACCCTTCTCGCCCTACTTTCCATTTTCCAAAATTGGGGTTTAAGGTGATTTGAGACACCAAGCATATTTAAGATTTTCCAATGTCTTCTATGAATAGGTTTTTTCCTCCTTTGGTCATAGCTAGATGTACCATGAGGAGAAGATTCATTTATGGAATATTTGATGTTCCATTTTCTCTTGATATCATGATTGTATGACCCAAGTGGTACCACATAGAAAGTATTCAAGCACCAATTTCCTACCTAGCTATTTTATAAGCCAGGTGTCACCCCTATGGTTTTATTCTTGATACTTCTTAGTGTGTGAAACTTATCACAAGTTTGTATGCCCATTGTTGGTGTCCTTTGAACTTAATTATCCATCCTTTGGTCATTTTGCATTTAAGTGCTTGGGCATTGATGCTTAGAATCTCAAAATGAGAGTTTTGATTGAAAAAAGAGAGTTTGATGCTCCACTAATATTGGATGTCATGCTTATCAATCTTAATGGTGTCATCTAGTAAGTATTTGAGTGACACATCCTCACCTAGTTGGGTTAAGGAGCCTAGTTTTAGAGACACTCCCATTGGCTCTATCCTCCACATTTATTAGTAGAAGTAATTCATCACAAGCATATTTCCAAGTTTGGTGCCCTTTGGGCTTCATAATAAATGTATATTCAGTTAATTCTTTGATGTTGTGGTCAAAGATGCTCAGAGCATTCATATGAGAAGTTGAATTGTGAATTACTAGGAGTCTCTTAATAAAGGTTCATGATTTGTAGTCCCCAGGCTAGATCATCATGGAAGATGGTTAGATGTGAATAGTGTTGCATGGGCTCCAAATTTCCTTATCCTCTAGTGAATTGTCTTTGCCATACCCTAGGAATAGGGTTGTTATCATGTCTAAACATTCAACTTCATGTAGGAGTGACCCCTAAATTTGTTTCTAGTATGTCCTGAATTTGTGGGTTTGTTCCAAGTCTCCTTTGAGGTTCTCAGTTTAAAAAGACCTAGAAGAGGACATTTATTGACTTTGAGAAGTAGTGTCATCCTACAATTTTAGCTTTAGAGGATTTCATTGTTTGACTAATTTTATGGGTCAGATTAGCTTTTGTGAACCATTTGGGCCTCAGTATAATGGTTGTGCTCCTTCCATCCTAGGCCTTATGGTTCTACTTTGACCCTTCTTCTTTAGGGTGTATCGGTAGATGTGTCTAGGTACTTATGTATATTAAGTTGATTTTTTTTCTTCCGTTTGATTTGTTTTCAATTTTGCATTGTGATTTTAGTTTTTTATTATGGTTTTTTCATTTAGATTTATATTTATTCCATTTTATTTTATTTTTCATTTTGAAGTTATTTTTTTATTTATTTTGAAATTAAGCTTTTTTCATTTTGATTTTTTAAGTAAAAAATTAGATAGATCTTTCATGCACCCTGAATAATTTATGGCTCGTGATATCTATGTTTGTTAGTGCTCTCTTGAGAACTCTAGCTTGAGTGGAGTTTCAATCAATTATGTGGCTTTATTTGTTGGTGTATTTCTACTTTGCTCTAGCTGGAAATGGATTCAATGATTTATGTGGCTACACTATCTCTTTGGTGATGGTCCCTAGAGTGACTTCTATAAGGGTGTCCATTTGTACCAAATTGAACTCGATTATGTATTGAAGTTTGTTCTTGAGGATCGGACATGAGTATGTATTATATCCCAAGACTTTATGATAATCACAGTGAATGTTGGGATTCTAGGTCTTTAACAAGGGATTATGAGGATTCTTTGTGGCTGGAAATTTCACAAGGTGCTTGACCAAAAAAATTTTTTGTTGAGATAGAACATTCAGGATGGGAACCTTCTCTTTGGTTTATGCATTGGTATCTCCTTGTTTGCAAAGGTGGGAGCAATAGTTTCTTCTAAAAATGAATCTTCATCATGATTTTGCAATCAATATTTGTGATATTCTGATGGTGACCTCTGAAAGTGTCGATCTCTACTATCTTGACATCTAGATATCTCACTTTTTGGTGGATTTCTCTCATACTACAATCAACACTATGTTTTATCTTTGGGCGAACTACGGTTGTCACTTTTTTGAGTAAGCATGAATGAGGTGGATACATGTATGGCCCTGGAACTAGAGGATTATTCCAAGGTGGCAGTAGTGTTGGGTAATATGGCAGTGGAAGCAAAAATGTACTTGCCATGTTCCCAATTGAATAGTAGATTGCATCAATAACTATGAGATGGAAAGAGGGTTGCAAGATTATACCTGGTCCTGGAGCAAGTCTAGCAACAATTCCCTTACAGTAGGGTGCACCTTTCTACAAGTTTCACCTGAACGGTTGTCATTGTTGGCCTCATGGTTGAGCACCATGAACAGTGGTTGATGGCGTCCTCCTAGTGGGGCAAGTGCCTCTCGTATCTAGAGTAGTCCATGTGGACCACTGGGAACTCTTGTCATTCTAGATGCACATACAAGAAGGAGTTGTCCCTTCAAGTTAACATGCTAGCATCAATTTTCTCTCCCACAACTTTCTCTCCCTTATTGTTCCTCCCTTTGACGGATAGAACTTTTTTAGGCTCTCTTGGTTACCACAACCAGAGAAGACAACAATTGTCAAAGCTAATTGATGTGTTTGGGAAGCCCCCAGTACCCCTGGTGCATTTTTCCCAGAGTCGCACACTAATAAACTAAATGGTGACTAGATGCAACCCTAAGAGGTTTTCAAACACAATGGGTATCTTTCAAATTTATAAATCCCTGATAGGCCCACTCATATACACTAACACACTTACTCGAAAGGGCATGAGGTCATGTTGTAGTATAGGAGGGTGGCAAGTTGGGGGTTGAATCCAAGAGAGAAAGAGGGTACTAGAGCTAGGTTAGTTTTTTCTAGGTTCCTACTGCGGAGTCTAGGGTTGAAGGGTTTGATGGTTGATTTTTTTTATTACACTGATGGAAAGAAAGCAATAAATTAAAGGATAACAGACAAGATCAAAGCCTTAGTTAATCGTAGACAGTTAATTCTAATGAGCAAGGAAAGAAAAGAAAGGCAAGGAAGGAAGTAAGCTTTGCAAAAGCAAGCAAGAAGAGATCTACACTACACTAAGCTAGCAAACTGGAAAAAATAGATATTAAAGACCTAGACTAGAAAGAATTAGGCAAGAACAAGGAAATGAACTAATTGAGCAAGTAAAGATCTAGCTAAGCTAACACTATCTAAGCAAGAAAGCAATTAGGGTTTCAATGCAATTAAGATAAGTGTGGGTTGTTTGGGGGAATGCACTTGTCAATTGGGTTGGGGTGATAACATGTAAACACTACTTTTTCATTTAGAATACCAAACCAAATAACAAGCTAGAGGCTAATGAATTTCCCTAAACTACTAATTGACCATGGATAAGATAGGGTGTCTATATGGGAACTAGTCCCTAACACCTCCTACCCACCCTTACAAGGCTCAATTGGGTTAGGGTTTAGGTGGAGTTCAACTAGGGTCTAGTCAAGCCTAGATTTCTAGAATTGGAACCCATAGGGTAATTAGGGGTTGAGGGTAGTAATGTAAGATGGAAGTGAGGTTTTAGACCTCACATCACCCATCTATCCTTGAGAAGGCTCCAATCTAATTACACCAAATGCTACTATAATATCTACTTAGATCTCTCACCTAGGTGTAGGATAATTGATTAACATGCAGGAAGGTGAATATCTAACTAGGGATCCATGAATTGGACTTAGGAGCAATTCACAAATTAGCGACATATAAGCACTTTTCCTAGAATCCTTGGTGATTTCAAGCACAATCCTAGGTGATTTCCTATAATCCTAGGTGATTTCACATTTATGTTGTTCCTCATAAGTTTTCATAACATTTTTAATGTAGTTGCTCCTTTGGCTGCATTCGATGCACCATCAGATTGTTTGTCCTTAGGGTTGACAACTTAGGGTTTCTCACATTAGGGTAAAATTGATGGATTTCTAAGTATGATGATAATTCAATGGTATCACCTAGTAGGTGAAAGATCTGATGATCCTCCCTTATCGTAGAGGATTTGATGGACTTCCCTTAAGGTCCTAAAACTGATGGATACCTTGGTTGAGATGCACAATCTGATGGAGGGGCAGAGTTTCATATATGGCTAAGTAAACCCTAGAATCTGATGGCTTTTCTGATGATACATATAAATAGTCCAATGGGATCCATGGTATCACATCTTGATAATATTTTTGAGGCAAAAAACCATGGATAACCTGGAAAAAGATCTGATGGAAGTTCTTCTATGCATGGACGCTATGTTTTTTTAGTTTTGACACATGGTATGCATGTTTTGACACCTATACTTACCTTTCTCTCTCACCCTAAGCTTTATATACCTCTCTCCTTGCACCTAAACAAACTATTTACACACCCTCTTCTTATTTTTGTGTCTTGGAGGTCTTTCCCTTTTTCTTGGTGGAGGAGAAGGAGCTCATGAAGGAGAAGCTTGGCTGAGCTTGCTTGCATGTGCTTCTAGGGTTTGGATCTACCCTATCTTGGGTTGTATGAAGCTCTCTATCTTGTTTCTTGGCCTAATCAAATAAGGACATCTCCTTTCATTCATTTTCTTTGTTGCCCTCCTTCTTCTCTCTTCCTTCTTGGTCGAATCCATGGTGTTCTTAGTGGAACATGAGCTAGAGGTTGAAGAACACCTTCTTTCTTCTTTTTTGACCTAGGGTTTGCTTGTTTTTGAAGAAAGGATCTATCTTGGACCTGTGGAGTGCTAAAACTAGGGTATCTTTCTTCTCTCTTTGAGCTATATTTCTATTTGAACCTTCATCGCCTACCTTGAGGTGAGTTATATAACATTATTCACGTTTATTGCTTACTCTTAGCTTGCATGTATAAATCGTACTCTAAAAACGTAGTAACAAGTAGAAAGGTTGCTGCCCTGACTAGGGTTTGAGATCATGTGGTAGTTCTTGAGTAGATAATCTTCCTTGATGTACCCTTAATCTTCTTCTCATTTCTTCCTTGGAATTAGGACCCTAGACCTTGCTTGTCCATGAAAGTATGGTGTTATTAAAGTGAGAAATGATGGTTTTTCTTGAGTACTTTGGACTAGTTTCTATCTTGAATTATGAACTATTATCATGCCTTCTTTTGAGAATCAATGTTTTAGACTTCATTGATGTTTTGGTAGTCATGTTTCTCTCAACAACTAAGGGTCGTGATGCTCTCATCAAGTGGTTCAATCAATGGTTTTAAACCCTAACAAATGATGGTTTTTCTTGATTCTTTAAATCTATTTTCACTTAGTCTTAACATATCATGGTTTGCTTATGTTCAAAGAACCAATGTTCATCCTATTTTTAAACAATTGATGGGTTTTCTAGTGTCAACATATGGTGGTGTACCTAGCATGACATCCGATGGGTCATCTAGTTTTATCAACCGATGGATACACAAGGTACAATATTTGATGGCTTCTCTAGGTTTGACAATTGATGGCCTTATTAGGCCTAAGATCTGATGGTTTGAATAGATGTATAATCTGATGGTTCTACTATGTGCAAGATTCAATGGTTTTGTCTATCTTAATACTTGATGGTTTCATGTGATGTCCATGACTTGATGGTCTATGCTTGATGGACATAATCCGATGATTGTGTTTGATACACAAGATCTAATGGTTTGTGATTTGTCTACGAGCATCCATGATCTGATGGGATGCTAGGTTCAAGATTTCTTATTTTTTCTAAGTGTGCATGTACAATTTGATGGTTTGTCTTTGAGTGTTGATTTGCAACACCCATTCAATTCACTTTTCTAAACCTTAGTTGAATAATCAAGTGGTAATAGTTGAGCTATACCTACCTCCCTCTAATGTTGTAATGATCGAGAAATATTCTCATATGTTATGGAAACCCTTCTATGTTAGCTTTATGAACATCATAGTCTTTATGCTTATGTAATCTTATGCTAAACATGTGTACCAAAAGTATGATGATGATGTGTTGAACCTTTTGCAAGGTGTTGATGATAATGATGTTCCTCAAGATATTACGTGAATGGTTTTAATAACCCTTGGGCATGTCTTGAGCCCTAATGTAGGTGTAATCCTCTTCATGTGTGACAAGAATTGGTATCCTGTGATGATGTGATAAGCAATATATCTCATATATTTTATATCTTATGGAGTTGTTAAATACCCATGTTTTTTATTGTAGAGATCTTATACGGTTTGTATGTAACTTTATTGATGCATCCTTAACTCACCTAATTGGCATTAACTAATCGAGTGAAACCCTATTCATGTAGTTCCCTATGTCGTAGAACCATTCTAGTGACAAATATTTGTTGCATGGGGAAATGAGTATTCCAAAAGGGAAGCTCAAAGTCATATATTTTTTAGTATATGCGGGTGTAGGGAGGCTTGTCATCCTAATCGCATGATATAGAGGATGGTTACGGTCATGCCTTGCTTAGAGAATGTTGATGTCGTGTCTCAGATGATTTTGATGTTAAGCTTATTTGATATGATTGAGGACAACTATGGTTGTACTTCAAATGATACATTTTTTAATACCATGGTTTCTAGTGTTATGACCTATATACCAAGGACTGACTAGTCTAATTGCAGTTTGAGTAATGTGTCATTGCGGAAAACTCATACTAACTAAGGGGAAGAAATCTTAGGATTTTGACTCTCCTAGATCTTGTATGGAACTGATTGCGACTTCATAGGTGGTTATTTGGAAGTTTGAGTGGTAAACCTCAAACTTCCCAAGGCTTAATAAAAAATGCAATCCAGTCGTGTAGCATATCTTCTAGGGTTAAATAGCAATTCACATTGGTTGATAACCCTTGTCTTATTTCTTATAATGTTTAGTTGATGTATCATAGGATAAGAGAAATCAACTATTTATAAGTGATTAGCTTTATTTGTTCCTTTAAATAACATGATAATCATGCTTTTTGTAATCTCATCTAATTTATCTATGTTATCTACTTATTAACATTATTAATCAATAAACATTATTGAGAGTTATATCTCTCATTGGGACATGGATCTCACCTCGTAGGTCACCACATCTTTTTAGGTTATATTCAGTGATGTCGTCAGGCTTGTGGTGGTGAGGAAGAGCAGCTTGGAGATCAGTAGGAGCTAGAAGGTTAGTTCATTGTTAGTGTGTCCTAGAGTCATCCATGTACTCTCAGGTCTGGGCAGGGGGTGTTCTGTGTATGACATGTATATCGGCTCGAGTTTTTGGTTGTATCTCAATGTTGTAATGGCATGTATATGTGGAATAATGCTTTTTTATACAGGTTGTTGTTGAGGCCACTAGACATATATGTAAATACCTAGTACGGTATGCACTCCTTATAGGATGTAGGACTTAAATGTAAATGTCCTTGGACTTGTTGGTGATGCTTAATTCGGTTTTAATTATCCCCCTATTTATGCTATGTTATTAATTAGTGATCGATCATGTTTTGGATTTTGAGTAATCTTGTAGTTTGGCGGGGTGTCACATAACATGCATTATACCAAGGTGAGTGACGTTGAGGATTTAGATAAGATGTAAGTAGAATAGCGATTATCACTATATGAAAAAAATGATAGTATTTTCCATCTTCTTTTGATTTATGTAAAATATCACTTACGTACTAATATGGATAGAGAGGTGAATATGTTAGACCATGAAAATTTAAACTATATGTACCTTACTATTAGTGCATGTGTGGTACGCACAGACTCGGGATAACATATTTGTAGACCCTAATGGACAAGCCCAAATACTCAAACACTTACCTGTAAGCGAACGGGTTTGTACAATAGCATAGGAAGGTGGCAAGTTAGGGGTCAAACATAAGAGACATAGGGGGAACTAGAGCTATGTTCATTTTGGATGGGTTTCTAATTCATAGTCTAGGGTTCAAGGGTTTAGCTTGGTTTTGGTTGAATTACACTAAGGGGTCAAGTCAGAGCAAGAGAAAAAGATACTTTAACACTAGACATTTATTCTAATTAACAAGGAAAGAAATCTAAGCAAGAAAAGAGGTAATTAAACTAAGTCAAGAAAGATCAAGTTAACACTTAAGACTAGACTAGCAAATAAATCCTAATTATCAACCTAGAGAAGACATCTAAATAAACTCAAAATTGAGAAGCTAGACTAGCAATTAAGCAAGAAAGAAAACTAGGAGACTAGATCAACAACTAACTATTTAAGACTAGAACAAGCAAGCACAAAGTGACACTAACTACACTAGCAAGACCTAGACACTATGAACAAGTAAGAGACTAATCAAGCAAGCAACCAAGTTAACTAAACTAAAACTAACTAGGCAAGATGACAATTAGGGTTTTAGAAATTAATGGGAAGTGTGGTCCATTTGGAGAAATGTGACTATCACCTAGGTTGGGTTCGTAACATGAAAAAAATATATTCATTCATTTATATTATTATACCAAACAACAAGTTATATGGTAGATAATTTCCCTAAACTACTAATTGGCCATGGATGGAATAGGGTGTCAGTAGGGGAACTACTCCCTATCCCCCCCCCCAATCCAACCTTGCTTGATTAGGGTTTAGGTGGAATTCAACTTGGATCTAATCAAGTCCAGGTTTCTAGTATAATCTATTAGGAAAGTTGGGGCCAAGGGTGTAAATGTAGGTGCAAATGAGTGTGTTTCACTTCAAATCACCTACCATCTAGCCTTTAGTTAGATCCAAGCCAATTGCAATAAGTGCTTCTAAACTAGCTATGTACATCTTACATATAGGAGTAGGAGAAGTGATACATATGTAGGAGGATGGGGTGCTAGCTTGGTATACACTAGTTAGACTAGGAGCACTTCCCAAAATAGCTACATGTAGGCCATTTTCTCCAAGAATCGAGGTGGTTTAAAGCACAAATCACAAGATAATACATGTTTCCAAGAACAAACCACAAGATGATTCATGTGAAATGAGTAGAAGTAGAATAGGAAAATCAGTAGAAAATATACTAGGGTTTGTTGGCATCACATCATGGTAATGATATGGTATAATGGTCGTGCTGGAGTGGAACGAGTGTGCTTAGGATGAAAAAATGTCAGGTTAGTTTTTTGTTTTTTGAAGGTTGATAGCACATGCATGGTGGTAATGAGGGTAGCACAATTGTGTTGGGAAGCACAACTATGGTGGTTGGGTTGGATGGTGGTCATTCTCACTAGCACATGACTCTTGACATCTTGGTAGTGTGACCATTTTAGCTAGCATGGTCATGCTATGCAACATGGCCACAGTAGATTCACAGTGGAGAAAGATTTCAATACAAGTCCATCAACATGGTCTGTGCTTATGGACTTGTCTTGAACTCTTTCTCCATTATGAATTTATTGGGATTTTGCATTGATAGCATGGTCGTTCCTTGGAAGCTCAACTGCAATGGGGGCTTTTGCTTGTGTTTTCATCTTCTCGTTGATAATCTTTGGAGATCTTTACTCTAACTCAACCCATGGCCACTTGGAGTGGGTTGAGGGATCTCTTAGACCCTCCTTAGGCTCCAAAGGTGAAGGAACCCTAGGATCATTCTTCTCTCTCCCGTCCATTCAAAGCATGGTCAAAGTACCTGAAAAACATGCAAAGAGCATGCATAAGTGCATTTAAGGATACACCATTTATTGAGGAAAATATACATCCTAACATGTATAGATGTGATTCAATGGTTAAATGACATGATATGAATCCCTAAATCAGGGTTGCATTACTATCCCAAACATAAAACCTACTTGTCCTCAAATATGCTTCAACTCAATCTCTCTTTAATTTTTCAACTTATTGAGAAATAAAAATGCATTTAAATATATTTATATTGATTATATGGTCTCAATGATAACTAAATACAAGTACCCACCTCTTCCCTTTGCTATTTCACAAACCAATTGTGATCAAAGTAGTAAGCATACAAATTTCAAATATAGGGCATAGATATACAATCAGCATGTATGGTTCTCACATAGCTCTGGGTAAATAGTTTCATGATGGTGACAATCAAAGATGACTAGGAGTTCTATTTTACCTTCATGAATTCATTCTCGCATCTCAAACCACACTAGGTGACCCACATGGCTATAAAAAAGGGTGAAATGGGCTAATTTTGTTGTTTCCTCACTCAATGGGCATGCAAATAGAAGGAGGGTGATGTGTTAAGATAGTGGAGTGCTATTTCATAGGAGGACTCCTCTTTTCTTTATCTAGATTCTACTACATAGGATCATCTTATATTTTTTATTTTTGTTTTCCCTTGGTTTAGTTATGATATATGGTGATAAGAGTGAAGCATATGAGACATAGATATGGCCACCCAAAACTTTTGGAGGGTGGCCACGGCTAATGTGTACTATTTGGCCTCATGTCATGAGGAAGAGAGGTAAGAAATGTTGTAAGAGAAAATTAGTCAAAAAGAGACTCAGTAGTGTGGGTTTAAACATGAGATCTCCTACATGAAGATAACTCCAACAACTTGATCAAGTAATAGCACACCATATGAATGAGATAACACAAAAACTACATTTCTATCATGAGATTGGAAAACCCTAGGCATTTGTGGCTTACTTAGATCAATTATCAATCTATCTATTTATACAATAGGCCTAAACTTTGCGATGGAGCTACTAATTAAATTATTCCTTTTTAGTCAATTTCCTAAGTTTTATTAACTTGGGCTCTATACTTTTTTTTCTTATAAGTATGATCAAATATTTTACAAGCATGAAAGAAGTGGTCGACATGGATAGAGTTAATCACTGAGACCATTTATCAGTTGATCATGATAATATAACATGCATTTGTCAAAGGTCTGCATTTTAAGTTCAAAATGTAGAGATTGGTTTAAGACATTATTTTAGGCAAGAAAATTCAAGTTTCAGCAAAAGTGGCCAATAAGGTGCCTGTAACGACCCCGCTTCTCAGTAACCCCCAATTAAAGGAGTCCAAGAAGTCAGAGGTGTTATCCCAAAATAGGATCAGTAGTTTTTCAAATAATAAAAAATAATTAATAAATTCTACTAAAGACTAAACTAAAAATCAGAATAAAAAATTTCTTTTAACATACCTTCAAAATTAGGTAACTGGTACTTCTACCCGAAGAAGGATTCTATCTACCTAAATCCTCCTTCATTATTTTAACTTTAATCTTCACAGGTGCCACTTTACTATTTGTCCAATTTCATATATTACCTAAAATGTCAGCAAACAAAATGTTGGTCAGTATGACAAATCATACTAGTATGTGGGGGAACTAATAATCTTGCATTCAATTGTAACAACATATTGCAAGCAATTAAGATTTAACAAAACAAACTTTATGTTTTAAACATGACTACTCAATCCTTACATACCCTAGCCTTTGTGTTGTCTCTATAGTGGACTTGGATACTACCTCTCATATGGTAGATCTCAACTAACCCCCATGATCCTACCTTACAAGTAGATCAATACATAGGGTCATGGAGTCGTATGGTCCTACCCAAGGGTAGACCAACATATCGACTCATGATAACTTGATGATCCTACCTCTCAGGTAGACCATGTACTAGGTCATCTATCTCATCATCATCAAAGCTACAGAGGAGGACCAGGATCTAAGCTAGTCATGCACATATAATTATGGTGATAGTCATAGTCACTTTATAGTTGCATGAAATAAAAGACAATCAAGAAATTATTTCCAATCAACCATTAAAAGCCTCGAGAATCATCATGAAACTAAAGTGATTTAACCTTAAACGTAACCACATACCTGTTCTTGAGTAGAGAATCCAAAATCAACAAGATATCCAAGCAAGCACCTAATGCAAGCAACCCTTAATTCCTGAAACATATAGATTACCTAATGTTACTATCATATTCTAAACTACTTCCTAATGACATGAGGATACTTTCTAAGGCTTCAAGTCTCCTTAGGGTTCATTAGGGTTTCTTAGGTTGCTTTATCCAATTTTCCCCTTTTAGGCTGAAAACCCTAAAATAGGTTCCTTATTTACAAAAACCCTAATTATTCCAATTATCCTCATTAAGGGTTCTTTAATCTCCAACCAGGTTCAAGATTAGTATATCTCTATTGTATATTTAAAATTTCATATTAAAAACATTAAAGCCCATATTTTCCTAAATTAGGGTTTCTAATCCATTAAGACATAAACATGTGTATAAAACCCTAAAACAAGCATAATATCATCATTTTCGGATTTCTTTTATTCTCAATAGGTTAATATTATTCAAAATAACCCATAAGAGTCATTACATCTAATTTTCACATCAACTTAGGGTTTTATCATAATATAATGTATTAAAAGTGGTAACTTCATATACTTTTTGAATTACAAGTGACATTATGCTTCAATTCCATTTTGATTAGATTTTATATATTTTTCTAATAAAAAAGCACTATCTACTTTTATTTTTTATCCAAAGGATCCATTTTTAACGAATTAACCAAGATCCACTGATTTTCTAGAATTTCTGACTAGAGAAGTGGATTACCTTTTCTTTTTGGAAAAATGGTGGTCGTCGAATCTCGGGTCTTCATTGACCGAGCGAGGATCATGCAGCTCTCTTTGATCATGCCCACTCACGCCTTCTGAAGCGTAGAGCAACTGGGTCTGTTGATCTCTTCCGCGGTCAGCCATTGAATGGGATCGAAGGGCTCGCGTTCATCTTGTCCATTGAAGTCAGGCGCTTTGACCCACGGCAGCACTACGGTGGGGAGCTCATGGACACAAATCCAATAGAGGATCTTGGGGTACAAGGAGGCACGAGAGGTATTCGTTCACGTTCGTGAGGGTCATCCGAAGTTGGGGGTGGCCCTATTTATAGGGCTAATGTAGGATTTTAGGGTTTCCAACCCTTATTGTCACCCCCCAATCTAGGCACATTGGGCATTTCTTTGAGAAGACTCCAAAGCTCGAAAATTTTGGGTTCCAAGTGTTCAGAATCTTCTTGTGAACACAACTAGGAGATGTCCTCATCCGCACATGGGATGAGTTGTGAGAAAATCAAGATGGAAATCTTGTTCTCCATTGGCCTATCTCCCAGTTATGCTAGAACTAGGAGATGCATAGCTGTCATTGGATTCAAGATCCAATGGACCACATCGTGTGTGTCCAACAAATAAATCGATAAATCGTGACATCTAATACTTTCTCACATTATTTCCAAACTTTAGGTATTTAGTAAAATCCATATCTCCTACTCCATTAAGATTTTTTATCCCAAATTTTAAGGGAAAGTTCTTGATGACATAATCTATCCTTGGGAATAATTCGAGATTAAAACTCTAAAAGAATACCTCTTTTTCTTCATATGCAAGTCTTGTACCAAAAAGGCATATATATTATTTTAAACTCATATTTCCTCTTTCCTTCTTTGCTATTCTCTTAATTTCGAATCTTCTAGATATTAAAGGCAAGTGGTAATAAAACAATCATATTGTGTCCACTTATGCCACCTTCTAGATAATTCCACATTTTCTTAAATAAAACATAAGTTATTTACTCCCCTCTTGTCTTTGCCTTTCTAAGGATTCTTCTTTTGTTCTTTCATCCATCCATTGATTTATTAAAAAAGAATAAGCACAAATTCATAATTTAAGACCATATTGCAAAGAAACCCAAATGGTAAAACAATTCACACAAATTGTCAAGCAACCCCTTTTTATTTAATAATTGCATAAAAATATAACCAAAATTGGGGTTATAAAAGTTCCAATTTGTCACAAATCACATTTGAATCTACAGTAGAAAGAAATAAACAACAAGCAGGCAAACCCTAGATAAAACACACAAGAAATTACATATATATATATATATATATATATATATATATATATATTAATATATATATATATTAATATATATATATATATGAAATGCAATGCATGTCATGTAATGGCAAAAAACTGAAACATTATGCAAAAATGCAAGGAAATTAAACTATATGTATGCATGTATGTAAATAAATAAAAATAAGTATGGTTGGACAAGTAACAAGGTTAATTATATTATTTGATCATCTTTGACACAAACTTAGAACAAGAGGCATATACTAATATGGGGTAAACCAAGGGCTTACTGCCCTGCCACCCCAAACTTTTAAAACAATGTTTTACTCAGCATGATATAGAAGTTTTGAATAATAGGGTAATGAGAATGGAGTCATGATAGATAGTTGTAAATAGGGGGAGTAATCAACATGTCATTCAGTGGGCAGGACAAAGCCAACATGACCGTTCTATGTAGAACAACCGTTTTGGCTAGCTGGCACCACAGACATGTTGATTGGAACGGCTGTGGTGGCTGCTTTCATGTATCTTTTTCACTCATCTTCAATCTTGATATTCCCTTGGTTGGATCCTCCATGAATCATTTTTCCATCTATACACTTGTTATGACATGATTAAAAAATAGAGATCCATCAAGTATTATTGTGTGTGTGTTCTTGGAAATGGAAAATAAAAGTACAAAAAGTAATCAGTTTTGAGAGCAAGAATCTCAAAATTGAGGTGGGTTGCCTACCACTAGTACTAAGTTTTTTGCCTTTAGCTAGTCTTTGGTGTTCTTTCATAATCAACTATCCACGAGAAAAGTGTTTCCATCCTCATCATAGGTAAACTTCTCAAGTGCCTTTGCCACATGATCTTCATTCCTAAGGTTGTCTGAGATCTCAATATGCTTCCTCTCATCTTCCTCTTCTTTGATATTATCTTAGTCTATCCCTAAGTAATATTCCTCATCAATCAAGTCTTGATGCTCCTCGGTGGTGAACTTAAAAATGTCTATCATTTTACTAAAGTGGGTAACCTTCAAAGTGTCAGGATTTACTTTGACTTCCACATCAACTATCGACAAAAATGAACTTCTAAGATGATGTAAATCTTCCCATCTTTTGTCTCTATGTCAAAGATAAGAAAATTAGTATGGTATGTTGCATATGCCTTTTTTTCCACCACTACCATCTCATTATATATCTTACCTCCTGGGTATTTTTCTAGATCCTTCGGCCAACAAGACAATGCAATCTACTATTTTTAACCATTCCATGCTAAACTTAACAAACACACTATAGGTTATGATGTTTACACTTGAGCCTAAGTCAAGAAGTTTGTGTTCAATGTATTGAAGATTAATGTAATAAGGGATAAGAGGAAAAACCGAACCTCCCTTCTTTTGTGGGAAGGGGTCTACTTTTGTATCTAGCTTGCTTTTTTAATATAATTTCCTTCAGTGGTTTCCCTGTTATCTTCCTCTTACCCGTACAAACATCCTTAAACAATAAAAGTGTTGAGATGTTTATCTTCCCTCACCTTAAGACCTTTAGAATTTTCATGCTATGCTTATGCCTCCGTTTGGAGAAGGGTTCTTCTAAGGCATCAAAGAAAAAGGGTTCCTTCACATCAACCTAGTCTAGAAGAGTTTCAAAACTTTAGGGCACCACAAGAAGGCTTTTTTATTTATAGGGTGAAAGGCTTGTTGTTATCAACTCAACACAAGATGGGACAATTTTGGGTATCACAAATTCAATAGATAGTGGGACAATAGAGATTTTAGAGCTCTTAGCAGTCTCATAAGATAGTGGAACACATGGTTTTATCAACTCACAAGAAGGTGGGATAGTAGGTTTTTTAGTACTCTTGGTACTTTCACAAGAAAGGTAGGATAGCAAAAAAAATTAGTGCTCTTGGCACTCTCACAAAAACCTTGCAGCAATGGCATTCCATCATGATCTTTGTCAATTTATCTCTTGCCTTTTTTAGCCTTCTCAACAACATTGTCACACCTTAAAATGACACCATGTTCACTTCTCATGGGGAGGAGGGCGAGCTCGTGATGGTTGTTTTCATGGTGACGGTGGCCTTTATTGTGGTGGATTGGGATTTGGAGAATGTAAAGTGGTTGTTTTGGAGGTTGTTGTGGAGGTTGTTGTGGAGGTGGTTGATATGTGGTAGTGTTGGGTATTGATGCGGTGGTTGTGAAGTGCATTGGTAGTTGTATGGAGGTTGTGGTGGTGGTCAAGAATAAGCATTGGGAGGGCCTTGGTGTTGTTGCAAAGTTGTCACTTACCCTTGTGGCGTACAATAGGTGCCTTGAGAAGAACCCATGGATTCACTAGATATATTCATATTAACCAAAGTTTGGGGGGGAAGTCTCCCCTCCTCTCATATAGCAAGCAATAATGAGATTTGATACAACCTTTGCTCAACCCTAGTAAGGCTTTGTTCATGAGAGGACCCATATTTCTTGACTTCAACTAGGCTCCTCAACCTTCTAGGAACCTCTTGTCCAAACCTTCACTTGTTCCTTTGACCTGGGTCCCCGTGTTGTTTCCATGAGAAATTTGGATGATTCCTAAATTTTTTAGTATAACAATTGGACATTGGGCCTTGGTTGTTGTGGTTTCCAAAAAGAATGGAAACTAAATAGAGTGGGTAGATTGGCTAGAAGGGTGTAACACCCCACTTATACCATTCATAGAGGAAGCACATATACACATTCACATCAAGGGGGATGTCACAACCATGATGTTCATTGCACAAAATAGAGTTTAAATAAACCATCACAGGATCAAAATTACAATTTCTCATTCTCAAATCTTAACAAAGTTTACATGTACATAATTTAGAAAAGGAAAAGATCTATAAACTAGGTATGGTTTGTTGGTATGTATGTATTCCCTGAGAGCCAATCATGGGATAATTGATGGGATACATTAAGATTGATTTGATAAACATCAAAGGCAAGCTTCCAATTCTTTCTAGTTCAGTCATATGAGATAGTGATAGAACAGATTGAATGTCTATAGAATGACAGTACTCAATGACGTATGCTTTCAGGTTGAGGACCTGAACGATGAGATCATACGGATGCTAAGTGTTTGTACATTCTTGTTATGTCCCTAGTTGTATGTCATTGTGGAAGGTAGATAGACAACAATGACACACAAGACTAGATTGTGGTGTTGGTTGATGACAGAATCTCATTAGTCATGATATAGAGATATCAAACCAAACACATAGGTACTTGTTAGAGAACAAGTGTACCAGACAGACCCACCGTGAGTTTGACACATGGAACCATGACATGGTAGTCACAGTCAGTACTCACAGTGATGGTGGTGAGTGTGATTCTTTGACCTAAAATCACTACACTCAACACATGTCATTGGGCACACTTTGACATCATCAAACGCAGTCCTAAAACATAGGTTGTTATAAAGGTGATGATCGGGAGGCTTTGACACATGGGGCTTTTGAGGGGTGAGTGATAGATATGGGATTTGTCCCTCCTAAGGGAGATTGATATCCATGGCCACTTGATGAGTAGGATTTAGAAAGGCGTGCACGCATGTGTGAATCAATATGTGATATCGATGTCATACATATCTCTTCCAGTCTACTCTAAGATCAAGAAAGTGAATGAACATTGACAGGATGACTTTTCCATGCCTCGAGTTCATTCGGGATATCAGTGACAAAGGAATTATACATTCACTATAACACCATTCACGGATTATAGGATTGAAAGTTGTTCTCCAACTTTCTATTTCACTTGGGTAGCACTGATGTGTGACTAGGCACCACTCTTTGCTTGTGAAGTCATAAGTGTTATGGACTTTCACTGCCAACGTGAAATGGACCTACAGGGTCACACACATAGGATTTAACCTGGAAGAGGAGTTTCGTCCACAAACAATGTTTAGATTGATTACAAAAGGAGTTTAGTATTTCAATTGAACACTCAATCAATTGATAGCTTAGTATCATAATGTTCAAGGTGTTGTACTGATTGATTAGAGTATGGGATTGATTGAAACTGCAATTGACTGTTTATGCACAATCTGCACTCCCAACCGATCGGCTCATGTGATGAATCGATCGGCTGAGCTTGGTGAACCGATCGGCTAAGCTGGTGAGTCGATCGGCTCATGGATAGGGTGAGACAATCGGTTCAAGTGTTGAAACGATTGGTTCAACTGGTCCAACCGAGCAAGTTGGGAAAGTAGGATTAGTGAGAAATTTCTTTTCGTTTCACTTGCCCAATTTGATTGGAACAAGGATTGGTATTTGGTACCAATTAGAAATAAAAGAGGAAAAGTCAATCGGGAACTTACCAGGACCACGAACCAACCAGTTCAGAAGTGAACCGACCGTTTCATGGGTCCCAACCGATCGGTTGAGGTGTCAACTGACCGGCTCAGGTCCCCAACTGACCGTTTCAGAAATGAAACGATCGGTTCAGGTTGCGCAGTTGGTTGTTTTTGTGGAAAATCTCGAACCATTCTACTCCTGCTTTAGTCCCACATTGCCCGGGATAGAGAACCCTATCCCATGACCCTTCTATATATATAGGGGTATTGGGGGCTTCTCAAACGACAACTTAGTGCAACCAGTTGCTCTGTAAAGTTATCATTCGCTCTGGTTTTGGTAACCGAGAGAGCCCGAGCAAGTGCTACCCGATAAGGGAGGCACAGCAAGGGAAAGACAACTGCAGAAAGTGACTGGTGGCAGGAGAGTGTGTCAGTGACTAGTACATTGACAGGAGGGTGCGACTCCTTCCAATTCCTTGTGGGACAAGGAGATTGGAGTTCTAGGTGGTCCGTGTGGACTACTTTAGAGGCAGGAGATTTCTGCCACTCGGAGGACAGCTATCAATCCTGACTGTCCCGGTGAGACCAGGAGTCTTCAGTCCCGGGGCAACCAGGAGCTGCACAGACACCGTCCAAGACCGGAGGTGAATACCGCACAAGCCGCGAGGTATTGTCACTGAGCAAGCCTCAGGACAAGGTATGATTCCACAAACCATACTTTCCTATTGTATATACGTTGACGTGTTTCCTTGTTCTGGGTTTGGGGAGGAGAAAATGTTTTTGTTTCCGCTGCCTTCTCTGCCTCCCATAAAACCCAATAGTGGTATCAGAGCCACGTCAACTGCTCTATACTTTAGGATTATCGATATGATTGATTTTGGTTTGTCTCCTTTATTTATTGCATACGATGTGAATAAAATTGGCTTTATGCATGTCCAATCCTAAATCCACAAATCCCAATTTGCATATATGATATGTATTATGAATGCACTCGATACGCGTCGCCCTTAAAAGAGTTTTTTGGTGGATGTATAGTGTGGTCATGTCCAATAAACCCTGTTTGTGTATGGTTGTATGTGGTTACTTGCATCTCAGTCTGCGCATTGATTCCCTTTCTCCTATTCCTGATGTAACTCGAAATAATTTGAGATTTCTTTCCTACCTTTGCTCCCCTTGAATGTAACTCGAGGTTTCTCTTTTTACAATGTAAAATAGGATAGAATTTTATTTCATGTTATGTCAAAGAATGGAGGACATCCTGACGACAGCTGAGATGATCGGTTCAAGGCATGAACTGATTGGTTGACGTTCTAGACGATCGGTTCAAGGAGTGAGCCGATCGGTTGATGACCGGTTCGAGGAGAGAGATGAGAGGCTGGCGGCCATGATGAGATGCACGACGACCAGGCGAACCAATTGGTTGGAGGAGCCAACCGATCGGTTGGTGGCACCCAGCCGAACGGCCTAATGGTGAGCCGATCAGTCATGTGATGAGTTGATCAAACCCAGAAAGGCAAAGCACATAGTTCATCTTGTACAGGTTGCATGTGATGTAGACCTAGATGACCGTGATTCCTCTTGGCTCAAGGAATCACATTAGGATGGCCATAATCATCGCTTTTATCGTTTCTCATGTTTTCTATGGGATATAGCATGTATATGATACGTACTATATATTGTGGTGATTGGATATGTATATGTATATAAAACAAAATCCCTCATTAAATATTAAATTTTAGATGCCTTCCAAATGCGACACACGTGAAAAGCTTGATCGACCAAGTGTGGGCACGCCCTAGCGTGGTGCACCGTCTATCTCGTGGAAGCGTGAAGGATGGATATGTGGGTCTGCCCTAGAAGGGTGCATATTCATCGTGTTTTCTTTGGGTTGGACTTAACAAGGTGATCTAGATGGGATCTAGTACCTTGAGGCATGGAGATGATCATGGCAAGGAGTTGCAAATGACATCTTATCAAGAGTTGCATATGATGCAATTGGCAAGAGTTGCCTACCTGAGAGATCTAAGTTGTGGGTGACAGCCCAAGCTGGTCCATGACTTAGAGGATTTCAGGATCTTGCCCACTAGAAGGTTGTATGCTGCAATCTTCCAAATTGATGGTGAGGGCTATCAATTTGAAGTAAAATAGTGGGAGTGATAATTAATTAAAGGCCTAATTTATATCGTCAACCTTTCAAATCAATCAAATAAGTCAAAAATGAGTTTTGGACTAAAAATGGTTATAAACTAGTGTTTAAGGTTGGGATGTTACACACTCACCCTCTATTTCCTCTTGTTGTGATTTTGGGGACGAAATCCTCTTTAAGGGGTGGTGTGCTGTAACATACTGAATCTCAGGGTCTTCCCTGCAATTTACCCACTTTTGATCTTTTCTTGACCTTCGAGTCCATTTGGACCTTTTCCATAAATTTCCCATCCTTTATAATCATTTTTGGACTCCTTGTGCAATTTGAGCACAACTTGATGTTGAAATCACTATTTACCCTCATTTATGTAAATGAGGGGGTGTTTGCACAAATAACCCACATTAGGAGATAAGTTAGGGTTAATAATGTAATTTGGTCATTAATGGGATAATATAGTAGATTATATTTAGTTGGAGCTTTTTGGATAAATATATTAATAATAATATGTAATGTAATTAATTATGAGTGTAATTAACCTTTATTATTTCTCTCTCCTCAAAATATGATTTTAATTCACATTAATATGTTATTTTGTTGAGAAATGATTATTTGTACCCTAATGTGTTTTATATGTCGAATTTACTCACATGTTTCTCATTAATGTAGCTTTTTCATATAATTCCTTGATTTTAATATATTATTATACTCTTTTATGAGCCATATATTTATTAATGGCCATATTATGCATTAAACGAGAAAGTGATTGCATAGCATTGTAATACTCGTCATTATAAGCCTATGGTTCAATTTTGGTGTTATTTGGAGTTGATTTGACCCTTCAAATCCTTTTTATTAGCTTTCAATATAGTATAACTATAGTGCTTTAATCGATCTCATTGATTTCATCTGTAACGCTAAAGTTCGGAGTTATTTTCCGTGTCACGCGCCCCCTTTCACCTGTGAGTTATCCAACGGCCACGTTCACTCCCGCTCGGATCCGACCGTCAGGAGGTCGTCTTCCTCCTTTGGCCGTTTCAGACTGGTCGACTCCCCTACCCGCGCGACCGTTCTCCTTCTGTGATGGACCATTTCGGACGATTCCTTGTCCGTTGCCTTCGTCTTGACGATCCGGTTCGAATGAGTGCCTGCTAGACTCCTCTGGTACGCTGTGTGCGAAACGCCCAAGGTTGGCAACCTCCTCCTCTCCGCCCCGGGTTGCAGAGGGAGCCTTGGCTCCTATAGTGTCTATATAACGGGCCCTAGAGCACCCTCACTCCAACCCTATTGTTCCTCCTCCTCCAATTTGTCCCGAGCTACCCCCTATCTCCCCTCCCTACTCCATTTGCCTCTTCGGCGACCTTGTCCAGCAGCTTGTACCTCCGGTCACCTCCCCTCAATTCCTCGTGTGGTATGCACCTAGGACCTTGGCTCTACCTCCTCCTACTCTTGTATTTCCCTGCGGGTGCCCCAGTCATTGGGTCCTATAACCTCGCTGTCGAACTCCGCCGCCACCTGCTCTTTCGGGTTTTCGAGCTCCTCCGCCTTCTCTGGTGTCACCGTTGAACTTGCCTCATGTCAGCGAGTGTGGCGGTGACCTAAACGGAAGCCTTGCCTTTGGTCTTCGATGCTTTTTGATCGCCGGCCCTTGTTCTCTGTTCTTGACCCTCGGCGGAGCCCTCTCAGAGCTCCTGATTGATGCGAGTCCTAAACCTGGGCTCGATGAGGTCGTCGAGCGGCGGGGATGTCAGTGACATCTTTGGTTTGAACCGATAACCTCTGCTTCGTGATCGGGGTTGTGGAGTCGAGTTCCAGATACCTGCCATCACCATGGCTAGCGAACGATGATCGCAGGTCAGAGAATGACCCTGGAGTCCCTCGTTGTTTCAATCGTTAGCTTTAGATGGTAGGGGCAGTATCGACCTTTCACCCCAGGTTTTGTTTCTCACTTGCAAGCAAACGATGGTTGCAAATGACATCATTGCCCTCATTGTTTCAACTGATTTGTTTTAACGAGCAAGGGTATAATAGTCATTTCACCGGTATTTACATCGAAATTGCATTTTGATTTAATTGTTGTCACTCTATGGTTTTCCTGATTTTTTATTGGTCAGGTTTACTTAATTCATAGTAAATCAACCGTTGGTCAGAAAAATATGAATAAATAGTCAATGGAAAGGATTTTTAACGTAGAATCTGATTTTATGATTTTTGAGACCTGATTCTCAAGGGTTTTCCGAAGTTTGCTTTGATTGGCATTTTTAATATGTAAATGTTTTAAAATACATAATTAATTCATTTTAACTCTGTTTTGTAAAATAAAATATGTTTTCTTAATCAGGAGATTATGATTAATCGTTTGGACTTGGTTTTGAACTCTAAATCGTAGTTTTGTAAAATTAGGGTTTTTCCTATGCTTTATGTTTTTACATATATTAATACTTGTGTTATGTTTATAACTAGGATATAATGGTATGGTGATACAATCTGTTTGGTGGATGTGATGGTAATGTATATAATCTAAGGTATGTGCCCCTATTTGAGTATGTGAGCCCTATTTCAGTATGTGATTCCTATGTATGTGACCCCTATGTTGTGAATGATTATTGTGCAAACAATCCTAATCTCTCAGTTGGGTCTTTTCCAACCCCACAATCATTATTGTGCTAGCCTTTTTATTCTCCTAAATGCATATTTGGCTCTTTACTTATTTTATGCTTCTAATGCCATTGTGGCTCATTCTTTAGAACATGTGAATCATGCTACTACATATATTTCCTCCTTTACATGGAAATGTTGTAATCTTGTTATTGCCTATGTTGGTTTATCCCTTTGAAATAGTTGGAACATTGTATAATGTTGATGCTTGTTGACTCTTTTAATTCTTGGAACTCTTGGATATGGTTGTGGCCTATGATGGCCTATTTGTTTATTCTTGGGTTTTATTCCCAATGCTATGATGTTATTTTGTTCTACTTTTCACTATGCTGCCAAGTGAATGTTTATGCATGATATAGTTATTGGCCAATTGACAATGTAGTGTACATGAGTACAAACCACCCACAGGGCACTGAGGTTTTAGTCCTCCTGCCGGGCACTGGGGTTTTAGTCCCCCTGCCATTTTATATATTAGGCACTGGGGTTTTAGTCCCCCTGCCACTTTTTAGGCACTGGGGTTTTAGTCACCCTACCATTGGTGAGGTACGGTAGGTGCCTCACCCTACATTGAGAGGATGTTGAGTCATAATTTATATTCATGCAAATGTGATAATTGTTGATATTTAAATGTGGCAGTTTCTCTCTCTCTCTCATATTCATATATTTGCCTCATTTCTTTTGAAATCTCTTATTGTAGAGAATCTTTTATATTGCAAAGATTTTTATTATTATTTGTCCTATTCCTTTTTATTAACACATACCTTGTTTTATCTTTCTCTTGCTGGATGACCCCAACCATCCAGGTTAGGATCAGAGTGCGCAGTGGAAGCTTGGTGAACCTAAGGTTAAGGATAGGACAAGAAAGATGAAGAACATATATTATATGATCATAGTTGCTTATATGTTTGAAGTAGTTTGTTTGGAGACAATGTTGCATTAGTTAAGTATTCCTCTACCTAGATCCTAGTTGTTTGTATAAAGTTGTACTCCCAATTGGGAAAATTTTATAATGTACTCTTTATACATTTTGAATGAAGTCAAGATTTAATTCTTCCGCTGCCACACCATTGGTGTTTTTGTTTATCATGTTTATAGTAGAGACATGGTCTTTACAGCATGGTATCAGAGCATTAAGGTAGTCGGATTCTTGACTAATTCAAATTGTCTCCCTAGCCTATATAGTCTCCCTTTAGCTAGTTTTTCACCTTAGAGTTGACCTATAAAGAATGTTTGATTTAGGATCATAATAAAAATAAAATTTGTCAACTTTTTGGTGAATTGTCTATTGAGTAACTATTAGAGCAAGAAGTTGAAAGTGATGGTGTCTAGAAAGGGTCAGAGCTTGGGGGCTGGCAATATTTTCCTCCGCCCCACTAGCTTGGTAACAAGGACTCCTGAGCTCATATGACCTGGCCTGGCCTGATCTGAAACGGACAGCTCGAAATAGTCTACCTTTAGACATTACCTTATTGTTGAGTAACCTTTATAACCCTTATATGATGATTTGATTTCTTTTCTCAAAACAAAAATCATCTTGTAATCCCTAAGTACCATATATGAGTCTTAGATTTCTATGTTTAGGGTTTTGTGTACCCTATGCCCTATGTTATACCTTGAGTTGGAAGATAGAGTTCAGTAAAACTTTTAGTGTTGGATCTTATACCAATGATGTAGTTTGACTTAGTCAACCCTTTGAATGGTAAGGTAGTGTTAGTACCTTGATATATTTTAGAGTTGTTGATTTCAAGGACGAAATCCTCTTTAGGGGGTTGGAGTCCCTCAATGCCTTGAAATCAAGAAACTCTAACTCCTTAGACATGGGAATAGAGAGCTTATGTGTTTAGAGTTTAACAAACCTTATATGATTGTAATTCATCTTGTTTGATAATAAACAAATGGATAAGTCATGTAATTCTTATGCTTGAACCTTTATATATTCTTGATGCACATAATCATTAATTATTCATATGTGAATATACATAGTTTTGATTAAGTCACCCTAATGGTAAAATGTGTATGGTAAAATACACCCTAAGGATGCCTTGATATGTAATGGTCATATTGACCTAAACCCTAAGATGTATTCATCTAGCCTTAACAAGGTATATATATACCCTTCATGCCTTTCATGATACTCTAGTGACATTAGGTGTCATCACATATTATGCTTGGGTACATGTAGATGTGTTATAATCCCTTAATCATATTTGTGACCTGATTATCAGCATAGGGAAGGCATAGCACCTTGTTGACTAAAATACATCTCATTAATCATCTTAACATGGGTTGGTTTATGAATCAAATCAGTAATAAGATGCTGAGTAATTTGATTCATATAATGTGATGTTAATTCATAGTAATTAGTGTTATAAGAGAAAATGATTAATGATTCATGATATGGGTATGTTAGATGTTGTGCCAATATGTAACTTAGATATAAGCCATTAATGTGACACATTTAGTCTTGTTATTAGATTAATAATTTGTTGGATAAAATTATATGTCATAATCCCACATGATGTAGTTATTGGGTAATAATATTGAGTTATTTAGGTTTTTAACCTAATGCATTAATATATGTTGTAATGGCTTAGAAAACCCTAATTGTTCTTAAAACCCTGATGAGGGAAATCCATAAGATATAATATTGAGATATAATTGTTTTGGATAAAACGTGGCACAAGTGATAGTATAATAGATATGCTGCCTTTTCATGATAGAGTTTGTGCTTATAAGGCAAAGATGCTAAATATGTTGAGTTGGATAAAATGATATAGGTTTGGTAGAAACCTTAGTAATACCTGACTTATGTAGATTTGGTGTTGTACCCTAGATTAAGGGTTATAACCTAGTGTTTAAGGTTGGGATGTTACACACTCACCCTCTATTTCCTCTTGTTGTGATTTCGGGGACGAAATCCTCTTTAAGGGGTGGTGTGCTGTAACATACTAAATCTCAGGGTCTTCCCTACAATTTACCCACTTTTGATCTTTTCTTGACCTTCGAGTCCATTTGGACCTTTTCCATAAGTTTCCCATCCTTTATAATCATTTTTGGACTCCTTGTGCAATTTGAGCACAACTTGATGTTGAAATCACTATTTACCCTCATTTATGTAAATGAGGGGGGTGTTTGCACAAATAACCCACATTAGGAGATAAGTTAGGGTTAATAATGTAATTTGGTCATTAATGGGATAATATAGTAGATTATATTTAGTTGGAGCTTTTTGGATAAATATATTAATAATAATATGTAATGTAATTAATTATGAGTGTAATTAACCTTTATTGTTTCTCTCTCCTCAAAATATGATTTTAATTCACATTAATATGTTATTTTGTTGAGAAATGATTATTTGTACCCTAATGTGTTTTATATGTCGAATTTACTCACATGTTTCTCATTAATGTAGCTTTTTCATATAATTCCTTGATTTTAATATATTATTATACTCTTTTATGAGCCATATATTTATTAATGGCCATATTATGCATTAAACGAGAAAGTGATTGAATAGCATTGTAATACTCATCATTATAAGCCTATGGTTCAATTTTGGTGTTATTTGGACTTGATTTGACCCTTCAAATCCTTTTTATTAGCTTTCAATATAGTATAACTATAGTGCTTTAATCGATCTCATTGATTTCATCTGTAACGCTAAAGTTCGGAGTTATTTTCCGTGTCACGCGCCCCCTTTCACCTGCGAGTTATCCAACGGCCATGTTCACTCCCGCTCGGATCCGACCGTCAGGAGGTCGTCTTCCTCCTTTGGCCGTTTCAGACTGGTCGACTCCCCTACCCGCGCGACCGTTCTCCTTCTATGATGGACCGTTTCGGACGATTCCTTGTCTGTTGCCTTCGTCTTGACGATCCGGTTCGAATGAGTGCCTGCTAGACTCCTCTGGTACGCTGTGTGCAAAACGCCCAAGGTTGGAAACCTCCTCCTCTCCGCCCCGGGTTGCAGAGGGAGCCTTGGCTCCTATAGTGTCTATATAACGGGCCCTAGAGCACCCTCACTCCAACCCTGTTGTTCCTCCTCCTCCAATTTGTCCCGAGCTACCCCCTATCTCCCCGCCCTACTCCATTTGCCTCTTCGGCGACCTTGTCCAGCAGCTTGTACCTCCGGTCACCTCCCCTCAATTCCTCATGTGGTAAGCACCTAGGACCTTGGCTCTACCTCCTCCTACTCTTGTATTTCCCTGCGGGTGCCCCAGTCACTGGGTCCTATAACCTCGCCGTCGAACTCCGCCGCCACCTGCTCTTTCGGGTTTTCGAGCTCCTCTGCCTTCTCTGGTGTCACCGTTGAACTCACCTCATGTCAGCGAGTGTGGCGGTGACCTAAACGGCAGCCTTGCCTTTGGTCTTCGATGCTTTTTGATCGCCGGCCCTTGTTCTCTGTTCTTGACCCTCGGCGGAGCCCTCTCAGAGCTCCTGATTGATGCGAGTCCTAAACCTGGGCTCGACGAGGTCGCCGAGCGGCGGGGATGTCAGTGACATCTTTGGTTTGTACCGATAACCTCTGCTTCGTGATCGAGGTTGTGGAGTCGAGCTCCAGATACCTGCCATCACCATGGCTAGCGAACGATGATCGCAGGTCAGGGAATGACCCTGGAGTCCCTCGCTATTTCAATCGTTAGCTTTAGATGGTAGGGGCAGTATCAACCTTTCACCCCAGGTTTTGTTTCTCGCTTGCAAGCAAATGATGGTTGCAAATGACATCATTGCCCTCATTGTTTCAACTGATTTGTTTTAACGAGCAAGGGTATAATAGTCATTTCACCGGTATTTACATCGAAATTGCATTTTGATTTAATTATTGTCACTCTATGGTTTTCCTGATTTCTGATTGGTTAGGTTTACTTAATTCATAGTAAATCAACCGTTGGTCAGAAAAATATGAATAAATAGTCGATGGAAAGGATTTTTAACGTAGAATCTGATTTTATGATTTTTGAGACCTGATTCTCAAGGGTTTTCCGAAGTTTGCTTTGATTGGCATTTTTAATATGTAAATGTTTTAAAATACATAATTAATTCATTTTAACTCTGTTTTGTAAAATAAAATATGTTTTCTTAATCAGGAGATTATGATTAATCGTTTGGACTTGGTTTTGAACTCTAAATCGTAGTTTTGTAAAATTAGGGTTTTTCCTATGCTTTATGTTTTTACATATATTAATACTTGTGTTATGTTTATAACTAGGATATAATGGTATGGTGATACAATCTGTTTGGTGGATGTGATGGTAATGTATATAATCTAAGGTATGTGCCCCTATTTGAGTATGTGAGCCCTATTTCAGTATGTGATTCCTATGTATGTGACCCCTATGTTGTGAATGATTATTGTGCAAACAATCCTAATCTCTCAGTTGGGTCTTTTCCAACCCCACAATCATTATTGTGCTAGCCTTTTTATTCTCCTAAATGCATATTTGGCTCTTTACTTATTTTATGCTTCTAATGCCATTGTGGCTCATTCTTTAGAACATGTGAATCATGCTACTACATATGTTGCCTCCTTTACATGGAAATGTTGTAATCTTGTTATTGCCTATGTTGGTTTATCCCTTTGAAATATTTGGAACATTGTATAATGTTGATGCTTGTTGACTCTTTTAATTCTTGGAACTCTTGGATATGGTTGTGGCCTATGATGGCCTATTTGTTTATTCTTGGGTTTTATTCCCAATGCTATGATGTTATTTTGTTCTACTTTTCACTATGCTGCCAAGTGAATGTTTATGCATGATATAGTTATTGTCCAATTGACAATGTAGTGTACATGAGTACAAACCACCCACAGGGCACTAAGGTTTTAGTCCTCCTGCCGGGCACTGGGGTTTTAGTCCCCCTGCCATTTTATATATTAGGCACTGGGGTTTTAGTCCCCCTGCCACTTTTTAGGCACTGGGGTTTTAGTCCCCCTGCCATTGGTGAGGTCCGGTAGGTGCCTCACCCTACATTGAGAGGATGTTGAGTCATAATTTATATTCATGCAAATGTGATAATTGTTGATATTTAAATGTGGAAGTTTCTCTCTCTCATATTCATATATTTGCCTCATTTCTTTTGAAATCTCTTATTGTAGAGAATCTTTTATATTGCAAAGCTTTTTATTATTATTTGTCCTATTCCTTTTTATTAACACATACCTTGTTTTATCTTTCTCTTGTTGGATAACCCTAACCATCCAGGTTAGGATCAGAGTGCGCAGTGGAAGCTTGGTGAACCTAAGGCTAAGGATAGGACAAGAAAGATGAAGAACATATAGTATATGATCATAGTTGCTTATATGTTTGAAGTAGTTTGTTTGGAGACAATGTTGCATTAGTTAAGTCTTCCTCTACCTAGATCCTAGTTGTTTGTATAAAGTTGTACTCCCAATTGGGAAAATTTTATAATGTACTCTTTATACATTTTGAATGAAGTCAAGATATAATTCTTCCGCTGCCACACCATTGGTGTTTTTGTTTATCATGTTTATAGTAGAGACATGGTCTTTACAGCATGGTATCAGAGCATCAAGGTAGTCGGATTCTTGACTAATTCAAATTGTCTCCCTAGCCTATATAGTCTCCCTTTAGCTAGTTTTTCACCTTAGAGTTGACCTATAAAGAATGTTTGATTTAGGATCATAATAAAAATAAAATTTGTCAACTTTTTGGTGAATTGTCTATTGAGTAACTATTAGAGCAAGAAGTTGAAAGTGATGGTGTCTAGAAAGGGTCAGAGCTTGGGGGCTGGCAATATTTTCCTCCGCCCCACTAGCTTGGTAACGAGGACTCCTGAGCTCATATGACCTGGCCTGGCCTGATCTGAAACGGACAGCTCGAAATAGTCTACCTTTAGACATTACCTTATTGTTGAGTAACCTTTATAACCCTTATATGATGATTTGATTTCTTTTCTCAAAACAAAAATCATCTTGTAATCCCTAAGTACCATATATGAGTCTTAGATTTCTATGTTTAGGGTTTTGTGTACCCTATGCCCTATGTTATACCTTGAGTTGGAAGATAGAGTTCAGTAAAACTTTTAGTGTTGGATCTTATACCAATGAAGTAGTTTGACTTAGTCAACCCTTTGAATGGTAAGGTAGTGTTAGTACCTTGATAGATTTTGGAGTTGTTGATTTCGAGGACGAAATCCTCTTTAGGGGGTTGGAGTCCCTCAATGCCTTGAAATCAAGAAACTCTAACTCCTTAGACATGGGAATAGAGAGCTTATGTGTTTAGAGTTTAACAAACCTTATATGATTGTAATTCATCTTGTTTGATAATAAACAAATGGATAAGTCATGTAATTCTTATGCTTGAACCTTAATATATTCTTGATGCACATAATCATTAATTATTCATATGTGAATATACATAGTTTTGATTAAGTCACCCTAATGGTAAAATGGGTATGGTAAAATACACCCTAAGGATGCCTTGATATGTAATGGTCATATTGACCTAAACCCTAAGATGTACTCATCTAGCCTTAACAAGGTATATATATACCCTTCATGCCTTTCATGATACTCTAGTGACATTAGGTGTCATCACATATTATGCTTGGGTACATGTAGATGTGTTATAATCCCTTAATCATATTTGTGACCCGATTATCAGCATAGGGAAGGCATAGCACCTTTTTGACTAAAATACATCTCATTAATCATCTTAACATGGGTTGGTTTATGAATCAAATCAGTAATAAGATGATGCGTAATTTGATGCATATAATGTGATGTTAATTCAAAGTAATTAGTGTTATAAGAGAAAATGATTAATGATTCATGATATGGGTATGTTAGATGTTGTGCCAATATGTAACTTAGATATAAGCCATTAATGTGACACATTTAGTCTTGTTATTAGATTAATAATTTGTTGGATAAAATTATATGTCATAATCCCACATGATGTAGTTATTGGGTAATAATATTGAGTTATTTAGGTTTTTAACCTAATGCATTAATATAAGTTGTAATGGCTTAGAAAACCCTAATTGTGCTTAAAACCCTGATGAGGGAAATCCATAAGATATAATATTGAGATATAATTGTCTTGGATAAAACGTGGCACAAGTGATAGTATAATAGATATGCTGCCTTTTCATGATAGAGTTTGTGCTTATAAGGCAAAGATGCTAAATATGTTGAGTTGGATAAAATGATATAGGTTTGGTGGAAACCTTAGTAATACCTGACTTATGTAGATTTGGTGTTGTACCCTAGATTAAGGGTTATAACCTAGTGTTTAAGGTTGGGATGTTACACACTCACCCTCTATTTCCTCTTGGTGTGATTTCGGGGACGAAATCCTCTTTAAGGGGTGGTGTGCTGTAACATACTGAATCTCAGGGTCTTCCCTGCAATTTACCCACTTTTGATCTTTTCTTGACCTTCGAGTCCATTTGGACCTTTTCCATAAATTTCCCATCCTTTATAATCATTTTTGGACTCCTTGTGCAATTTGAGCACAACTTGATGTTGAAATCACTATTTACCCTCATTTATGTAAATGAGGGGGGTGTTTGCACAAATAACCCACATTAGGAGATAAGTTAGGGTTAATAATGTAATTTGGTCATTAATGGGATAATATAGTAGATTATATTTAGTTGGAGCTTTTTGGATAAATATATTAATAATAATATGTAATGTAATTAATTATGAGTGTAATTAACCTTTATTGTTTCTCTCTCCTCAAAATATGATTTTAATTCACATTAATATGTTATTTTGTTGAGAAATGATTATTTGTACCCTAATTTGTTTTATATGTCGAATTTACTCACATGTTTCTCATTAATGTAGCTTTTTCATATAATTCCTTGATTTTAATATATTATTATACTCTTTTATGAGCCATATATTTATTAATGGCCATATTATGCATTAAACGAGAAAGTGATTGCATAGCATTGTAATACTTGTCATTATAAGCCTATGGTTCAATTTTGGTGTTATTTGGAGTTGATTTGACCCTTCCAATCCTTTTTATTAGCTTTCAATATAGTATAACTATAGTGCTTTAATCGATCTCATTGATTTCATCTGTAACGCTAAAGTTCGGAGTTATTTTCCGTGTCACGCGCCCCCTTTCACCTGCGAGTTATCCAATGGCCGCGTTCACTCCCGCTCGGATCCGACCGTCAGGAGGTCGTCTTCCTCCTTTGTCCATTTCAGACTGGTCGACTCCCCTACCCGCGCGACCGTTCTCCTTCTGTGATGGACCGTTTCGGACGATTCCTTGTCTGTTGCCTTCGTCTTGACGATCCGGTTCGAATGAGTGCCTGCTAGACTCCTCTGGTACGCTGTGTGCAAAACGCCCAAGGTTGGCAACCTCCTCCTCTCCGCCCCGGGTTGCAGAGGGAGCCTTGGCTCCTATAGTGTCTATATAACGGGCCCTAGAGCACCCTCACTCCAACCCTGTTGTTCCTCCTCCTCCAATTTGTCCCGACCTACCCCCTATCACACATTACTTTATCCTGAGGGGTAAGGTCAAACTTAACCTTCTCCACCAAACCATATCAAAAGAACCCATGCATCGATGACTCAGCTCTCTTAGTTATAACTTAGAGGGGTCGGATTTTCATGTCACATTTTCTCCCACAGTATCTTGTATGTCAGTCTACTTTGCATCCACTCATGACTCTCATTGTCTTTAGGCTCCTTTCAGCCCTTGCACAATCAAAGTGACTTCATCTACACGCACTGTAGTCCCTTTTCTAACCATCATGTGGCCCTTTTCTAACCATCATGTGGTCCTTTCACCAACATCACCTTACTGAAGTGGTGACCGACACAACCTCCCTTACAGAGCTTCTTATAAAACCCGATACTGGCTATGGTGGTCATTGTCACATCTTTCATAGGCCAAGGAATGTCTCTAGATATCACCCTGAACGAGCACACATGCCCTCATCAGACCATTTAGTCTGGATCATACTAACCATAGTTAGGGGTGATAAACTATACTAACATTGACTTCTTCATGTACCTACTTCCACCCTTTAGAAGTGAACTTTTAGGTCAAACTCAAGAACCTTTGAACTTGCTTCATAGTGTAGTTGAACCATCTCTCTCATGGGTAGTTCAACTAGATCTGTCCCTTAACAGAACTCTTTCTTTCTCATGTCATTTAGGTAAGGCGACTTACCATAACCCATATTGCATACCGACCTTTCTTGGTCAGGGGAAGATTTATCACAACATCCATAGTGGTGAACTCCCATTCCCTCTCAGGGACTCTTTTGTCCTCTATATCGATACACTGGGTTACTGAGGTTCGTCCTTTACCTCCTGGCTTGCATGGCCATATACCCCATGCAACTTCATCTTAAGCATCCAAAGTGCTATTGCCACTTACCATAGTGTATGGTGATCTTTAACCAAGATTTCCGGTATGTCATGATTCTTCAAGATCGATTCCTCCGAAACCCTAAACCATTTTATCAGGGTTTCATCACTTCCTTTTCCAAAGAAGTGCACTTGAGGTTCTACCACCATCCTTTCATCGTATCAAGGACTAGACTGGCTAAACAAACAACCCTTAACCTTTCAACGTATCTTGTTACATCTCAGTGTTGTCCAAACACCTCTCCTTTCCAAACTTAGGGTTAGCCAAACAACCTCTTCTAGCTTCTAGTCTAACAAGTCAGATGTATCTCAACCAGAGCATCCATTACCACTTCACGTCCTTAGGTATTAGGTAAAGTTGATGGCATACACCTTCATGTTTTCACTTATCATTTCACCTCAAATTCTATGTCTATTTTCATTAAAAACACTCTCTGATTTCATCATCATGGTAATCAAACTCGTCCTGGTATAACTTGTAAGTTCCACATAGCTCATGATAAAAACATCCTCATAAGGTGACTACCTCATTCCCTTTTATCATTCACTTTACCAAGGTAGGTTATCTTCTCTGTCCCCATATCTCGTGGCAACGTTCCAACCTACATCATCTCTTATCCTTGGTGCATGGCATGCGTAATGTCCTATCTCTCACTCCCATAACAAGAGGAAATAAGCATTTGGATGTAGTCCAAATACAGAGTTCTTCCTATTCCAAGAGTAGAGATGGTACATCCCACCTTGCCAATACACTTTTACATCTAAGTTGAAACGTGCCACATATGTATCTACATCACAGACATCATGTTATCAAGGTTACCTCCATGGAAAACTAGTCTTGAACCTATTGAGGTTTATATCCTTGGTCATCTCCTCTAAGTCTATAGGGTACCGAATCTTTTGGGGTCATCCCTCTTCCCTCATGCATCAAGAGAGTGCCCTACTCATCTGCCTTTGGGTCCCATGAGTTCATGAAGGTGATCAATCTCCTAACCCATGGCCCTCATACAATGATAGTTGTTACCTCCCGACCCTATGGTCATGTGCAACTGGGGAATTAGGCAACTCCTACTTTCAACGGTCTTATCCCTACCTGACCCTAGGATAGACTTAGGATTCACCATTATAGTACATGTTCACTTAGAACCTTACCCAAGTCTTCATCATCTCTCTTTTTGCATTCATGGGCTGGCTCTCATCCTTTCATAGGGATTATGGCAACCTGCCTACCTTGGTCAAGCCCCATACTGGTTACCTCCATGGTATGAAATTAGAGATGGATATCTATGGGTCTACAGGTTCATTCTCATACCATGTACTTTTCACTTAGCTTCTCGAGATCCTGTGAGACTTCTTTAGGTTACCTTAAACAAACAAAATAGATATACACCCTACCAAAGGGGTCCCTCTCCCAGGATGGGAGGAAAACTATCTCTTGACGAAAAGGTCACAAAAGCTCTTAGGTATAGGGTTTACATCCACACGAGCCTACTTAACCCTAGCAAGCTATTAAGGCACAAGTGGATCACCTACTGTACCATGCTAGGTCATACTTATCCTCTTTCCTTCAGACTGGATCAAGATCATACCTTCCTTTATCATCATCCTAGCTGTGAGGGGTCCATCAAACACGCCTTAAACTCAAGGGGATTCCCTTTTCCTTTATACATGAGGCGTACCATGCTCGAAACTATAGCAACTTAATTCTCATCATGAGCAGTAGGTATACCACTTCCCCTCTCAGGCCTAGGAACCCTAGGTTCACTTGTAAGTGTCCATCTGCATGCCCTATCTCTTAACTACGAACCAAGCATGCAAAAAGGCACGACATGCACTTCTTGTCATCCTTCAACTCGAGCAACACTTAGGTTGGGTCCTCCTTAAGGACAACCAAGGCATCATCAACTTTCAGGGATCGATCATGAGGCAACCACTATCATCCATTGTTCAGGGTTTTAGGCTTCCAACCTTCTTGCTGGGTTTCCTGCTCTCTCTAGAGCTAACCCCACATCCAACCTCACTATTAGAGGTCCTCTCTCCATGAAGGATCAACCTCAAAAGCATGCCCTAAATGGGTGAAGCCTAGGTTTTAACTTATGTTTGCTCAAGATCATCCATAACCCTTTATGCTCCATCATAATTCCTTATCCAAGGTTTCATCCTACTGTCAGCACCATGACGTGCCCTAGGCACCAGCTATACCCTACTTGCACAAGCCCATAGGGTTTCTAAGGTCCTTCACTATCATCATCATCTAAGGAACTATCCTTTACCCTAACATGCACGTCCCTTCCCAGGGTTGGGTTGCCAAAGGTGCTAGGTCACCCATGGATCATATGGCATCCTAAAGGCATGTCCTTTCAAACACCTGGTCCAACTCATCTCTCTCTAACATTCACTTAGGGTTAGGGTTAACATCATCCTCAGAGGATGTTCTAGGTCTCTACTTGCAATGGAGATCTCTATCTCCAAGACCAACTTATCCTCCTGACAAGAAGGTCTAGCCTCAGGTCTCTTCTAAGGACATGACAACTTACGACCTAAGCATGTATCTATTCTTTAGTTTGCGCTTAATCTATTAAGCTTATGTCCATGACATCTTATTTACATGCTTTTCATTAATTTGATGGAGGATTTCTTAGACCTTATTAACCTTACCAATACTTCAAGAGGGTGAGGAGAAGAAAGAAAATCCTAATCCTTTAGGTCCTTATCAGAATTTTATGATGAGAAGAGATGAATAAGATGAGAAGTCCTAAAGGTATCTTATTTCGATTCATACCCTAAGACTTTGGCCAGGCGGTCACACGGGTCCGAGAGTCCTCGTATTCCGAATAGCGGTGTGGAGGAAAATCTTGCCAGCCCCCGGTCATGATCCCTTTCTAGACACCTCCGTCTTTCGGATACTCCTCTAATAACTCCCTTAGGTTCTATGGAGTTTGTAAAATTTAATAATTATTAATGGTTAACTGAGGAACCTAAGCTCTGATACCAAATGTTACGAACCCACCTCTCGATAGCCCCCAATTAAGGGAGACCGAGAGGTCAAAACCGTACCCATGACTTATGGATCAAAGGTTCGGCAATTAACCAAGAATAATTATCAAATTTTAACATACTATACTGAAAGCTGTAAGAAAATAAATTTTTTTGCATACCTTTTGAAAACTTGGATCTCTAAACTTCTATCCACACTGATACTAATCTATCTAATCCCCTTTTGCAATTTAATTCTCATTTAGTATCACATGTGCCACTTTACTGTTTGTTCTTTTCATTGGACCTAAAACGCCGACAAACAAAACGTCGGTCAGCCATAGCTGGTATGTGGGGGAAACAATAAACATGCAACTATGATAACAATGTAATCATTCAATTACTTATTTAACAACCAATATTACATTTTAGATATAACTCCGCGATCCAAGAGTACCCTATCCTCTGTGTTTTCCCCATTAAACCCCTCATGATCCACCTATAAGTGAACCAATTTCTAGGGTTGAGTCACATGGCACTACTCGTAAGTAGGCCACTCCTTAACTCGGGATATGCTAAAGAGTCTCATGGCACTACACGTAGGTAGCCCAATTTCTAACTCATGGTAACCTAGACCTTACTCTAGGATTACCCCTTTTTTAGCCTTTTCAAAGTAACAGAGGTGGACCCGGATCTAGCCAGTTATATATGCACATTTATGGTGTTAATCATAGTCACTTTATAGTGGCATGAAATAAATAAACATCCAAACAGTTTAGTTGCATTCAATGTGATTAAACATCTGGGAAACCATCGGGAAACTAAAGAGGTTATTCATAATCGTAACCACATGCCTGTCTTGGAGATCTCAAGCAACAATTTATCCAAATCCAACTAGATGTCCAATCAAGAAAGCCAATCAATCAATCAAGCAAACATTGATCCTGAACACCAATAGAAACGCGCCACATCAGCCTAATTGCTCCTTTTTTTTCACGCGGGTTGGCTCAAACGACGTCGGAAAGACGCTTCTGCCCTTCTTCACCTTTACTGGACTCAGGGGTAGGCGGGTCTTTACCCCTATCCTTCTTCTTCCTCGCGCGGGGTACGATCTGTGTTCTTGCCGCCAGGGATGGCAGTCAACCTCTGAGTTGACTTCATGCTCACGAGCTTCGACGACCAAGAAGCCATTGCCAAAGCTTCCGCCCAGGCCCGTCAGAATTGACCAACCCATTGGTGGTAAAATCACATAGCTGGGATGGCTTTACTACAAGCCGGTCGGCGGAGAGGAAATCAGACAGGGCACCCTATAGCCCGATGATGTGAGGAATAAAAAGGAACAGAGAGGAGTTTCCCGAGTTCGATTTGGGTAGTAGAAAAAGTGGTTGTATCATAGGGGAAATCCTCCCCCTATATATAGCCATCTTCGTAAGATCCCGATCATCATGATGGCTGGCTCCCGCTGCCCCTTGGAAAAGTCCCAATTTCACACGAACTAGGGGGACCAAAGGGGTAACTCAGTCCGATTTGAGCTCCCAAGAACGAATAACCACACTTCGAGAGTCCCAGTGGATCAGGGAAAGTGATCAAACGAACTGATTTTGCATCATATTGTTCCCTTTTTCCTAATCTAAAATGAAAAGCAGCTACCGTTGGATCTGGACCCAACGGCTAGCAAGCCTCGTATAAGAACATTAATTGTGACATTTAATTATAACTACAACACTTTAGGGAAACTTTTAAAAGCCATAACTCTCAAACCGAGTATCCAATTAATCCCAAATTTTGAGGGAAAGTTAATAATAACTTTATCTACCTCTATGCCAAAAATTGGATCATTATCTAAAAGGAAACGAGCCCTTTCTTTAAGTGCAAGATATCATTTAATTATATATATTTGTCACATATTTTCTCTTCTCCTTGCTATTAAATTATTATTCTGAGTTCCTTGAACCTCAAGGAACCTTAATGGCTCGAAATCCCATCTTGGGAATATACCTTAGCCTTTTACTTATCTTTTATCCATTTTCTTATTATCTTACTTATTTCTTTGTTAAAATATCTCTTTTTGAAGATTTTTCTTTATCTCTCTTTTATTTTCCTCATTGATATTCCTTTTATCATTAGGAACCCTTGGAATACGAAAATCCACCAAGGATTATTCCTTTATACCTCTTTTCACTTATTTTCCATATTTCATCAATATTTTCAATTTCTTTCTTAATAAAGAAATACTTAATGATCTCTTCTTTTCTTATTGCTCTCTTTAGACTCCTTGGAACCCAAGGAATCCAAGAGGCACGAAATCCCTCTTTGGATTTGCCTTCTAGAGGTTTCTACATATTTCTTTTCTTCATAATTCAATTATCCATTTACTAATTGAATTTCCGTGTTATTTCCTTGTTATTGGGCCCAATAGCCAATAAAGCCCACAACACAAACATCAAAGCTATTGTAAACAAAATCCATGTATTCAAAACAAATTATACCATTCTTTGTTCAATTATCTTTAATATGAGAAATTGCATTTCTCACCAAATGATCCCAAAAATTGGGGTTGTAACAGCGACAAACATATCTACTTAAAGGTGTCATGAAAGTAAACTTGTAACACTTTTGAGGTATATGATACCAAGATGTAAAGTGTAAAGCTCTCAATAAATGGAGCAAGTGTTGCTGCCATAGATAGGAGTACTTTAGTTTATTTTCAGCCTAAAAGGTATGTAATACAGTTATGAACTGCTATTTCATATTTGCCAATAGATAGAAACACTTTATTTTTGCATATTGTATGACAATGATGGCAATCAATAAAGAGATGTTTCAATTTCTAAAGATATGATCTTTGTGTCAATGCCTTGTTTATCTTGTGGTATTTGATATGCATAAGATAAAATGATACCTAAAAGTTATAGATAACTCAAACAATCAAATTAGCAGCAATCATGAGAAATTCATTTCTAGTTTCCATGTGATGGATAAATCTAGACTCTTTTGGTTAGAGAACCAGTAAGAGACATGAATATATTGGACATGATTAATCAATCTTCACTAAAGGTAGTGGGAGAATGATTACCCAATTAGGTATGATACATGTGATGTATTTACATACCTATTGGAACAAATGCTAATACTTCAAATGGTGTTTAGAGAAATACCAATATGAATATCTTGAAGTGTTCAAGATTATCATAGATGAAGTGCAAATTTGGTAAAGTGTTAATTCTTGATGAGATCAATGAATAAAATACTTAGACCAAATGTTTGAGATCCTTATGAGTGATTATAGTGAACTCGTGATTAAGGCATGTGATTTCTAAATCAAGAACGAGTCATACTCTAAGGAGTTAGAGGATGATTATCAAATAACTAAATGCTTCTTAAATAAAGACTACACTTCGCTAATAAAGGATATTAAGAATCACAAGGAGTTGTGAGTTCTTATATCCTTGACGGATACACCTCATTTATCTATGTGATGATTTGTTCATGTGATGAGTCAACTATCTAGATGAATATGAGGAACTGAATTTTGAGTTATGGTTTATGACCATTACATCCTAAATGACATCCATGTGAACCATAAGGTATGACCTTGATGGTAGCACTCATTGGATGAAGTCCATAAGTGCAAATGAGTCTTAAGTGTTAAGACACATGGATAACATTTTGAGAAGGTTGATGCTTATTGATTGCAACTTCATGACTAATACATTTGGCATATGGATACTAAAATCGCATTCCTATAAGGAATAAAGCAAGGATGTGTACGTGACACAACCTATAATGTTTATGAATCCACTAATGCAAATGAAGTCTATAAGTTACAATGGACTAATCAATGTGATTGATTGAGTACAAGCAACTCATAATTGGATCTTTACTTTGATAATATAGTCAAAGGGTTTGACTGATATGTCAAAGATAAAGAAGGATCTGTGATTTAGTGGGAGCGTGTTCACATTCCACATGTTGATGTGAAATGGAAATGTTCTAGAATGGAAATCCAAAAGTGGAAATTATCTTTAAGGAAGATAGATATGTTTCCTATGTGATAGGAATAGAGATCTATAGAGATAGTTCTCGAAAACCTCTTGACATGAAAGGAGAAAACATACATTGGCAATCTGTACTGAAGGGTTCAGTATGCACAGATTCAGTGGGAGAAAACTTGTCCATGTTACATGGTGTTAGTATCCCAAGGCTAAGTGTCCAGTTCTTATGAAGAATGGGAACACTAAGAATGGATATGGATCTATCATGTATGTAATCATCCCATTATCTTGCATGGAAAGAACAAAATGCATTCATCATCTTGTATGTATGACATGGCAATATGATGTGCTCATCTTGATAACTCGTATGTGAGACATGATGAGTGGATGTTTGTCTACTTCCAGTAAGGGTTACTGGAATACCATGAGAACTTGATAAGTACTTAAGAAGTACTAGTTCTATGGAGATAAGGAAGAGTTCAATGTAAAGAGTTACATTGATGTGAACTTCCAAAAGGACAGAAAATTAATCACAAAATATATATAGGATATATAAAAGTGAAAGTTTGTTGATAGTTGGAAGTGTTCCAATAAAACCATTTAAAAGGAAATGTCGAGTATCTATGTGTTGGAGAACAACAGTGGATACTATATGGATCTGGAAGTTCATGAGATGAACTTATAGATATTCCGCTCATTGATGACAAGTATGGAATCCTTTATCATGCAATGTGGCTAAAGGTTAGCAAAGGAATACTAGATCGCATATTACGGCAACTCCATCTCATACATATGACGTACAGTGAAGAGATGTGAGACATGTAATTTATACTGACTTTGGCAAGGTGTTGCCATAACTCACTATGTTCGCACTAGAGTACAGTAACATGTGGGACATGTTTGAAGATCACTATGAATATGATTCAAGGGTGATTGGCTCGCAGTGCAAGTGGGAGTCTGTTGGTATGTATGTATACCCTGAGAGCCAATCATGGGATGATTGATGGGATACGTTAAGATTGATTTGATAAACATCAAAGGCAAGCTTCCAATTCTTTCTGGTTCAGTCATACGAGATAATGATAGAACAGATTGAATGTCTAGAGAATGACAGTACTCAATGACGTATGCTTTCAGGTTGAGGACCTGAACGATGAGATCATACGGATGCTAAGAGTTTGTACATTCTTGTTATGTCCCTAGTTGGATGTCATTGTGGAAGGTAGATAGATAGCAATGACACACAAGAATAGATTGTGGTGTTGGTTGATGACAGAATCTCATTAGTCATGATATAGAGATATCAAACCAAACACATAGGTACTTGTTAGCGAACAGGTATACCAGACAGACCCACCGTGAGTTTGACACATGGAACCATGACATGGTAGTCACCGTCAGTACTCACAGTGATGGTGGTGAGTGTGATTCTTTGACCTGAAATCACTACACTCAACACATGTCATTGGGTACACTTTGACATCATCAAATGCAGTCCTAAAACATGGGTTGTTATAAAGGTGATGATCGGGTGGCTTTGACACATGGGGCTTTTGAGGGATGAGTGATAGATATGGGATTTGTCCCTCCTAAGGGAGATTTATATCCATGGCCACTTGATGAGTAGGATTTAGAAAGGCGTGCACGCATGTGTGAATCAATATATGATATCGATGTCATACATATCTCTTCCAGTCTACTCTGAGATCAAGAAAGTGAATGAACGTTGATAGGATGACTTTTCCATGCCTCGAGTTCATTCGGGATATCAGTGACAAAGGAATTATACATTCACTATAACACCATTCACGGATTATAGGATTGAAAGTTGTTCTCCAACTTTCTATTTCACTTGGGTAGCACTGATGTGTGACTAGGCACCGCTCTTTTCTTGTGAAGTCATAAGTGTTATGGACTTTCACTGCCAATGTAAAATGGACCTACAGGGTCACACACATAGGATTTAACCTAGGAGAGGAGTTTTGTCCACAAACAATGTTTAGATTGATTACTAAAGGATTTTAGTAGTTCAATTAAACACTCAATCAATTGATAGCTCACTATCATAATGTTCAAGGTGTTGGACTGATTGATTAGAGTATCAGATTGATTGAAACTACAATTGACTGTTTCTGCACAATCTACACTCCCAATCGATCGACTCATGTGATGAACTGATCGGCTGAGCTTGGTGAACCGATCGGCTCAGCTAGTGAGTCGATCGGCTCATGGACAGGGTGAGACAATCGGTTCAAGTGTTGAAACGATCGGTTCAAGTGTTGAAACGATCGGTTCAACTGGTCCAACCGAGCAAGTTGGGAAAGTAGGAATAGTGAGAAATTTCTTTTCATTTCACTTGCCCAATTTGATTGGAACAAGGATTGGTATTTGGTACCAATTAGAAACAAAAGAGGAAAAGTCAATTAGGATCTTACCAAGACCACGAACCGACTTGTTCAGAAGTGAACCGACCGTTTCATGGGTCCCAACCGATCGATTGAGGTGTCAACCGACCGGCTCAGGTCCCCAACCGACCATTTCAGAAATGAAACGATCAGTTTAGGTTGCGCAGTTGGTTGTTTTTGTGGAAAATCTTGAACCCTTCTACTCCTGCTTTAGTCCCACATTGTCCGGGATAGAGAACCATGTACCATGACCCTTCTATATATAGGGGTATTGGGGGCTTCTCAAACGACAACTCAGTGCAACCAGTTGCTCTGTAAAGTTGTCATTCTCTCTGGTTTTGGTAACCAAGAGAGCCCGAGCAAGTGCTACCCGATAAGGGAGGCACAGCAAGGGAAGATAACTATAGAAAGAAACTGGTGGCAGGAGAGTGTGTCAATGACTAGTATGCTGACAGGAGGGTGTGACTCCTTCCAATTCCTTGTGGGACAAGGATATTGGAGTTCCAGGTGGTCCGTGTGGACTACTTCAGAGGCGGGAGATTTTTTCCACTCAGAGGACAACTGTCAATCCTGACAGTCCCAATGAGACCAGGAGTCGTCAGTCCCGGTGCGACCAGGAGCTGCACAGACACCGTCCAAGACCGAATGTGAAGACTGCGCAAGCTGTGAGGTATTGTCGTCGAGCAAGCCTCAGGATAAGGTATGATTCCACAAACCATCCTTTCCTATTGTATAGAAGTTGACGCATTTCCTTGTTCTGGGTTTGGGGAGGAGAATTTTTTTTTTGTTTTCGCTACCTTCTCTGTCTCCCATAAAACCCAACATGGTTGGCACCCCACCAATGCTCTTCTCCTTGAAGGTCCTTGAGCTAGGGTTTCCTCATTAGATGGACTTACCTCCTTAGCTAGCTTCCAAACTACGGGAATCATGCCCCCAGCCATGCATCAAACAAATGGTAAGTGGATTGAACATGTTATAATATAAAGAAAACTTGAAAACTAAAAATAAGCATTAACATTAAACATTGAACATTGGAAAGACATACATTTTCTCTTAGATGAATTTCTTTTATCTTAACCTATATAAGTAACCTCGGTTTGCACAAATGTGCCTCTTCTCTTATGCACTGAAGTGCCTCTTTGGTTGCACCGAAGTGCCTCTTCTCTTATGCACCGAAGTGCCTCTTCTCTCATGAGGTACTTATATAACCTTAACATTAACATTTTTTTCTTTCTCTTAAAGCTCTCAACTTTACATTTAATTTTATTTGTAACTTTATCATTAAGATTCATGAAGATTATACTATACATAATATGCAATTCAATTCATCTCAACTTTACTGACTTTAGCAATTAAGAACAATAAATAACATAAACATGGCATTCTTTACAAAATTCATATATGCATAATTAAATCAACCAATTTAACTATGTTCAATTACATGGACCACTTATGTTTTCACTTGGAGAGTGAATTCTCTCTCTTCCTAGGTTGAGTGAGTCTCAATCACTCTCTGGGTCTAAAGAACCCTAATTGTCCTGTTCCAAACATATGTCACATCAATATACACATTATTCATCATATTAAACCCTAGATTTATTTCTACAAAACCAAGAGATGTCGATTCAGAAAAAGACTCTAAAAATCATATATTTGGATTCCTCATGAAAAACCATTTCCAAAACATATTTTTTTGTATTTTTCTGAGCGTCGAGTGATTTACTATGAATTAACAAAAATGGGCTAATCAGAATACGAATAAATGCCATATGGGCCGATGAGAGCCCGCCATATAGGCGTGGGTCTCACCCAGGTGGATTGGTGGTCAATTGTAAAAAGAAACATAAAAACTCGAAAATACCCATGACTAGGAGTGACAATATGCATTGCGACTGGTGCTAAAATGGGGAAACGACGCCTGTGATTGTTCCCCCTCGATTCAGCGAAGATTACAGCGATGAATCCATCAATTTGTAAACTCCAGATCCTACAGGAGGGCTTCTTAGTGAGAACTGAGGCTGCAGGTGAATTCCTCACCTCCAGGCGAATCTGTTGAGCCCGCTCCCAATCTCAGGCGGGTATTGGAACTCCACGGGAAGGTCACCGGAAGCCACTGCTTCCACGGACAAAACTGGAGACCACAAGCACGGGGGGGGGGGGGGGGGGGGGGTCGACTGATAAATTGAGGATTCAAATAAAATCACGAGGTCAAGATGAAGACCAAGGGGTCAGTTGCAAGGAGGAAAATGGCCCAAGAAGACACCTACGAACACTGAGAACAGGCGAAAATAGTGGAACCACCATGAATCGAAGCCTAAGCCAAAATGATTAGGATGGTGCCGAAAAGAGGTCGGGAAACGATGTACAGGGCTCGGCGAGGGAGAAGGGAGTGAAACAGGGGTCAAAAGGACCACTAAAACTCCATGGCAGAGTCTCCGGCGAGAAAGGGGGCTCGACCCCTATAGGACAGGGCGATTGGGGACAAACTGGGTCGAAAGGACGATGCCAAGATGAAGAACACAGGTTGAAGTTGCTTACCCCGTGCGTGATTGAATAGAGTTGCTCAGAGTGGCACGCACCAGGCCAAGGTTGCTAGAAGGGAAGACCGACTAGGTCCCAGCACTCTGAGCATGAAGAGGGAAAATTGAAGGTGGAGGAGAGAAAGACGGAGGCCGAAGGAGCTTCTGGACCACTGAGAGAGCAGCGGGGAGGACGAGAGTGATGGCTGCAAAAACTGGCAGAGAGAGCCCGCAAGCCCTAAAGGACATTCCCTAAATAGGGCATGAGAGCATATGAGCAAGGGATCATTGGGTGTGCGCAAGAGAGAGGGAGCCAGCGCAACAAAAATTTCATGAAACCGATCATTGAGGAAGGAGAAAACGATTGGGGAGTAACACACTGGATCGGTGCCCCACTTGCCTAAATAGGCAGAAGGTAGGGGATGACCCAGGTACCCTCTAATAAAAATTGAACGACCGAAAAAGACGCGTGCAAAAAGGAAAAGAAAGGAAAGGCGTGACAGGGAAATAAATCACAGAACCATAGGGAAATTGGGTGCATTCAAAGCAAATCTAATCAAATTAAATACAAAACTTTCCTATTTTAATTGGAGGGTCTAACAAAGTCCAAATGAGTTCAAATTTGGACCATTGACTAATTAAAGGGTCTAGAACATTCCTAGATGATCAAATTTAGGTTTCTTAATGTTAAGTCTATGTTTTCTATTTTTTTTGTTTATCTTAACTTAAATGCACAAACTAAATAAATAATTGATATAAAATTTTTTGTTGTGATTCCTTGTTCCAAATTATGAGATAGAAATTATCCACTCCTTAAAAGTCATTCAACACCTCTTTATTGCCCTTTTTATGCACTTTCTTTGGAGGAGAGAAAAAACAAGGGGAATATTACTTCCCTCCTTTGTTTTTATAAAAATAAAAAGGTAAAGTGGCTTAATGATTCCAACAGTATATTTTCTCATATTTTGAAAATAAATGAATAAGGGGCACAATATTATTTCTTTTTGGAAATTCCAAGAAGAGGAGAGAGAAAATGAACATTAGGGGTTTTTATTTTGAAATATATAAAAAGGAAAAGCATACTTATTGCCCAAGTCTCTTATATTTCGAATTTATTGCTTCTTTACCTTTCTCTTTCTCTTTCAAACCTTTTAAACTTATTTCATAAAAGAAAAGGGAAAACACATTGCCATTATTACACAAATATTTACAACACATTAAAATAAAGGAAAAACTTATTTTGAGTCCTTTTATTATTTGTCTTTGCATTGAAATCCTAGAAGTCAAACTATTTTGGAAATTTTGCCTTAGGGTCATTAACAAAATATCATTTAAAGAAAACTACATAAAAGGTTTTATTTTACTCCTAAAAATAGGGATGTTACATTACTACTCACCTTAATTAAATTTCATCCTCGAAATTTCGTTAGGATACCCACCTTAGAAATTTTCATATCTTTAATATAAAATATTGATACACTATATTACCAAGAAAACCATAGTTCCATACATTGCATGAAAGATAAAGTTCTGAAAAGAAAAGAACTATACTACTAGACTCTACTCAGTCTTATCATCCTCACTATCATCTACCATAGCAAAGACTAGCATGTCTCTTCTCTTTATGTGGTTGATTGGCATTGGGGTCTTTCTTCTGGAACTTGGGGCAGTTAGGCCTTATGTGGCACATTTCATGAAACGCATAGCAAATACCTGTTCCAAACCTACATTCACCTAGGTGATACTTGGAACATTTTGCACATTGGGTCTTTGCATGCTGGTTTGCATGCTGGTTTGGAATAACTTCAGTCGGTGCCTTCCTTTTATTGTCATTGTTGTGGTTGGAGTTGTGGTTGTTGTGATAGCTCTCCTTCTTCCAAGCTCTTCCTAGATGATCCTCTAACTCTAGGGCAGCATCTAGGGCACTCTGGAGTGTACGGTGCCCATGTCCTGACAAGGCGAAGCTAAGGTCTGGCTTGAGACCTTGAATGAACTTCTTGGTTTTGTGACTTTCATCATAGTCGTAGTTGTACTTCTATAGGATTTGGGACTTCATCGCATATTGGGTGACCGTCATGTCACCTTGTTGACATAGGTTCCGAAATTCTTCCTCCTTATTCTCGATCATGGCCTCTGATATGTAGTGGTTTTTGAAGGCTTTAGAAAATTCCTCCCATGTGAATGGAGGAGCATCATCTTCACGAGAACCTAGTAGGTTCTCCCACCAAGTCCTAGCAGCACCCTTCAGCATATGCGTCCCAAAATGGACCTTGGAGTGGTTGGGGCAGTCTAAGTCACGGAAGCAATGTTCCATGTGTTGCATCCAGCTCTCAGCTTTTCCCACCACGTCCACCTCTTCCTCCCCAGCAAAGGAGTCAAGCTTGATCTTCAAAAAGTCAACTAGGGAAAGCTCGGGGTTGACCCTAGGTTTTCCCACTTGGCCTTCACCTCTCCCCATGGAAGTGTCTAGAGCTCTAATAATGACATCAAAGGGCACCATGGGGGTTTCTTGACGTGGAGATCCTTACTATTCTCCCATGCTAATAGATTCACCATCATCCCCATCCATGGCTACCTTTTTGTTCTCACCTTTCTTCTTAGGAGCCATCACTGTGAAAAAGACATAAACTACATGAGATCATGAGAAAAGACTGGTGGCCAACCATAATTTGGCTCTGATACCATTATTGTAACACCCCACTTATACCATTCATAGCGGAAGCACATATACACAGTCACATCAAGGGGGACGTCGCAACCATGATATTCATTACACAAAATAGAGTTTAAATAAACCATCACAGGATCAAAATTACAATTTCTCATTCTCAAATCTTAACAAAGTTTACATGTACATAATTTAGAAAAGGAAAATATCTATAAACTAGGTATTGTTGGCACCCCACCAATGCTCTTCTCCTTGAAGGTCCTTGAGCTAGGGTTTCCTCCTTAAATGGACTTCCCTCCTTAGCTAGCTTCCAACCTACGGGCATCACGTCCCCAGCTATGCATCAAACAAATGGTAAGTGGATTGAACATGTTATAATATAAAGAAAACTTAAAAATTGAAAATAAGCATTAACATTAAACATTGAACATTGGAAAGACATACATTTTCTCTTAGATCAATTTCTTTTATCTTAACCTATATAAGTAACCTCGGGTTGCACAAATGTGCCTCTTCTCTTATGCACCGAAGTGCCTCTTAGGTTGCACCAAAGTGCCTCTTCTCTTATGCACCAAAGTGCCTCTTCTCTTATGAGGTACTTATATAAGCTTAACATTAACATTTTTTTCTTTCTCTTAAAGCTCTCAACTTTACATTTAACTTTATTTGTAACTTTATCATTAAGATTCACGAAGATGATACTATACATAATATGCAATTCAATTCATCTCAACTTTACCGAATTTAGCAATTAAGAATAGTAAATAACATAAACATGGCATTCTTTACAAAATTCATATATGCATAAATAAATCAACCAATTTAACTATGTTCAATTACATGGACCACTTACATTTTCACTTGGAGAGTGAATTCTCTCTCTTCCTAGGTTGAGTGAGTCTCAATCAGTCTCTCGGCCTAAAGAACCCTAATTGTCTTGTTCCAAACATATGTCACATCAATAGACACATTATTCATAATATTAAACCCTAGATTTATTTCTACAAAACCAAGAGATGTTGATTCAGAAAAAAAGACTCTAAAAACCATATATTTGGATTCCTAGTGAAAAATCATTTCTGAAACATATTTTTGTGTATTTGTTTGAGCATCGAGCGATTTACTATGAATTAACAAAAATGGGCTAATCAGAATATGAATAAATGCCATATTGGCCAATGAGAGCCTGCCATATAGGCGTGGGTCTTGCCCATGTGGATTGGTGGTCAATTGAACAAAGAAACATAAAAACCCGAAAATGCCCATGACTAGGCATGACAAAATGCATTGTAGCCAACACTAAAATAGGGAAACGTCGCCTGTGATTGTTCCCCCTCGATTCAGCAAAGATTACCGCGACGAATCCATCGATTTGCAAACTCCAGATCCTACAAGAGGGCTTCTCAGCGAGAACTGAGGCTCCAGGTGAATTCCTCGCCTCCAGGAGAATCCGTTGAGCTCGTTCCCAATCTCAGGTGGGCATTAGAGCTCCACGGGAAGGTCCCCGGAAGTCACTGCTTCCACGACCAAAACTTGAGATCACAAGCATCGGGGTGGTCGACTGATAAATTTAGGATTCAAATAAAATCGTGAGGTCAAGATGAAGACCAAGGGGTAAGTTGTGAGGAGGAAAATGGCCCAAGAAGACACCTGCGAGCACTGAGAACATGTGGAATTAGGGGAACCACCCCGAATCGAAGCCCAAGCCAAAAGGAGTAGGACGGTGCCGAAATGAGGTCGGGAAACAATGTACGGGGCTTGAAGAGGCAGAATGGAGTGAAACTGGGGTCAAAGGACCAATAAAACTCCATGGCAGAGTCACCGGTGAGAAAGGGGGCTCGACCACTATAGGACACGGTTATTGGGGACAAAGTGGGTCGAAAGGACGATGCCAAGATGAAGAACACAGGTTGAAGTTGCTTACCCCATGCGTGATTGAATAGAGTTTCTTAGAGTGGCGCGCACCAGGCCAAGGTTTCCGGAAGAGAAGACCGACTAGGTCCCAGCACTTGGGGCCGGATGAGGGAAAATTGAAGGTGGAGGAGAGAAAGATGGAGGCTGAAGGAGCTTCTGGACCGCTGAGAGAGCAGCGGGGAGGACGAGAGTGATGGCTGCAAAAACTAGCGGAGAGAGACCGCAAGCCCTAAAGGGCATTCCCTAAATAGGGCACGAGAGCATACGAGCAAGGGCTCATTGGGTGCATGCAAAAGAGAGGGAGCCAGTGCAACAAAAATTTTGTGAAACCGATCATTGAGGAAGGAGAAAATGATTGAGGAGTAACACGCTGGGTCGGCGCCCCACTTGCCTAGATAGGTGGAAGGTAGGGGATGACCCAGGTACCCTCTGATCAAAATTGAACGACCAAAAAAGACGTGTGTGAAAAGGAAAAGAAAGGAAAGGTGTGATAGGGAAATAAATCCCAGAACCATAGGGAAATCGGGTGCATTTAAAGCAAATCTAATCAAATTAAATACAAAACTTTCCTATTTTAATTGGAGGGTCAAACAAAGTCCAAATGAGTTCAAATTTGGACAATTGACTAATTAAAGGGTCTAGAACATTCCTATACAATCAAATTTAGGTTTCCTCAACGTTAAGTCTATGTTTTCTATTTTTTTATCTTAACTTAAATAGAAAAAAAACTAAATAAATAATTGATATAAAAGTTTCTATTGTGATTCCTTGTTCCAAATTATGACATAGACATTATCCACTCCTTAAAAGTCATTCAACACCTCTTTCTTGCCCTTTTTATGCACTTTCTTTGGACGAGAGAGAAAACAAGGGGAATATTACTTCCCTCCTTTGTTTTTATAAAAATAAAAAGGGAAAGTGGCTTAATGATTCCAACAGAGTATATTTTCTCATATTTTCAAAATAAATGAATAAGGGGCACAATATTATTTCCTTTTGGCAATTCCAAGAAGAGGATAGAGAAAATGAACATTAGGGGTTTTATTTTGAAATATATAAAAAGGAAAAGCATACTTATTACCCAAGTATCTTATATTTCGAATTTCTTACTTCTTTATCTTTCTCTTTCTCTTTCAAACCTTTAAAACTTATTTCATAAAAGAAAAGGGAAAACACATTACCATTATTACACTAATATTTACAACACATTAAAATAAAGGAAAAACTTATTTTGAGTCCTTTTATTATTTCTCTTTGGATTTAAATCCTAGAAGTCAAACTATTTTGGAAATTTTTCCTTAAGGTCCTTAATAAAATATCATTTAAAGAAAACTACATAAAAGATTTTATTTTACTCTTGAAAATAGGGATGTTACAAAGGGCCTCCCACATGGGCCTTCATTAAGTTCATCATATCTGCAAAGATCTTCATCTCTTGTGGGTTGGTATCATATTTGTTGTGAGGATGTGAAGCTATCTAGTTTCTATCAAAATGCACATCCACACTTAAAGCTCAATGTCTTGAGTTTTCAGCCAAATGGTCAAAAAAGACAATATTATTCAAGAGTTTTGGCCATGAATTTAGCACCTCATGATGAGTACACAACTATTTGACTGATATCAAAAATCCTAGAGTATAATGATTGGACTAGTTTCCAAATAGGCACCTTGTCGGGAGGGGCAATTCTATAACAACTTCTAAATCCTTTCCCACATCTCATGAAACTGCTCATTCAGTTTGTGATTAAAGGAAGTGATGTATCTTCTCATATGAGTCAACTTGGAAATTCAATAATATTTCATCAGAAACTCATTCTTCATGTACCTCCAAGTCATGATTATAATTGTAGATGAGTTTAACTCCTTGGTCTTATCCTTGAAAGAGAAAGGGGACAACATGAGCCAGATGGAGTCATAGGTAGTTGTAGGTGTCTTGAAGGTGGAGCATGTCTCAAGGAAGGAGTCTATGTGCATGTACAGATTTTCATTTTCAAACCCATAGAATTTAGGAAGAAGTCCAATAAGAGTCAGTGGTATTGAGAATTGCTACCCTAGCATCTGATCAACTCTAGTAGCAATTGGAGAGTTGTAGTTCACAGGCATGAAATAGTCATGCACTATCTTGCGCACTGATAGAGGAGGTGTTGGGGGGGCATGTCCACGATGGTGGCCATATGGATCTCTTCTTGCGTTGCTTCCTCTTGATGTTGGTTATGCCAAATTTTTTAGCTTAGACTTCCAATCTTGGGAACTACTAGGAAGGAGTCAATAAAAAGAGAATGACATTCAAACATGCAATAATGGTCACCTCCACAAGGCACAACTAATCAAAAGGAGACAAGAAATGAAAACAATATGCAAAATGTAAAAACAAAGAATAATGAATAGTAATGGTGAGGGAAATAGGAAAAATCAAAGCTAAATGAACTATCTAGGCCAAACACCTATCTCCTAGGCAACAAGTATGTACCCTAATGGACACACTCAAATACTAAAATATTTACCTACAAGTGCATGAGTTCGTATCGTATCATAAGAAGGTTGCAAAACTAGGGGTAGAACCTAAGAGATAAAGGGGGAATTGGAGTTATGCTCGTTCTGGATAGGTTGCTAATGCAGAGTCTAGGATTCAAGGGTTTAGCTTGGTTTTAGTTGAATTACACTAACGGGTCAAACAAGAAATTAAGAGAGAGAGAAATCAAAATATACTTTGACCCTAGACATTAAGCGAGCAACTAAGAGAGAGAAAAATCAAAACCTACTTTGACCCTAGACATTTAATTCTAATTAACAAGGAAAATAAAGATAAGCAATAAAAGAGGTAATTAAACTAAGGCAAGCAAGAGAAATTAAATACTAAAGATTAGACTATAAGTGCAATACTAATTATAAAACTAAAGAAGACAACTAATTAAAATAGGAAATTGAGAAGATGGACTAATAGTTAAGCAAGAAGGAAAATTAGGAGACTATATTAGAAATGAACTAGCTAAGACTATCACAAGAAGCACAAAGTAACACTAACTACACTAGTAAGATTAGCTACCATGAACAAGCAAGAGACTAAATAAGAAATCAAACAAGTTAACTAAGCTAAAACTAACTAGGAAGGATGAGACTTCGGGTTTTAGCAATTGATGGGAAGTGTGGGTCGGTTCAAGGTAATGCAACTGTCACCTAGGTTGGGAGTCATAACATATAACCATACTAATTTATTTCGACAAATAAACCAAACAACAAGTTAGATGCTATATAATGACCCTAAACTACCGATACACACAAACCACATGTTTAACGCAAGTATACGTATTAATATAATATAGGCCCAAAGAGGCACGGATGTCAAACTCAGGGAAACATTCTTCAGAGACTACTGCTAAGTGTGATGTGATCAACTAAGTCGATGAAAAATTGAAGTGAAGTGTTAATTAACTAAGATGTAGAAAATAAATCTAAGATTATAGGTTTTAATCTCAAGTGGAGTGAATTCGTTTGGTTACAGTTTCACCTCAACTAATATTGCAATTAACATCATATCATTAATAATTATCTCTCCTAACCCTGGACAAAGAGACACGTAGCCAGAATGATGCGCTCTCACAACATAATTCACTACCTAATCTAATACCAATCCCACTCTTATAGTAATTGTGTTATTAGTTAGGTGTTTTACTGACCTCTGGGATTTTCTCTTCACATTTGTAAGCCCTTTTTCAAGGTGTGATATAATACATGAAAATGTATGAGTTTTCCAACCCTTAATCACTCTTTTAAATCAATTAACGGTCTATATAATTACCTATGGTGATCAGGCATGGATAATTCATGATGCTATCATAGGTTTATGTCCATAAATTATGAGATAAAGATATATCAATGCATAAAAGTCAATTTTAATGCGTAGTCGGCCTACTCCCAGGTCCTAAGGAATAAGGGGTTTAGCCCCACATGATTTCCATTGTCAAATATGCAACAGAGAAGAAGAAAAATGTGGGGAAGATTAGAGAGCTAAACGAACCCCTAAAGAAGATGGTCCAAATGAGTCCCTCACTTGAATGTTCTAATTTGCTAACTTCGAGCTATAAATATGCCCACCAGAGGTGCCTAAATCTTTTAAAATGTGACTTTCTTCTCTACTTTATCCTCTCCTTGATCTCGGTCGTAGTATAATAGAATAGAACAAGATACCTAGGTTTGGTCAAAATCCCCCTAAGTCATAAAAGTGTCTTACGGCATCATTAATTGCCAACCGTCGTATTAAACACTATTCTCATATCTGCCTGATCATGTCTTGTCGGTACTACAGATAGGGTTTCGGTACTACCGATGCCTTTGCTAGTTGTGGTCGCATGTGCAGTTGCTGGTACTATCAAGTTTATGTCAGTATTACTGAGATTTCTCAAGCTTTTCTGATTCCTTGTTGTGAGTTTGTTGGTAGTATTGACTTCCTTGGTCAGTACTATCGAGTCTTTCTGATTTCACAAGTTCTTTTCTGAGTGAGTGTCAGTACCACCGACAGTCAATTCGTTAGTACCGAGCTATGTAGTTTCTTGTAGATTCACCTAAAATACACAAAATGATCATAAGCTGCCAAGTAATAATGAATCTAATAGGAACATTAAAAATACATTTATTTGATGCAATTAAGCGTCACATGTTAATGATAATAAATAATGCACAAATTAATGTGAAAATGAATAATAAGTTCACAAAACTCTATAATAAATAGCGTATGAAAATGACAATTATCCAGTGCATCAAACTCCCCTAAGCTTAAATGTTTCTCATCCTCGAGCAACCAACCCTCAGATCTGTTTGAGACAAGTCAGAAAAAGGACATAACGTATGAATTTCCTTTCTCAATCATCCCCACCTGGTGGTCCTAAACCTTCCTTTACTGACCACTGAACAATCAAATGCTCTCAAGTGACCAAAAATATCCATAAAAGATGTCCATCCTTAGATCATAGAATGCTATCAATAGAGAAGTTAATATCATAGTCGATTAGGCATTCGCTAGGTGCATCATGTGATTATCTATCTACATTGCTCTTTCCTAACTATCTACTAATTAGAAGCATTTATCTTTATAAGAATGGATGAGGAGATGAATCATATATGTGGCCTACTAATACGAGAAATGTATGGAATTAAATAGGTGGATTATGAAGAATCAAAAGTAGCATCTGAATTATTTATGCAAAAATAAAACATGATGAACCTATATGGTGAAGATAATGAGAAATGCATGAATCCTAATGCCTAATATTATGGGTGGAATGATGCATGTATTGAAAATCTCATCAAATTGATGAGAATAAAGTAAAGAAGAGAATACATAATGTGAATGTTTCCATCTCTTTATGAAGAGTTTATGGCATCCTTTCTCCCTCTTTATTTCATAACATTGATATATTTTTTTCATTGGCCCGCTATTTAGCATGATGGAAAGTTATGCTTGGGCTTCACTAACATATCTCATTCATTTTCTTTCTTTTGATCTTTTGAGGGTATGGATGTGTATCCTTGTACTCTTATTTCAAAAGAAAATAATATAGCCACATGATGTGAAAATGAATGATAAAAAATACATGCACTCTACATTATAATTGTTATGCAACTAGATGATATGCACAAAAAATATTTATGCATTATAATTTTTTTTCCTTTTGTAACTAATGCACCTAAAGAGAAAATAACTATCATGTCACCTATTATTCCATGTGATGAAATCAAAAGGAAATAATTCAGGTTACTTGATCATCTTAAGGTGGTGAATCAAAATGGGTGGGAAATAGATGGAATCCTATAATTAAGAGATAACACCTTTCTTGAACTATGATATGTCCCTCTCTAATGACATATGAATAGGGTAACCTTAGGATTTATTTCTTAAATTTCAATTTAAGATCCTTTTAATTGTTTGATCAACTCAAACTCAAACCTCATCTTCATCCACATAACATGAATAACTAAGATTTCCATTCATACCAAGTGTCCAAAAGTTGACTAACCCATACACTTCCTCTAGGTGATTTTACCTTTAGAATTGATAACAAAGATTTTGAAGATATAACATTTTTTTAAATTCCATTGCAAAAGCACAAAACAGAACAGTCTATGAAACAAAAAAAATCATGCACTAATGCTACATGATTACACTAGATAGATATGGTTCCTACAAAAAAATCTAAAGAACAAAATAAATATAAATCCATTCCAACACCATGGTAACTCCCCTAAGCTTCAACTTGACTATGTCCTCATAGTCAAAATCCAAACCTAGAGGTGGAGTGGACATAGCAGTTGCTCTGAAGGGTGGTGGCGGTGGATGATTGGTGGCTCTTTGGATCAATTTATGCTAGCATATATCCCTCTCGATGGTGCCCTCAATTTGTCTCTTGGTAGTGCTAATATATGACATTTTCTATCCTTCTTTGAGATATAAAAGTCATTGTCACCGACATGTGTGTCAATGGTATCGATGGCCAATTCCTATAACTCTGTGAGTTTTGCTGAGAAAAGTCAGTAGTATTGACTTTGATGTTGGTAGTACCAACTTTCTACAGACTTCTACCTAATAAGGAGTTGGTAGTACCGACTTTGACTATACTTATACACCAAATAAGAGAATTAAGGTTTCTTTTTACATCAACTAAAATCTACATGAAAAATAATAAATGCAACTAAGAAAAAACCTTAACAAATAGTAAATAACAAAAATAAAATTGAATTGTCTCCCATAAGTGCCCTTGTTTAATGTCCTAGGTTCAAAAAGATGAGTTCTCTTCAACTTGTTTTGTCACGGAATGGTTGTGAAGATTCATTTGGAAGTTTGAACTCCAATCTATCATCGTCTATCCTAAGTGTCAAGTAGCCTCTACCAATTGCACTGATCACACCATTCAAATCTCAGAATGGACTTCCTAACAACATCTCTGATCCTCATATCTCATGCATATCCATGACCATAAAATCAACACGAAATATGAATTTGTCGACTTTGACTAAAACATCCTCACATATCTCGTATGACCTCACAATTGATTTGTCTACCAACTCGATTGTCATTGGTTGTTTTTGTCGATTCCTTCTACCCCAACTTTTGAAATGTTGAGAGAGGCATGAGATTTATGTTCGCCCCAGAGTTACATTGTGCTTGTTGGAAATGTTTGCCACCTATAGAGTAGGGAATGTAGAAACATATTGGATGTTTTCTTTTAATCAACAGTCTTCCCTGGATCATCACACTTGTCACTTCATCAACACACAAGACATTTGTATATTTTATTTATCTCTTCTTGTTGATGATATCCTTCAAGAATCTCCCATATGTAGGAATTTTCTCTATCACCTACATGAGTGGGATGTTTATGTGAAGCTTTTAGAAGATATCAAGGAATCTCTTAAACTACTTTTGCTCCTTTCTTGGCTTCAAACTATCCAAGAATGGAACATATGGCTTCTCTATATGCTTGTGTGGAGGAACATATGGCACATTAGGGATCTCCTCTCCTAAGCTTGCTTCAATGCCACCTTCTGAGATAGAATTTGGAATGTCTCATGTGGGTGGAATGGTCGGTGGTTGTTCCTTCTGAGGTGTGAGTGGAATGACTGTGACTGTTCCACTACAGAGTAGAACCTTCACCTTGTCTTCTTGCGTAGCCACCTTTTCTGGAACTGGAAGCTGTGACATAATAATGGTGGAACTTTGAAGTTCCTTGCCCTACAAAACTGGTGAACATGTAGTGTCCTTGTCACTTTTCACTGACCATGTATCAACTGAGGTTCATGTGTGAGCATACCACACTAGTGTATTGCATCCCCCTAGTTTTCCATATAGACAATAGGGAAATGAAACCTTAGGCACATACACCCAATCCAGCTCTGGAGTGTGTTGCTTGGTTGACTCCTCAAAAAGATGTTCTGGATCCTTGACCACAGAGATAAACTTTACTTGGTGATGTTGATGATTTGTCTTTGTGTTCCCAGATAGTCCTTGTTGAATGGGCTTCTTTATGGAGGCCACCTCTACTGCTAGTTGAGAAATTTGATTTTTGATGTTGCGGATCTGCACCTTATTATTTTTCTACACCCACTTTGTATGGTCCAGTAAGATCTCGTTTTGACTTACTGACCTACCTAGAATGTCTTCAATTTTATCTATCTTATTAGGCCCCCTATCCTACCGCACCTGTTGTCCCAGGTACATGCAATCCTCCTCTTCACCTCCACATGAGGTGCTAGATTTTTTTTCTCAAGCTTCCTTGTGAGGTAGTCCAACTTCTCACTCAATGAAACTATGACATTAGAATCTCAAGGACTTTTAAAAATTGTTGGGGTTTCTCTTTTTTCTCCCCATGATTGATTTTCAGCCATATTCTCCAGAATCTCATGACACTTGGGTGGCTTGTTGTTGAGGAAAAATCTTGAATCCGCACTATCAAGTGTGGTCCTCTCTCCTTGGTGTAGTTCGTAGTAGAAGGTTTTTTCTTGGCCATAAAGATCGATTCCATGATGAGGGGCCTTCCTCAACATGCTTGGGAACCTCTCCCATGCTTCAAACTAAGAATCGTACACCTGTTGTTGGAATTGTAGATCTTCCTGACAACTCATTTGTCTTCTAGGTGGAAAGTAATGCTCAATGAAGATGTCTATCATCTGATCCCATGTTTTGAATGACTTTCACGATAGGTTGAGAAACCATTACTTTGCATTGTCTACCAATGAAGAAGGAAATAGTTTCAAATATATAACTGTCATTGGAACCCTTTCAATCTTCATCATATCGCAGCTCTCAACAAAGTTGTTGATATGCTTCATTGGAACCTTATTGTAGTGGCCATGGAATTCTTGTGATTTAACCAGTGCCATCAAGATAGGATCTATCTTGTAGTTGCCCACATTGATATCTTGCCTTTTTATCGGGCCCAACTGAGCTGTTATAGAAGATGCCCTTATCTTCTCCCAGATGGTTCACTCTTCATCTTCTGCATCACCCATTTCTATTTATTCTGGTTGTTTTTCTAGAGGTGGTGGAGTTGGGATGAGCTTATCAGCTAAAGCTCAAAACTCTCAAGCATTGTGAAAAATCTCCTCCTAATCTACAATGCATGGAGTAGAATCTCTAAAATTTGTGGTTCGGGTGTGAACCATGTACTAGTACATGAAACCTAACAATGATGTGACAACACAAAATACTACTGAATTGACAACAGAAAAAATTTCAATTATGATCTTGAATAAAGAAAAGATGGAAAATAAAAAATGGCCTAGAGTAGTCAGTCACAAAACATGTAGTATTGGATTTTTGTTTCCTCAGCAACGGTGCCAAAAACTTGACACCCACAAATCACACGTTAAACGAAGTATACATAGTAATGTAATATAGACCCAAAGAGGCTCGGATGTTGATTTTAGGGTCACATTCGATAGAAAATACTACTAATTGTGATGCAATCAGCTAAGCTGATGAAAACTTTAACTGAAGGGTTAATTATCTAAGATGGAGAAAATTAATCTAAGATTACTGGTTTTGATCTCAAGTGGAGTGAATTCCTTAGTATTACAATTTCACCTCAGCTGGCATTGCAATTAATATCATATCATTAATAATGATCTCTCCTAACCCTGGACAAAGAGACCTATAGCAAGAATTACCCAATCTAACAAAATAATTCACTGTCGAATCTAATACCAGTCCAACTCTCATAGTAATTGTGTTATTAATTAGGTGCTTTACTGACCTATGGGTTATTCTCTTCACATTGTAAGCCCTTTTTCAAGGTGTGATATAAAACATGTAAATCTATGAGTTTTCCAACCCTTAATCCCTCTTTTGAAGAAATTAACGGTCTATATAATTACCTATGGTGATCATGCATGGGTATTCATGATGTTATCATAGATTTATGTCCATAAATTATGAGATAAAGATATATCAATGCATAAAAGTCAATTACAATGCATAGTCGGCTTGCTCCCAGGTCCTAAGGAATAAGGGGTTTAGCCCTACATGATTCCATTGTCAAATACGTAAGAGAGAAGAAGAAAAATGCGGAGAATGTTAGAGAAATAAAAGAACCCTAAAGAAGACGGTATGGATGACTCCCTCACATGAATGTGCCAATCCACTAACCTCGGGTTGTAAATCCATCCACCAGGGGTGCGTGAATCTCTTGAAATGTGACTTTCATCTCTGCTTTCTCCTCTCCTTACTCTTGGTCGTAGTACAATGGAATAAAATGAGATACCTAGGTTTTGTCAAAATCCACCTAAGTTATAGAAGTGATTTAGGTAATCATTAATTGCCAACTATCGGATTAAGCATGATTCCTAGACCTACCTGATCCCACTGTGTCGATACTACCAACGCCTTTGATAGTTACGATCGCCTGTGCAGTTGTCGGTACTACCGAGTTGATTTCTATAGTATAGAGATTTCTCAAGATTTTTAGAGTCCTTGTTGTGAGTTTGTCGATAGTATCAACTTCCTTGGTCGGTACTATTGAGTCTTTTCAATTTCCCAAGTTCCTTTCTGAGTGAGTGTCGGCTACATCGATAGTCAAGTCAGTAGTATCGAGTTGTGTAGTTTTTTGTAGATTCACATGAAATACATAAAAATGGACATAAGCCCCCAAGTAATAGAATCTAACATGAACACTAAAAATACATTTATTCGATGCAATTAAGTGTCACATGATAATGATAATAAATAATGCATAAATTAATGTGAAAATGAACAATAAGTGCACAAAAATCTATAATAAATAGCTTGTGAAAACGACAATTATCAGTGCATCAACTACCAATTAGACATGGATAGAATAGGGTGTGTGTAGTGGAACTACTCCCTAGCACCCCTATCAACCTTGTGAGGCTCATTTGGATTAGGTCTTATGTGGAATTCAAGTAGGATCTAATCAAGTCTAGGTTTCTAGGATAGAAGCTTGATGTGGAAATTATCGCACTAGAAAATTCACTAGAGATATAAATCTCTAAATTTTACCAAAAGAAATGTGCAGTAATATCATCCACAAGTGGACAAGTCTTATCATGGTATAGTTGAGCAAGGGACAACCTTTTTTGAGAACCTTGCTAGTTTGTATCAAGTTTAAACTAGGACTAATATCTAAAACTAAGATTTGATTTGGGTTGAGTTGAACTAATTGTAAGAAGGTAAAATCTTAGAATCAAATGGGGTCTAGATTAATTATGGAAAATATTGGGGTGTAATCGGGTTTTACCTCCACTATTTAAATATGTGCATTCATTCAAATCCAATATTGTATCAAGAGATAAGCAAAGCTATGAAAAATCGCATGAGCCAATACCAATACAAGCATGATGTCTCATTACTTACCGATCATGTTTTCACTACTCTCAAGAGTTCACATCAGAAGTTCTTATCAGGATGTCAACCAAAGTTAATTGAAATTCAAATCTTAAATATTAAATTTTATCCAGCCTAATATTATAATAAATCACATAGAGCAGGTGATCAATCCACAATACATCCATTAAAAACTAGACATAAATTAATTGAGTTCATATGAGATTGTGGAATGAGGGTGAAACTACAAGAAATAGGTACATGGTCTAGTCCCACACCTTAATCAAAGGACTACTCGTTCCTCATAGAAATATTTTTACAACTAGCAACATTAGAGGGGGCAATATGAAACATCACTAAAGGTAGGGAATAGTAGGTTTGGTCGATTGTAGGAGGTCACTCAACTTGCTAGGCTAGAGTTCAATAGTTTCTGGTCAATTATGGCATCGGATAACATCTCGACCAAGAGGTCAATCAAAGATATTGATCACTCTTGGATTACAGAGGTCAATAACTAGAGGTCAGTTTGCATAGAGATTGAGTACATGAATGTTGATAGTTGCAGAGTTGCTAAAGATCAATTGTCACTGCGGCACTAGAGGTTGATTGCTACTTTTGTGGGGAGGTCGATCAATCTAGCATGAAGGTACGTCAATCACTCAAGACCTTAAGAACTCAATATTTCTCACTACAAAGTATGATTGTTGTAATCAATAATAGGTTGAAAATTTGTTCTCTTATGGAGAAACAAGTGTGACTTGACTATTGTGGGGTCTGAGAGATGTCCTTTGTGGTTGTATGATGGGTATTTATAGACTCTTTACCTAGGAGTTCGTATCCACATTTGTGCCACATGGATGATTGACATCATTGCTTGACTATGAAGGAACTTGGGTGAGGTTTATTGGTGAACAATCAATTGATTGTCGCTCGATCTTAAGGTCAATTAGAATAGGTCAATTGAATAGACATTGAGCTCTGGTTGTCGACCTAGGCGATGGATAGATGAAAGTTGACCAGAAGCGGTTGGTTGGTTTGGAGTTAAATTCAATGATTGCATGGTTCTAGCATCATGGAGGTTGATGGATCTTAATCGGACAAATAGGTTGAGCATCGTAGTTGAATAGATAGTGATTTTTTAAGGTTGGTCGGTCGGTCGATCTGCCTTCTGAAAGTGCCCAAATTCCATTTCAGGCTGAGGCACTATCCTGCATCTTGTGAGAGGCAGCCACCTCTCAACTCTCGCCCATTGAAAGGTAGAGAGACCCCTTAGGTCACACCGGTTCGGCTGGTATGAATAGATAAGGCTCAAAGTCTACAAGGAAAGTCAAGGAAAGTATCAAAATTTGAACAATTTAATGTAAGGTCGAAATAGAATGAAATGAAGCTCTTCTTAATAAAAACTAAGAGATTTGAGTGCAAAATTTGGCTAAAATCAGCCATTAAAACTAGGATGTATATGCATTTATTAAATCTCTTAGGAAAATTGAGGGCCAAGGGTAGTAAAAGAGGGTGGAAATGAGGGTAATTTGCCTCACTCACCTACCAACTAGCCTTTAGGTAGATCCAAGCCAATTTCACTATGTGCAACTACACTAGCTACTTAGGTCTCACACATAGGATTAGGACAGAGGGGGTCCATATGTAGGAAAATGGGGTTCTAGCTAAGGATCCACTAGTTGGACCTAGGAGAAATTCTTAAAATAGCTACATACACTAGTACAGATATGAAATTTAATGTCACTTTCACTGACGTTGATTCTTTAGAAAAACCAACACCAATGTATCAACAACTTCAATTTTTTATGACAAACATCACCATATGTAAAGACCTACATATTTGGGAAAGACACGGGTACCGCTTTCACTTCAGTATCAGTTTCTTTTCATAGAAACATCTTAAACTACTCGTGAAATAGAAATTTTCAGGGGGAAATTTTGCCACCAAAATTTTCAATTCGGCCTCAATTTTGTATATAACTGACGATAACGTGTTTGTGCCATGTCCCCGTGGAAAACATTATCCACCCATTAGTATTTGGATCTACTGAACAACCAAAAATTGTCCCCTTGCTGTGACACAAAATTTTTATTTGGAGATGGGTCTATATCGTCAGTTTTTTAGATGAAACTGATGACTAGGTGTTTTCCCTCCATGTCCCCATGAAAATATTTTTCCCCCAAATTGTTACTTCGTCGTCAGTTTCTCTTACAAAATTGACAACTATACCCCTAACATGAGGGCTTTTTTTGTTTGGATATGTAGTTAGTCGTCGATTTTCTCAGACAAAACTGACGACTATGACCTAAAACTAGTGTTTGTTTTTTGTTTGGTTTAGGATTTAGTCATCAATTTGTTTTCTTAATCGAAGACTATACTCCTAACCTAAGGACAATTTTTTTGTTTGGGTATGTAGTTAGTCGTCAGTTTGTTCAGATGTGACTGGCGACTATGGACCTAAATCGGGGTCTGTTTTTTTTATTTGGATAAGGAGTTGGTCATCAATTTTGTATGATTAACCAATGACTACATGCTTAGTTTTTGTTCTTTCAAAACAACCGATGACTAAGGGTAACTTCATAGCACCCCTGTGAAGTATACTTTCTCCCAGTCTTTGTTTCATTGCAATTCCCCCTCCCCACCCCAGCATAGGTCTCTGGCAATTCCCCCCACTCTGTTGTCGTCGTTGCTCGCTAATGCTCTCGTCAGGCACTCTTCCATCAACCCCAGTTTGTGTGTCACGTGCCACCTCCAGCTGCTCACCACCATCTACCACCTCTAGCCACCGATGACAGTGCATCATTGTCGTCGTCACTACCACCACCATTGCCTTTGTCTCCACTACTAGAGGTAAAGCGATCATTGCCGACAACACCACATCATCTCTACTAGAGGTAAAAATCCTTTCACAACCTAAATTTTCTCATACCTTAAGTTTTTGCAAAAATGATTGCTTTGAATCTCTAGAAGATGATTAATGTTGCTACGTACCCAATCTTGATATTTTATGATCCAAAACATGATAGTATCTCTACATATATAAGTTAATGTTACTTTTTACTCAAACAATATCTTGGGTCATCTTGATGTACCCCTAATGACTATTTTGACCTGAAAGTAACTCTTATGTCAATGAATGTTGTTACCTAATCAACAGTTAAATTTGATTTGAGTATTCATCAAATGACTATCTCATTTTGAAATCAATTAAATTCATGTTGCTATGAGACATGTTAGATAAGATATCATGCCTATTTACATGGGTACCTCATATGTCATAAAGATTCATATTTGTAAAATAAGTAGACCTAACATAATCCTAATGCACATATTGAATTGTAATATATTAAGATACATTATCTAATATTACATGTGTTATGTTAAGACTTCAAATTAGTAGATTTATCATACTTGTAGCCCTAAATCCCAACTTGGACTACCTTATGCTCTTTTATGATCATATGACTTTAAAATAAGTCAATTTTGCACAAAATTGATTTAATATGACTTAACCATTCTGTACAATGCACAGTAAAGGAACCTAATCCACAACTATGAATCATATAGATTAACATATATATATATATATATATATATATATATATATATATATATATATATATATATTACATGACTATTTACTAATGTCAATTCAATGTGTTACATTAACATATAGGGCTATAAATTGTTTCAAAAAAGCTAGAGGAAAGGTGGACACGAAAAATAAAGTGATAGTTTGGGAGAATATTGAGGTAGTTTTTTTACTCCAATGCATATTGATGCCAACTATGCTTAATTCTATTTATTAACTAGTTGTATGTTGAAATTTATATTGTTCTGTACAAGACAGTGGTTGGACATGCACATACTAGATGATGTGATATATGGACATGATTTTCAGATATGCAGCATTAGACATCGATGAGATACATAATGTAATCCATGTATATATATATATATAGTCTTGATCAACATAAGTATACAGTCTCATTAGATAATATGAACATATCAAACTTATTAATTATATACATCATTCTCTTTATAGGTGTTTAAAATGATATACTTTGATATGCAAGAAAAGCTAGTAGATGTACACATGCCCTATACAAGAGAAGAATTATATGAGACACGAGAACAATGGGCAGAAGCCTTCAAAAGGGAAGTGAACTGTGAATTTGATTGAGATGAAGAAGAAGAATGATTTTTCTAAATTTAATGTCATAAATTCTATTATACATGTAGTACATATATCTTCTTGCAACTCTAAATTTGATGCATGTATATGTGTGTGAATGTGAAGATGAATGAATGAATGTTTCTACATGTCATGAGAATGAAATTGGTATATACGTAAATGAAGTAACATGTGTGTGAATGAATGTGAAGGTGAATGAATTATGATTGCACATGTGATGAAATGGAATTGGAGAATGAATAAAATTGTATGCATATTATGTTTGTTATTGCAGGTTTGATGGCCTGTTGTTAAGCTAAAATCACAGGATATTTTTAACATGTAGTTCAAAACTTAACTACATGTTCTTTATCCTGTTGACCAGCCGAACAACATGTTGCAGGCCTGCCATTTAAAAAAAAAATTAGTTGTTGGTTGTATAAAAAAAGCCAAAACTATAGGCCTAAGTTGTCAGTTTTAGTAAAATAACTGACACTAAAGGACAAAACCAAAACGGTCGTATTAGACAGCAAAACCTCATTGGGTAGCACGTCTAGTCGTCAATTTGTTAGATATAACCTTCACTTGTACATCAAAATTGTCAGTTATTCGGGCTACAATCGACATTGTACATCATGATAGGTGTCAATTATTACGAACCGATGATGTAGGGTCCTTTATCAGTTGTAAATGTGACCTGGTACGGCTGTTTTGACATCAATTTTTGGCATGAAACTGACATCTATGACCCTTATCCGTGTCAATTTCTTTTATCCACACAACCGATGTTGGATCTATGGCGTCGATTTTGTCTTACCTAAAGAACAAACGTCTTAGACTTGTGGCTATAGTGTCACCCACTTATGTGTCAGTTTTTAACTGAAGTTATAGGCTTGTTTTAACCGACACCAGAGATAGTTTCTGTACTAGTGATATATGCCATTTTCTCTTAGAACCTAGGTGGTTTCAAGAACAAATCACAAGATAATCCATGTTTTCAAGCACAAACCACAAGATAATTAATGGGAAATGATATATAGGTAGGACATAATCATTATTAGATAAAATCATAAATTTTGCGTATCATTTTTCTTCAACATGGTATCAAAGTCAATTTTAGCCCCAAACAACCCACCTAGAGGAGCTTAGCTTCTCATAGCAAAAAAATGGAAAAATAAGAAGTAGAGGAGTAGATAGAAATGGAAGCTTGAAGAAGACTCCTCCTTCTTCACCTCCTAATGTAGCAGCCCATTTTTTCCCTCCTTAGTGGGTGTATGGCATGGAATGTGGTTGGAAGTAGCCAAATTCCTAGAAAACTAAGGCATTGAGGCAGAATATGGTGGAAATGGAGTGGGAGTAGCTTGGAAGGAGTAGGTGGCTGATTTGTGCACAAATTTTTACTATATGGATATCTAATTTGGTTGTTTTCTTTGTCATTTATGCTTAATGGAATATATTTTCACACATACTCTACCAAATTAGCATAAAATTAGTGCATCAATTCTTATATTTATGCATGTATTTTACATATATTTAATATATTTTAATAATTATAATAATTATTTGATTTAATTCATTGTTTATTTTATTGCAAATAGTTATTATTTATTGGAGAAAAGTCGATACTACTGACATGCAACTCAGTATTATCGACATGGTATCGAAGTAAAAAAATATTAATGTTCCAAATCGAAAAGAAAAAGGATTTCTATTGCAAAGAACTTAGTAGTATCAACTTCCAAGTCGGTAGTACGAATACAGGTGCTGACGGATAAGATTAAATGCATTAAATCCAACTATTAATGTTATGGAAGATAATATATAGGTTTACTCTCAACCTAAACATGTATGACAACTATAAAAGGCACCATTAAAATCAAACCGTCGAGATATATCACATGGGGACGACACAATCGGCCAAAGGAGGGAGAAAAGTGAAGGAACCCTACTCGATAGACCTTGGAGGCATTTTGGTGGAGAAAATGACAAAAACTCTTCTCCATCTTCTCAAGATCCACTCTTTAGCCCTGTCTCTAATTTATTGTATCTCGAAATTCATGTTTTACATCTTTTTAATTTACAATGATACTATGTCATCTATTTTCGGCTAAAAACATATTTCTTAGGACCCGGGAGTAGCCCGGATATGCTTTGTACCTGACTTTTATGCATTAATATCACTTTTATCCCTAATTTCTGGATATAAACCTATGATATTGTTATGTTCTATGTGTTCTTGATCACCATAAATAGATTATTAGATCCTTAATCATTTCACGAGAAGGGTCAAGGGTTGGAAGAGCATAGGTTTATCCGTTTACTGTAACTTTTGGAAAAGGTGGAGCATAATTAGGAGGAGAAACCCAGAGTTTATCATAAAGTACCTAACTAATTAACCAATTGTTATAGAAATGAAATTGGCATTAGAATAGGTAGTGAACTGCACTGAGGAAGTGGGTAGTTCTTACTACAGACTCTTTATCCAGAGATAGGGGTGATAGATGTTAGTGTGTAGAGGTTAGTTGTTGTTTTGTCTGTGGTGAAACCACCATCCTAGGGAATTTGTTCTAATCTGAATTACTCATTCGTTACTCTTGCTTTGCCTTTGCATTTTCTTTTAATTAATTAAAACCAATAAACTCTTTTTTAGGTCTAGCTGATTTGGTTTTAGTCAGTAGTAGTCTCTGGTGTACGATTCCCTGAGTTCAACAATTCAAACCTCTTTTGTCCTATATTACACAACACATGCACTTGTGTTTTACACATACATTCTACGTGTGTCATGTTTTTGGTGTTGTTGTCGAGGAATCGACATCACCAGTACTATGAGTGTTGAGACCTGCCACTCTAGGTCATTGTATTTATTTAGGCATTGTTTGTGTTCATCTAAATATTTCTTTTTAGTTACGCTTCTTTCCTTTAAAAAAAGTTAAAAAAAGCACATGGCTCCTATTTGTCCTAAGTGTGGAATTGCACATGTAGGTTATAGATGTTTGAATCCACCTTCATCACATCACAGGAAAACCTTCAAGGAAATTCATCGTGAACATATTAGGACTATGGTTCAATCTGTTTTGACTCACCAAAGTTCTATTTCTAATGGAGATTGGGGTAGAGTAGAGAAAATAGAAGAAGTTGAGGTTGAGGATAAGGGATTAGAGAGTGAGGAGAACATAATGGAAGAAGTTTTAGAATCACCTCTTCCACATCTTTCCATTGAAACCACACCCACAACCTCAACTCCTAAGATTGATTTTGAATATGATTGGGGATCTGGTGAGGAAGATGAGGAGAATGATGCAAGTAAGGTGGAAGACAATTATGATACATGTGTTAGGGATAATGAGTGAAGGAGAGGAGGATCCAGAAGGTGCTTTATTTGATAGTGATCTTAGAGAGTGAGGAAGAGGATACTAAGTGTGAAAAGGTGGAGGAACTTCCCATTACCCATCACATAATTCCTTCACCACAAGACCCATCTCTTCATTTCTTTATGGAGGATCCTATATGGGATATATATCCAGATGATAATTTTGAATTTTTTTTAGGATATTTGTAACATCCCTGACCTGGGTTATGCTTTAACCCTAGATATTTTGCTTAATAAAGTTAATTATATGCTTTCTCTTATTTCTTGAAAAGTAATTAAGGCCAAAGAGGAACTTATGTTTCAATTTTAGTCCTTTTTGAATAATGTTGAAACACTATCTTGCTTATTTTGGACTAAAGTGCAAATTACCCAAGTTGAGGGGTTAACTTGCAAATGTTACATGATAAAATGTTCCTCAAGTGTTGAAGCATTATAACAATGAAAATTATTTAGAGGTATGGCTTGTAGGAGACTGAGTACCAAGAAAGAACTTGTTGAGCAATGTTTGTGCATTAAAACCTAGTTTTGGTGTAATGTGCAAATTACCTAAAACCTAGGGTTCAATATGCAAAATACCACTTCTAGAAAGTCCCTCATGTTTCTTGGCATCATGTAGAGAAAATAAAATTATAGGGGCATCTCATTTGAATGACTTTGGAGGAGAGAGAATCTTGATATTAAAATAATCAAGATTTAAGCATAATTGAAACCCTAATTCAATTTAATGCAAAAATAAATATATTAATGGAAGTGCCCTTCAACCAAAAATGTGATGGTTAAATTTGTATATGTGTGGACGTCCTTGTGCCTTGCAAAGGCAATGAAATATCTAAAGTGAGTGGAGAGCACACACATTAGTTAAAGAAAAAGTAATATCCACTCATTTTTTGATAATATTATTATATTGATTAAGGTGCTTAATTTGTTTTCTTTTAATTCATGGATAATGAAGAGGAATTACAATGTGGGGGATATGGATTCGTATGCAAGGGATTTATGGGAGTATGTGGCACCAATTTTTGGAATTAAAGGATTTTTATAACACTTTCTCTCTCATTGAAATTCCCTTATATACATCTCATTTTCAACCAACATGAAAGGCTTTTTCGACCCTTCTTTCTTTCCTTGCTTTGGCTGTACATAAGGTGTTGGATCCTAGATGGGTGATTAGATGCTCTAGAGGGGGGTGAATAGAGTTTAAAGAACTTAAACAAAATTCATTAGACCATCAAGATATATCACAAGATAAGGTTGCTAAATAGGTAATTTGAGTGCAACTAAAACATGCATAGCAAGGGTGAGATAGATTGAGCAAACACAAGTACATAGGCTATTTAGAGTGGTTCCACACCTCAAACTAGAAGTATGTCAGTCCACTTACCTAGAGAGGTCAACCTCTCGTATTTCCTAACCATTGCATTCTTATATTCATTCATAAGACTTACAATACATGACTAAACAAAGGACTTACCTATCCAATACAAAGAGTCTTCAACCTTACCAAGGACTTACCCACTTTGCATGAGTCTTCCGCCTTCTTCCAAGGACTTACCTACTCTTGCACAAGTCTTCAGCCTTGCAGGAATTACCCACTCTTCTTAGATCTTCCGCCTTTGACTTCACCTTCACTCGGAGAAGCATCCACCAAGGACTTACCCACTTGAGCAAGGAGTCTTATGCCTTCTTCAAGGGCTTACCCACTCTTGCTCCAAGTCTTCAGCCTTGATCATCACCAAGGGACGCCTTCCCTTGTTCTTCTTCACCTCTCTTGGACAAGAGAGAGAACCTTCATCTTCATGGTTGAAATGAGAGATGGGGAGGTGGTGGAAGTGAGAGCCTTACAAGATATACATGTAGGACTAGCTCTCTTACATATTTTCTACTCACTCTAATAGATGTAGCAAGTGATTAAGCTTAGAGAGAGACAGGAGGTTGTAGGAAGCACTCAAATATAGAATAGGAACCTCACATAGAGTTTTGTAATGAATGCTCAACCTTGGAATGAAGCCCAAGGGGTCCTATTTATAGTTGGGGATGCCTATTAGCCTTTGGGAACACTTGAGAACAAAAACTAGCCATTTTGTGGCTTGCAACGGATATATTTTCACTTGCTACAACTCCACAACGGCTAGAAGTACTTTTTTGCACTTTTCTGTATAGTGCAATCGGTCGAGTTTCTATAAAGGTAACTCGACCGATAGAGTAAAAGACAAAGCCGATATTCATACCATCGGTTGAGTTTGTCCTGGGGAAACTCAACCGACCAATGAAAATCGATTTGGTCAGTTACTCCATCGGTCGAGTTCTGTGAAACCACAACTCGACCGATCAAAAGTCATTTTCAAGATCCAATCAGGATCGGTCGAGTTTGCGCCTCACAGAACTCGACCGATGAATAGCCTGATATGAATTTTGCAAAATGGCTTTTGAGTGCTTAAAATTTTGATCTAAGTGCTCCTAATTTTTTCTAAGCTTAATTACAAGTCATACAATCATTACAAGTGATTTAAAACATGATTCTAATGGATTTACATCATATTACAAAAATGTGCGCTTGTATTGACTTTGACTTGTCTTTTCTCCAATTTGAGATGTGCAAGTTAGGGCATTTGGAGTGTGTTCATACCTAATCTGAAATCACTCAAGTAGATATATTAGACACCAATATGTGGAATGGTTAGTCATCATAAAAACATAGGTTTAATCAATTTAGACGTGAGTCAACATTGACCTAATTGACCTTGAGTCAACATCCTCCCCCTTTTTGAAGATGACAAACCATTCCATAAATGTATTAAAAGCTTTTATGTAAAATCATACCTTCAGAGAAACCTAGGGGTTTCAATAGGATTGAGCTCATATGCTCCCCCTCAATTGATGTGCATGGAGTTCTCATACTCTCCCTCAATTGATGTTATTTCTCCTGCATGGTTAGCTTTCATAACATTTATAGAATACTATATCTTCTACTCATATATGTCTTCTCCCATTTACGTTTTCCCCTTTACATGGACATACTTCTCCTCTTCATGTAAGACATGCCTTCTTCCTCTTTTAAAAGAAGACATACCTTTCTCCCCCTTTGTCATTTCAAAAAGTGGGGTTATGAAAAAATAAGAAACATCACTTGTTAAAGAGAAAGGAGATAACACAAAGTTATATAATGAGAGTAGAAGAGCACATATAGGGGCTTGTCCAAGCATAGAAAGAAAAGGAAGTTAAAGCATATACTTGAACAACCCAAAATGAAAGATAAAGTGTTGTAGAAAAACAATAAATCGCAATTTTGACCCTCAAGAAGATAGAATTTGTCCAAAAAGTGCTAGGGCTCATAGCAAAGCAATGAGCCTTGCTCAGAAGGTTGTTTCTGCATGAAAAACACTAGTCTTGCACCAAAAACTGAAACTGGAGTAAAATCTGCATAAAATCCAAAAATACTCCAATTTCTACATATAATGTAGATCTATGTATCCTGCATCACAAAGTTATGCAAGCAACTCAAGATAGTATATATGCAAATCAAGGAACAATCTTGAGCATGTATGAGACAAAGATACAAGCATAGCATATAGACGAGCAAAGATGCCAATCATAGACAAGGTTAGACCTACATGTATGTGAACTACTAGTAGATGTTATCACAAATTAGGACTACTGGTAGGATCTAGATCATAGCAAGAGATACCAAAAGATACACAAGATAAAGCAAGCTATGAGTAGATGTAGAGATATATCCAAACAAAGGGATATGCAATTTTAGAAGCATGAAAGGATATAACTCACTAGATATGCATCCTTACCATAAGATGATTACCCCTAAGAACCTCAAGGTTGTATCAAAACACGATATACACCTAGATAGATTTTGAAAGTTAGAGTACAACGGAAGAAATTTTAGACACAAGCAAGAGATCCAAAGTGATCATCATCAAAACCTGCAAAACAACTCAAAGCAAGTAATTACAAGATATAGATATTATCAATTTAGAACAATTAGAGAAATAGAGTTGTAAGCAAGATAGGAAATTTAAAGCATGGCAATATGCACATATAAAGGTACCAAATGAGAGTGCCAAAAATTAAGGCTATTGGTTGAGAAAATCTAGTCGAGAGGGAAATTCTCATTCAATAAGCGAAATGTATATTCTGTGTACAGTGTTATCGATCACATTTTGTGCATTGATAACTCGACCGATAACAGCTATTGGAAACACTCATAGGTGCCCATCGGTCAAGTTTATATCAGGACAAACTCGACCAACAGAGCAGTTGTCAAAGAGCACATATATATCACAAAAACATATTTAAAGGCATGCTAACAATACAAACCATATCCAAACATGTCTAAGCAAGTTAGTAATGCACTATAGAAGCATTAGAAACAATTTTTTAGTAAGAGTGTGAAGAGAAACACAAAATACCACTTTTGACTCAAAAACCATATGCATAGTGTACACGAACTTGACCAAAACAAGTTAGAAATGGTTATAAGCAAGAAAACATTACCTTTGTTCTTACTATTCCTTTTTCCACTTGTTTTCACCTCATACACATCTCACCTTTCTTCTTTCATGTGAATTGAGAAATCAATTTGCAATTCAATAGCTCAAGTCAATCCATTTGCAAGTACCTACAAGAAGAAAGATGAAATGGTCCCCAATCATGTTTTTGGGTCCAGAGGGGTTAGTTTAGCAACCCAAGTCCTATTGCTCTTGGGTGCTTTCATTGCAATAGTTGCATGTGCCCATAGTCTTGGAACTAGAGGATTCTCCATGGAATATTGGAGGTCCTTTATCTTTTTTGTTCATTTGACTACTATCATACCCTAGACCATGTCTACCAATTTGTTTAGTAGAATGGTGTAGGATGTCATTAAGGCTATTTTTACCAACTAAGAATCTTTGCAAAGAGGATCTCAAACTGTCATATCATACTTAAGAGAGGCAATATTAGAAGACAAATTATTGATATTATCTCTAGCATGCAAAAGATCATTTTCTAAGCAAAGATATTTAGTTAAATGAGAATCTCTATCGATATGAAGAGAAGCAACATCATTCTCTCTACTAGTAAAACTACAACAAGATTCATGCACATTGATTTTAGCAAGCAAGGAGGCATTTTCTGTTTCTAATTCTTGCAAAACAAAATATGTGTCCTTGTTTTCAGATTTAAGAACATCAATATCATGCATGAGAGAATCAACAATCAAAGTATGCTCTTCATTAGAACTAGGCATAAAAGGTTGAGCTTCTAGAAATCTAATCTTATCAAGCAAACTAGCATTTTCAAGTTTAAGGGAATCTACTTGACTAAGACAATCATTTTTATCATCAAGCAAGCAAGAATTAGCATGTTCAAGATCATCTAGTTCTACATGCAAATTATCAACAATTCTAGACAGCATTTTCTTTTTCCTTTTATAAGACTTAAGAGAGGCACAAGTATCATGAATAATAGCAATCAAAGATTCTTTATCTAAATAGTTTAGATTTACCTCACTTGAGTCCTTACTTGTTGATGCTATAAGTCCAAAATGGCATTCTCCTTCATCACTAGAGCTTGAGCTTGATCCTTCACTTGAATCTTCACTTGAGCTTGAGTTGGAGGAGCCACTTGAGCTTGAGTGCCATTTCTCCTTCTTTTTGTGAAGATGGGTCTTTTTTCCTTGTGGGCAATCTTCCTTTTAGTGACCCTTCTTTCCACATATGAAGCACTAGATGGAGGAGGACTTGCCTTTGTAGAATCTACCCTTGGAGTACATGGCATATTCTTCAACTTGAGAGGATGGAGAAGCTTGACCAACAATAGCTTTAATTTGAGCTTTTATTTCAGCCTTCTTCATTCTCTCGAGTTATTTCTCCTCTTGTCTTTCTACTTCCTCCCTCTTGTCAAGTGTGGCTTCATGTACTTGTAGATTTCCAATGAGCTCTTCAATAGGAATATCCCTAAGAGACCTTGCTTCTTTCAATGGAAGTCACCTTGGGTTCCCACCTCTTGGGAAAAGTTCTAAGGATCTTTGATTTGATCTCTCCACTAGGCATAGGATGAACTAGAACCGCAAGACCATTCACAATGGTGTTGATCCTTGAGTACATGTTGGCTATCTTCTCCTCCTTTCCCATCTTGAAGTTCTCAAGCAGCCCTTTGAGCATGTAGACTTTGCTTTCCTTCACTTGATATGTCCCTTCATAAGTGATGCATAGCTTTCTCTATACCACATAGGATGTTTCACATGAAGAAATCTGGTTGAACTCAGTGGGGGTCATGGAGGCATAGAGGATGTGCTTGGCTCTAGGATTCAAGGTAGCTTTCTTCAAGGTAGCTTCATCCCATTCTTCAATCTTTGTCTTTGGTAGCATGTATGGGCTATTCACCATTTGCCACATCTCAAGACTTGATCCTTGGATGTAGAATTGAAGCCTTCTTCTCCAATATAGGAAGTTGCTCCCATCAAATATTTGTAGGCTAATCAAGTATATCCCTCCTTGGCAGTCACCCATCTTCTCCTACTTGTAGAAGTATGCTTGGAGAAGTCATGCTCAGATACCAATTGTTGGATCCTAGATGGGTGATTAGATGCTCTAGAGGGGGGTTAATAGAGATGAAAGCACTTAAACAAAATTTATTAGACCTTCAAGATATATCACAAGATAAGGTTGCTAAATTGGTGATTTGAGTGCAACTAAAACATGCATAGCAAGGGTGAGAGAGATTGAGAAAACACAAGTAGACAACCTATTTAGAGTGGTTCCACACTTCAAACTAGAAGTATGTCAGTCCACTTACCTAGAGAGGTCAACCTCTAGGATTTCCTAACCATTGCATTCTTATATTCATTCATAAGACTTACAATACATGACCAAACAAAGGACTTACCTATCCAATACAAAGAGTCTTCAACCTTACCAAGTACTTACCCACTTTGCAAGAGTCTTCCGCCTTCTTCCAATGACTTACCTACTCTTACACAAGTCTTCATCCTTGTAGGGATTACCCACTCTTCTTGGATCTTCCACCTTTGACTTCACCTTCACTCAGAGAAGCTTCCACCAAGGACTTACCCACTTGAGCAAGGAGTCTTATGCCTTCTTCAAGGGCTTACCCATTCTTGCTCCAAGTCTTCAGCCTTGATCTTCACCAAGGGATGCCTTCCCTTGTTCTTCTTCACCTCTCTTGGACAAGACAAAGAACCTTCATCTTCATGGTTGAAATGAGAGATGGGGAGGTGGTCGAAGTGAGAGCCTCACAAGATATACATGTAGGACTATCTCTCTTATTGATTTCCTACTCACTCTAATGGATGTAGCAAGTGATTAAGCTTAGAGAGAGAGAGGAAGCTGTAGGAAGCACTCAACTATAGAATAGGAACCTCACATAGAGTTTTGCAATGAATTCTCAACCTTGGAATGAAGCCCAAGGGGTCCTATTTATAGTTGGGGATGCCTCTTAGCCTTTGGGAACACTTGAGAACGAAAATTAGCTGTTTTGTGGCTTGCAATGGATATATTTTCACTTGTTTCAACTCCACAACAGATAGAAGCACTTTTCTGCACTTTTTCATACAGTGCAATCAGTCGAGTTTCTATAAAGGTAACTCGACCGATAGAGTAAAAGACAAAGCCGATATTCATACCATCAGTCGAGTTTGTCCTGGGGAAACTCGACTGATAGAGTAAAAGGCAAACTCGATATTCATACCATCAGTCGAGTTTGTCCTGGGGAAACTCGACCACCAATGAAAATTGATTTGGTCAGTTACTCCATCGGTCGAGTTCTGTAAAACCACAACTCGACTGATCAAAAGTCATTTTCAAGATCCAATCAGGATCGGTCGAGTTTGCACCTCACAAATCTCGATGAATAGCCTGATATGAATTTTGGAAAATGACTTTTGAGTGGTTAAACATTCGATCTAAGTGCTCCTAATTTTTCTAAGCTTAATTACAAGTCATACAATCATTACAAGTTATTTACAACGTGATTCTAATGGATTTACATCATATTACAAAAATGTGCACTTGTATTGACTTTGACTTGTCTTTTCTCCAATTTGAGATGCGCAAGTTAGGGCATTTGGAGTGTGTCCAAACCTAATCTAAAATCACTCAAGTAGAAACATTAGACACCAATATGTGGAATGGTTAGTCATCATCAAAACACGGGTTTAGTCAATTTAGACGTGAGTCAACATTGACCTAATTGACCTTGAGTCAACATTCTCCCCCTTTTTGAAGATGACAAACCATTCCATAAATGTATTAAAAGCTTTTATGTAAAACCATACCTTCGTAGAAACCTAGGGGTTTCAATAGGATTGAGCTTATATGCTCCCCCTCAATTGATGTGCATGGAGTTCTCATACTCCCCCTCGATTGATGCTATTTCTCCTGCATAGTTAGCTTTCATAACATTTATAGAATACTATGTCTTCTACTCATATATGTTCTACACATATATTTCTTCTCCCATTTACGTTCTCCCCTTTACATGGACATAATTCTCCTCTTCATGTAAGACATGCCTTCTTCCTCTTTTAAAAGAAGACATACCTTTCTCCCCCTATCATTTCAAAAAGTGGCGTTATGAAAAAAATAAGAAACATCACTTGTTAAAGAGAAAGGAGATAATACAAAGTTATATAAGGAGAGTAGAAGAGAACAGATAGGGGCTTGTCCAAGCATAGAAAGAAAAGCAAGTTAAAGCATATACTTGAACAACCCAAAATGCAAGATAAAGTGCTATAGAAAAACAATAAATCGCAATTTTGACCCTCAAGATGACAGAATTTTCCCAAAATGGGCCAGGGCTCATGGCAAAGTGATGAGCCTTGCTCAGAAGGTCGTTTCTGCATGCAAAACACTAGTCTTGCACCAAAAACTGAAACTGGGGCAAAATCTGCATAAAATCTAAAAATACTCCAATTTCTACATATAATGTAGATCTATGTATCTTGCATCACAAAGTTATGCAAGCAACTCAAGATAGTATATATGCAAATCAAGGAACAATCTTGAGCATGTATGAGACAAAGATACAAGCATAGCATATAGATGAGCAAAGATGTCAATCATAGACAAGGTTAGACCTACATGTATGTGAACTACTAGTAGATGTTATCACAAGTTAGGACTACAAGTAGGATCTAGATCATAGCAAGAGATACCAAAAGATACACAAGATAAAGCAAGCTATGAGTAGATGTAGAGATATATCCAAATAAAGGGATATGCAATTTTAGAAGCATGAAAGGATATAACTCACTAGATATGCATCCTTACCATAAGATGATTACCCCTAAGAACCTCAAGGTTGTATCAAAACAAGATATACGCCTAGATAGATGTAGCAAGTTAGAGTACAACGGAAGCAATTTTAGACACAACCAAGACATCCAAAGTGATCATCATCAAAACCTTTAAAACAACTCAAAGCAAGTAATTGCAAGATATAGATATTACCAATTTAGAGCAATTAGAGAAATATAGTTGTACGAAAGATAGGAAATTTAAAGCATGGAAATATGCACATATAAAGGTACCAAATGAGTGTGCCAAAAAATAAGGCTATTGGTTGAGAAAATCTAGTTGAGAGGGGAATTCTCATTCAATAAGCCAAATGTATATTTTATGTACAGTGTTATCGCTCGAGGTTTTTGCATTGACAACTCGACAGATGATAGTTGTTGGCAACACTCGTAGGTGCCCATCGGTCGAGTTTCTATCAGGACAAACTAGACCGACAGAGCAGCTATCAAAGAGCACATATATATCATAAAACATATTTAAAGGCATGCTTTTTTCCTTGTGGGCAATCATCCTTGTAGTGACCCTTCTTTCCACATGTGAAGCACCAGATGGAGGAGGACTTGCCTTTGTAGAATCTACCCTTGGAGTACATGGCATCTTCTTCAACTTGAGAGGATGGAGAAGCTTGACCAACAATAGCTTTGATTTGAGCTTTGATTTCAGCCATCTTCATTCTCTTGAGTTCTTTCTACTCTTGTCTTTGTACTTCCTCCCTCTTGTCAAGTGTGGCTTCATGTGCTTGTAGATTTCCAATGAGCTCTTCAATAGGATTATCCCTAAGAGACCTTGCTTCTTCAATGTAAGTCACCTTGGGTTCCCACCTCTTGGGAAAAGTTCTAAGGATCTTTCAGTTGATCTCTCCACTAGACATAGGATGACCTAGAACCGCAAGACCATTCACAATGGTGTTGAGCTTTGAGTACATGTTGGCTATCCTCTCCTCCTTTCCCATATTGAAGTTCTCAAGCAGCCCTTTGAGCATGTAGACTTTGCTTTCCTTCACTTGATTTGTCCCTTCATAAGTGTTTTATAAGTTTCTCCATACCTCGTAGGTTGTTTCACATGAAGAAATCTGGTTGAACTCGGTGGGGGTCCTGGAGGCATAGAGGATGTGCATGGCTCTAGCATTCAAGGTAGTTTTCTTCATGGTAGCTTCATCCCATTCTTCAATCTTTGTCTTTGTTAGCATGTATGGGTTGTTCATCATTTGCCACATCTCAAGACTTGATCCTTGGATGTAGAATTGAAGCCTTCTTCTCCAATAGAGGAAGTTGCTCCCATCAAATATTGTTGGCCTATCAAGTATCTCCCTCCTTGGCAGTCACCCATCTTCTCCTACTTGTAGAAGTATGCTTGGAGAAGACCTGCTCTGAGACCAATTGTTGGATCCTAGATGGGTGACTAGATGCTCTAGAGGAGGGGGTGAGTAGAGCTGAAAGCACTTAAACAAAATTCATACTACAGGAACAATGAAACCTTTACCCATACCATGTAACCATGGATTTTTTGGTTGGTTTACCCAGAACAGCCAAAGGTCATGATTCCATTTGGGTAATAGTTGATAGGTTGACAAAGACAGCACATTTCTTACCTGTCAAAACCACCTATTCTGCTGAGAAGCTGACACAGTTATATGTAGATGAGATAGTGCGGCTGCATGGGGTCCCAGTTACCATTGTTTCTGACAGAGGTCGCCAGTTTATGAGTCATTTTTGGGAGCGACTTCATAAAACCTTAGGCACACAGTTAAGGTTTAGTACAGCCTTTCATCCTCAGACTGATGGATAGTTAAAAAGGACTATACAGACTTTGGAAGACTTGCTTAGAGCATGTGTCCTTCAGTTTACAGGAAGTTGGGATATGCACCTAAGTTTGATAGAGTTTGCCTACAACAATAGCTATCAACATAGCATTGACATGGCACCTTATGAAGCTTTGTATGGTAGACGTTGTAGATCTCCCTTATGTTGGTATGAAATCGATGAATATCAACTTTTAGGTCCTGATCTTGTGAAGCAGACCACCGAGAAGATTCAAATAATACAACAACAGTTGAAGACTGCACAAGATAGGCAGAAATCGTACGTTGATAAGTGTCATAGACCTTTAGAATTCCAGGTTGGAGACAGAGTGTACCTCAAGGTCTCACCCTGGAAGGGAGTTCTTAGATTTGGAAGGAAAAGAAAGTTAGCTCCTAGGTTTATGGGGCCTTATCCAATCATTGAACGGATCGGAAAGGTATCTCAGAGTTGCAAAAGTTACACCCAGTGTTCCACATTTCCATGCTTAGGAAATGTCATCCTGACACAGAATCAGTTCTGCAACCTATGGAAGTAGAATTGAACGATGATATATCTTATGTTGAAGGACCTATGACAATCCTTGACAAAAGAATTAAAAAGTTGATAAAGAAGGACATAAGTCTTGTGAAAGTCCTCTGGAATCACTGTGGCGTTGAAGAAGCTACGTGGGAACTAGAGGAAGAGATGAGAAGGAAATAACCTGCTCTTTTCTCTTAATATGTTTTGTAGATGATTTCGGGGACGAAATCCTTATAAGGGGTGGATAATTTGTAACATCCTTGACATGGCTTATGTACTAACCCTAGGTTTTTTACGTAATTAAGTTGATTAGATGCTTGCTCTTATACTTTGAAAAGTAGTTAAGACTTTTGAGGAACTTATATTTCAGTTCAGTCCTTTTTGAATAATGTTGAAACATTGTTTTGTTAATTTTGGACTAAAGTGCAAATTACCCAAGTAGAGGGGTTAACTTGCAAATTGTACATGTTAAGATGTTCCTCTGATGTTGAGACATCAAAAGAATGAATATGATGTAGTGTTATGGTTTCCACAAGCTTGGGCACCAAGATAAAGCTTGTAGAGCAATCTTTGTGCATAAAAACCTAGTTTTGGTGTAATGTGAAATTTACCCAAAACCTAGGGTTCAACATGCAAAATATCACCTCTTGAGGGTCTCTCATGTTTCTTGGCGTCAAGTGGAGAAAATAAAATGAGAGGGGCACCTCATTTGAATTATCATAGAAGAGAGAGAATCTTGATATTGAAATAATCAAGATTTAAGCACAAGTGGCTCTTTAATATAACTTAATGAAAAAGGGAAATATATTAATTAAGGATCCCTTCAAACCAAAAGTTGGAGGATGTGTTTGCAATAGTTTGTACAAGCTTGTGCCATGCTTGGGAACCAAAAAGGATCTTGGTTGAGTGGAAACTACTCACACTAATAATATATAAAGCAATATCCACTAAAAGGATGGATATTAATATACAACTTTTTAAGGTGTTTAGTTCCTTTTCCAATTACTCTTTGGAATGAAGAGTTTTGCAAGGTATTAGAAGGTGGATACGTGGCCAAATAATGGAGAAATATCTGGAGGAAATTAGTTGTAATTAAAGAAGATAACTCTCTTTTTCTATTTTCCTTGAAATCCATAAATATATATAAGTTACTTTTTTCCAAAACACCAAAAAGGATCGTTTCCTTAGTTATTTTCCTTATCACCTTTCTTTGGCCAACCAAGGGATAGATCTGGACTAGAGGAAGGATGACCAAACTAGCTTGGTAAGTTTTGATCATCGTCTACCTCGAATTCATGGTGGAAACCATAAAACAAGGTTAGATTCATGGTTTTCTTCACTTGGTTTCCTTTTCTAGCCATCTTGTTCATCCAAAGATTGAAGAACGAACCTTGGACAACTGCTGGAGCTCAATCCACCATTAAAGTCGGGAGCTTGCATCTCAAGATCAGTTCTAGAGGTGGGTTTTATAACTCTAACCCTTAAGCATTAGTATTGCACTCTTTTTCATAAGAATTGTTGGTTATTCTTCTTCCTTCGATACTCTTGTGAGTTCTTGCTATAACTTCCATGAAGAACAGCACCTAGTCTTGGTTGAATAGAGGTAGACGAATGTGACATCATCCTAGATAAATATCCAAAAGTTACTTTAGCAAACGGTTGCTTTTGTTGCTCAAACAGTTTCCCAAACCGTTTGGGAGCAAACGGTTTCAAACCGTTTGAATGCAAACGGTTTCACCTAAACCGCATAGAAGAAAATGGTCCAACACCTTTTGGTGGCATTGACCATGTGTTGACCGTTTGGAGGACTGTTGAGAATAATGTAGATTAATAACCTATCAATAATTGTTGATTAATTCCAATTGGTTCACCAATTGAAGATCCAACAATCATCTAAACCATAATCGGGCTAGTTGCTGATTTGATAATTGAATGAGTTTGAAACTTGGGTTGAGTGACCCAAACGGTTTCAAAACCATTTGGGGATCACCCAAACGGTCTCAAGACCGTTTGGTGACCACTCAATACCATTTGGAGGTCTAGGGTTAGGTATGGTTGACCAATTGAAGATCCAAAGGTATCAAGTTGATGTATAATCAAATGTTGATTTGGTGACCAATCCTAAGATCCAAACCCTAAATGAATGACATGGTTATTGATGAGGTGATGGGAAAATGGTCTCAAGACCATTTGGAAAATATCCAAATGATCCAAAGACCGTTTGGGGGTAACCCAAGACCATTTGGAGGTCTAGGGTTAACTCAGGTTAAGTGTTTGAATATCAAAAGGTACTAAGTTGAAGAGTAACTAATTGTTGACTTAGTGATCAATCCAATGAGCTAAACTCTAATTGGTGGACTTGGTTTTTGATGTTGACATGATCAAACGGTCTCAATACCATTTGGAGGTCATCCAAATGATCCCAAGACCATTTGGGGTCAGGTCATATCCAAATAGGATGATGGTACGATGATTTCAAATCAATTAGACTCACATTGATTAATGTTGAAGGGTCATCGATTCCAAACCCTAATTCAATTGATTCAAGCCCTAATTGATGACCAATTGAGGGTCAATTTAAGGTCAAATCATTTGAAGGTTGACCTAATTAACTCAATTGTATGATGGTGATAAGTCCAATTGATTATTGGATACATGTACAATCGTTAAGGGGATCAACATTGGAAACCCTAATTCAATTTGATGGGTTGAGACCATAATTGGTCCTTGCGGTTTTGATGAGGTTTGGACCAAACGGTCTCAAGCCCGTTTGGGACCAAACGGTCTCAAGACCGTTTGGGACCAAACGATCCCAAACTGTTTAGGTGTCGGTTTCCAAACTGATTGAGTTCGTGTGTTTTCCAAACCGGTTGAGTTCATGCGGTTTCAAAAGTCAACTATGGGCAAACGGTTTTCACTACCTACTTTATCAAATGGTTTCAAAGGTAGTCCAAGACCGCATGGAGGTCCAAACAGTCTCAGACTGTTTGGAGGTTAAGTGTGCAAGACCGTTTGAGGTCTGAGTTGGTCAAGATCGTTTGGGGCCTTAGTGGCCAAGATCGTTTGGTGGTTGATTAACCTAAACCGCATGGGTACTTAAAGTGGTTAAAGGACAAGTAACTAGTTAACTAATACATGATGTAATCAAAGGTGATCATGGTACTTGTAACTTAATGGGATAGTGTGACTTAAACCCATGAAGTAATTAAGCCTTAATGATTACAATGACAATGACTTAACTCATGATGTCAATCCTCTTGCATGTTGAGTTGACTTAACCTAATCAAGGCTAAAGTTAATATCACATTATAGAGGATGAGAGAGAAAGGACTTCTTATATGAATGTTAATTAAGTAATGGACTTCCAATATGAATGAATATCTAATTAGGGTATGATCCTTCATAGTGAGACCAGGAAACCCTAATTATGATGGTTAACGAATCTTAACCCTAATTGAGGGTAATAATGGAAGTATCCCTAATACATGATGAAGGTATGATCTTAATTCATAATGATGACATGATAAACCTTAATTCAAGGTAATTTGATGATCCCTCCTACTTGGGGTGAATAGTAAACCCTAACCTAGGGTGATGTGATGTGAATAATAAACCCTAACCTAGGGTGATGTGACATGAATACTAAACCTGAATTCAGGGTATGCTGAACATGAACCATAATCAAGGGTGATGTGATGTGAATCGTAAACCCTAATTCCAAATAAGTATATGAAAGTGTGAAACCCTAATTCTGGGTTATGCTTTATAGCATGAAGCTCTATGATTGGATAATGAAATGATAAGTCATTAATCCTAATGGAGTTTAGGGGATGATTAACCCTAATTTAAATGAAAAGGGAAACCCTAACCCTAATAAGGGAATAGTGATGCAACCCTTGGATAGTGATGTTATCATTGTTTTGCATTGTGCTAATATGAAATAAATGTAACTGTTATCATCTGTACTAATCATGTAGGTTTTATGAGATATTGAACATAGCCAGGTGAGAGCTATGATGCTTGTTTAAATGAAAGTACTTTATAAGTTTTGTAAGCAATGATATGATATGTTTCCTAGCAAAAAGGTAACAAAAGAGACTGATAGGTTGTATGAGCCAAATGAAATACCTGCATTACTACTATTATGTTTACACTGTCAAATAACCTGATGGCATTATGTTACCTATTAAGGTGGTAACAAGTGATTTGATGATCTAAGGGTTTGTATACTCATATTCTTGAATCATGATGATGAATTGATAAGGGATTAAGATCCCAATGTTAATAAAGTTGTGAAATGAACTTGATAAAATAGTACTCTTCCTTTATAGCATCTATTATAATGGTTTATGCTTGAAAACATGCCTGATGCTAAAAGAATGATGTAATGTACTTAAATAATCAAGTAAAATGATATCATGTAGAGCCCTGACCATAGATCCATCATCGTCAGAAGTTGGATGATGGTGAAACAGGTTTTCCTAAGGGAACTCCTGGAGAGCATACTTTTGAGTATGTGGGGGTTATGGAAGCGAATATCCTTACGTCCTAATGGAGGAATTGATGTGAGATAAACATTAAATCCCTCAATCCTTCATTATATGTATATGTCGGGATGATGTATCACTAATCTCCCGATGATGATGTTAATGCCGCATCGATCTGAGATAAATAAGAAATCCCCCAATGGCGAAGAGAGTATAGCATGCCATTGTAACTCTAATAGAAAAGTTGCCAGAATACCCTGGAAAGCTATTTTTGCAGAGACACAAGATGTCTTCATATTGTTCCTCACACTGACTGAGGATGATGAGGTCATAGAAATCTAGATCTTCTGATGACCTATGTATGGTACCGATTTCGATTTCGCAATGGTCGGCTGGAGTATGAGCGGTATGCCTCATCTCCTCAGGGCATAAGTATGTTTGTAAAATGTAATCAGCCATGTAGCATATTTTCTTAGGGTTGAACTACGAGAATCAATGTTTGATGATACATTGTTTAATATGTCCTAGTTGGATAATTAATATACATGTTCTTCATATTCCTTATTAAATGAATGACTTGCTGCTTAATCAAGTTATAATTAAAATGATTGCATAAAGAATATTGTTGTATTTATTTGTTCATTGAATTACCTACTGATGAATAATTATAATCCTATTGTTCGGTGTTATTGTATTATTTGCAATAACAATGCTTCTAGCAGAGAGTTATATCTCTCACTGGGACAATTTTCAATTGTGTCACCCCCGTGGGATTCAACTTTTTAGGTAGACGCTGAGGAAGAAGAAACCCATCAGTAGGTGATCAGCAACAGCAGTCACAATAACAGTAATAATAAGGACAGTAGTGATCCACAGGTGGAGACATTGTCTGTTAGGTTCTGTACATAGAGAGTCCTATGTGTCGTCTCTGTACTCTCAGGTCCTAGGAGTCCGTCGATGGTTTAATGTAGATCTGAGATTTTTTGTCTTAATGCCTCGAGATTTTTGTATACTGTTGATGTATAGTTTAACAGGGCAGTTGATGCTTGTGACTCTTGAGATGAGATAATACACAGATGTACTAATGAATCAGCTTGTAAATAACTTACCTTGTTTCTTTTTGGAAGATCTTTACAGTTTGTGGATCTTTTTACAAAAAGTTTTAAATTTTAGTAATTTTTAGTAATTCCGCTACTAATTAATTGCTTCTGCATCGTTAATAATGTTTTGTTCGAATGGGGTATCACAATTAAAGTGGTATCAGAGCTCTAGGTTTGTTGAGTCTACAGAGACATAGGACTAGGGTTGTTGAGTCTATTCTAGTGTCTTCTAGTATATCTGGTAGTGTCTTCTGCTCATATAGGAGGAAAGATTTGCTACTTTTGTGGTCTATCAGAAGGATAGAGAGATCTGTGATAGAGAAGTGACAGACCAAAAACAAGAAGATGTATCCCCAGTTCCAAGGATCCTCATCTAAAGGTTTCAATAAACCAAGGTTTTCTGTGCCTACACCACCACCTAGATTCAGTACCCAGACGCAGTGGACGTCAAATAGGGGTAGAGAATGAAGTTTACCACCAGAAGGAGCTCATAGCTCAGCATTCGTGTCAGTTACAGGACCATCCAGACCACGGAAAGGGATCAGAAGTTGTTACATATGTGGAAAAGTGGGACATCTAATGAAGGATTGTAGAGCCAGAGAGGCGAGTGTGACTCAACCTCAAAGGCAGAGTCAGCAAGGTTCCCAAAGGAGATAGTTTCTAGGTGGAGCTAGAGGATGTGGACAAGCATCCCAAGCTAGATCATCGGCACCCAGTCATCGAGCACCGAATCAACCACAAGCGACGGTGAGATTCTATGCGATGAATCCACCTGATGCAGTAATCAACCCTCGGGTTGTGACAGGTCAGATGAAGTTGTTTTATTCTGATATGTCTACATACTACATCGTATTTATTTTGATTGATTTGGGTGCTACACACTCCTTTATCACTCGAAGAGTGATTCTTGATTGCAATATGACTATAAGTCATAGGGCAAAGAGTTTGAAGTTAGAAACTCCTTTGATGGGATCTTCTGTGCTGCGGGAGGTGTGTTCTCCCTGTATTTTTTCCTTTTCTGAACATCGCATTCAAGTGGATCTTATACCACTTGAGATGCATGGGATCAATATAATCCTTGGGATGGACACGTTAGAAAGGTATAAGGTTGTCTTGGATTGTGAGTCCAAGCAAGTTGTGTTCACTGATGATAGTGACACATGGATCTTTCAGGGAGATAGAAAGATTCTTCTAACATGTCTTGTGTCAGCTATGGTTGTAGAGAAGTTGATGAGGCAAGGATGTTATGCATTCTTGGCCCATGTGGTAGATACCACTATGGATATTTCTAATCCTATTGAAGTTCCTATAGTCATGGAATTTGAAGATGTATTTCCTGAAGAACTTCCAGGTGTACCTCTACCCCGAGAGATTGATTTTGAAATTAATCTAACCCCGGACACGCAACCAATGGCACAAACACCGTATAGGATGGCGCCTGCTGAGATGGAAGAACTCAAGAAGCAGCTGCAAGAGTTTCTTGAGAAAGGTTTCATCTGACCGAGTACTTCACCTTGGGGTGCTCCGGTCCTTTTTGTTAAAAATAAGGATGGGTCAATGCGGTTGTGCATTGATTATATACAATTAAATAAAGTAACAATAAAGAATAAGTATCCTTTGCCGAGGATTGATGGTCTCTTTGACCAGTTGCATGGTGCAATGGTCTTTTCAAAGATAGATTTGAGGTCGGGATATCACCAGCTACGTATTAAGGAGGGTGACATACCTAAGTCTGCCTTTAGGACAAGGTATGGTCACTATGAGTTCACAGTTATGTTGTTTGGACTAACTAATGCACCAGCTTCATTTGTGGAACTCATTAATAGAATCTTTAGACCTTTTATTGATCAGTGTGTTGTCGTCTTCATAGATGACATCCTGATCTACAGTAGAGATGCTCTGCAGTATGAGCAGCATCTTCGTCAGGCTTTAACTTTGCTAAGAAAGCATAAGTTATATGCTAAATTTAGCAAGTGTGAGTTTTGGTTATCTGAAGTTTCTTTTCTTGGACACATAATAGCCATTTTAGGTATACGCGTTGACCCTAAAAAAGTAGAATCTGTCCAGCAATGGGAGAAAGCAAAAACATCGATAGAGATCCACAGTTTTCTAGGGTTGGCAAGATATTACCAGAGGTTCATTAAGAACTTCAGTTCCATAGCTTTACTCTTGACTAAGTTGACTAGGAAGGATGTTCCTTTCACCTGGAGTGACAAGTGTCAGCAATCTTTCTAGTTGTTGAAGGAAAAGTTGACAAGTGCACCTGTGCTAGAGTTACCTGAACAAGGAAAATGGTATATAGTTTTCTATGATGCCTCTAAGAATGGACTAGGATGTGTGTTGATGCAGGATAAATAAGTGATTTCTTTTGCTTCCCGACAACTTAAGAAACACGAGGAGAATTATCCGACACATGATCTAGAACTAGCTATTGTAGTCCATGCCTTGAAGATCTGGATACATTATCTTTATGGAGAGACATTCCAGATTTTCACAGACCATAAAAACCTTAAGTACATCTTCTCTCAGTATGAGCTTAATATGAGGCAACTTCACTGGATGGAGTTAATCAAGGACTACGATTGTACAATTGATTATCATCCAAGGAAGGCCAATGTAGTTGTTGATGCTTTGAGTAGGAAATCAGCAACACCAGCCTCAACAGAGCACAATTGAATTCTTTAGTGTGCTCTAGGAGAGATATGTTTATCTCTTTAAGGCAAGACAATGTATCATAACTTGAAAGATATGTATTGATGGCCTGGATTGAAGAAGGATGTTACTGAGTTCGTTATGCAGTTTCCAGTATGTCCGCAAGTTAAAGTTGAACACCAGAAGCCTGTAGGAACAATGCAACCTTTACTCATACCACAGTGGAAGTGGGATCATGTAACCATGGATTTTGTGGTTGGTTTACCCAAAACAGCCAAAGGTCATGATTCCATTTGGGTAATAGTTGATAGGTTGACAAAGACAGCACATTTTTACCTGTCAAAACAACCTATTCTGTTGAGAAGTTGGCACAGTTATATGTAGATGAGATAGTGTAGTTGCATGGGGTCCCAGTTACCATTGTTTCTGACAGAGGTCCCCAGTTTACGAGTCATTTTTTGGGAGTGACTTCATAAAGCCTTAGGCACACAGTTCAGGTTTAGTACAGCCTTTCATCCTCAGACTGATAGACAGTTAGAAAGGACTATATAGACTTTGGACGACTTGCTTAGAGCATGTGTCCTTCAGTTTATAGGAAGTTGGGATCTGCACCTAAGTTTGATAGAGTTTGCCTACAACAATAGCTATCAACATAGCATTGACATGGGACCTTATGAAGCTTTATATGGTAGATGTTGTAGATCTCCCTTATGTTGGTATGAAATCGGTGAATATCAACTTTTAGGTCCTTATCTTGTGCAGCAGACCACTGAGAAGATTAAAATAATACAACAACAGTTGAAGACTGCACAAGATAGGCAGAAATCGTACGTTGATAAGTGTCATAGACCTTTAGAATTCCAGGTTGGAGACAGAGTGTACCTCAAGGTCTCACCCTGGAAGGGAGTTCTTAGATTTGGAAGGAAAGGAAAGTTAGCTCCTAGGTTTATGGGGCCTTATCCAATCATTGAACGAATCGGAAAGGTAGCTTATAAGCTAGAGTTACAATCAGAGTTGGAAAAGTTACACCCAGTGTTCCACATTTCCATGCTTAGGAAATGTCATCCTGACACAGAATCAGTTTTGCAACCTATGGAAGTAGAATTGAACGATGATATATCTTATGTTGAAGGACCTATGACAATCCTTGATAGAAGAATTAAAAAGCTGAAAAAGAAGGACATAAGTCTTGTGAAAGTCCTCTAGAATCACTGTGGCATTGAAGAATCTATGTGGTAACTATAGGAAGAGATGAGAAGGAAATACCCTGCTCTTTTCTCTTAATATGTTTTGTAGATGATTTCGGGGACGAAATCCTTGTAAGGGGTGGATAATTTGTAACATCCCTGACCTGGGTTATGTACTAACCCTAGGTTTTTTACTTAATTAAGTTGACTAGATGCTTGCTCTTATACTTTGAAAAGTAATTAAGGCTTTTGAGGAACTTATATTTCAATTTCAGTCCTTTTTTAATAATGTTGAAACATTGTTTTGTTAATTTTGGACTAAAGTGCAAATTACCCAAGTAGAGGGGTTAACTTGAAAATTGTACATGTTAAGATGTTCCTATAATGTTGAGACATAAAAATAATGAATATGATGTAGTGGTATGGTTTCCACAAGCTTGGGCACCAAGATAAAGCTTGTAGAGCAATCTTTGTGCATAAAAACCTAGTTTTGGTGTAATGTGCAATTTACCCAAAACTTAGGGTTCAACATGCAAAATATCACCTCTTGAGGGTCTCTCATGTTTCTTGTCGTCAAGTGGAGCAAAGAAAATGATAGGGGAGCCTCATTTGAATTATCATAGAAGAGAGAGAATCTTGATATTAAAATAATCATGATTTAAGCATAAATGGCTCTTTAATATAACTTAATGCAAAAGGGAAATATATTAATTAAGGATCCCTTCAAACCAAAAGTTGTAGGATGTGTTTGCAATAGTTTGGACAAGCTTGTGCCATGCTTGGGCACCAAAAAGGATCTTGGTTGAGTGGAAACTACTCACACTAATAATATATAAAGCAATATCCACTAAAAGGATGGATATTAATATACAACTTTTTAAGGTGTTTAGTTCCTTTAACAATTAATCTTTGGATAATGGAGAGTTTTGCAAGGTGGATACGTGACCAAAGAATGGAGAAAACTTTGGAGGAAATTAGTTGGAATTAAAGAAGATAACTCTCTTTTTCTATTTTCCTTTAATCCATAAATATATATAAGTATCCTTTTTCCAAAACACCAAAAAGGATCGTTTCCTTAGTTCTTTTCCTTATCACCTTGCTTTGGCCCTTGGCTTGCTTTCGCCAACCAAGGGAGAGATATGGACCAAAGGAAGGACGACCAAACTAGATTGGTAAGTTTTGATCATCATCTACATCAAATTCATGGTGGAAACCATAAAACAAGGTTAGATTCATGGTTTTCTTCACTTGGTTTCCTTTTCTAGCCATCTTGTTCATCCAAAGATTGAAGAACGAACTTTAGACAACTACTGGATCTCAATACACCATTAAAGACATGGAGCTTGGAGCTCAGGATCAGTTCTAGATTCGGGTTCTATAACTCTAACCCTTAAGCATTAGTATTGCACTCTTTTCCATTAGAATTGTTGGTTATTCTTCTTCCTTCGATACTCTTGTGAGTTCTTGCTATAACTTCCGTGAAGAACAGCACCTGTTCTTGGTTGAACTGAGGTAGACGAAGGTGACGTCATCCTAGATAAATATCCAAAAGTTACTTTAGCAAATGGTTGCTTTTTTTGCTCAAACGGTTTCCCAAACCGTTTGGGAGCAAACAGTTTCAAACTGTTTGAATGCAAACGGTTTCACCTAAACCGCATAGAAGCAAATGGTCCAAGACTGTTTTGTGGCATTGACCATGTGTTGACCATTTGGAGGAATGTTGATAATAATTTATATTAATAACCTATCAATAATTGTTGATTAATTCCAATTGGTTCACCAATTGAAGGTCCAACAATCATCTAAACCCTAATCGGGCTAGTTGTTGATTTGATAATTGAATGAGTTTGAAACTTGGGTTGAGTGACCCAAACGGTTTAAAAACCATTTGGGGATCACCCAAACGGTCTCAATACCATTTGGTGACCACTCAAGACAGTTTGGAGGTCTAGGGTTAGGTATGGTTGACCAATTGAATATCCAAAGGTATCAAGTTGATGTATAATCAAATGCTGATTTTATGACCAATCCTAGGATCCAAACCCTAAATGAATGACATGGTTATTGATGAGGTGATGGGCAAATGGTCTCAAGACCGTTTGGATAATATCCAAATGATCCCAAGACGGTTTGGAGGTAACCCAAGACCATTTTGAGGTCTAGGGTTAACTATGGTTAAGTGTTTGAATATCAGAAGGTACTAAGTTGAAGAGTAACTAATTGTTGACTTAGTGATCAATCTAATGAGCTAAACTCTCATTGGTGGACTTGATTTTTGATGTTCACATGATAAAACGGTCTCAATACCATTTGGAGGTCATCCAAATGATCCCAAGACCATTTGGGGTCAGGTCATGTCCAAACAGAATGATGGTTCGATGATTTCAAATCAATTAGACTCACATTGATTAATGTTGAAGTGTCATCGATTCCAAACCCTAATTCACTTGATTCAAGCCCTAATTGATGACCAATTAAGGGTCAATTGAAGGTCAAATCAGTTGAAGGTTGACCTGATTAACTCAATTGTATGATGGTGATAAGTCCAATTGATGATTGGATACATGTACAATCGTTAAGGGGATCAACATTGGAAACCCTAATTCAATTTGATGGGTTGAGACCATAATTAGTCCTTGCGGTTTTTATGAGGTTTGGACCAAACGGTCTCAATATCGTTTGAGTACAAATGGTCTCAAGACTGTTTGGGACCAAATGGTCTCAAGACCGTTTGGGACCAAATGATCCCAAACCGTTTAGGTGCATGCGGTTTCCAAACCGATTGAGTTCGTGCGGTTTCCAAACTGGTTGAGTTCATGTGGTTTCAAAAATCAACTATGGGCAAATGGTCTTCATCACCTACTTTATCAAACGGTTTCAAAGGTATTCCAATTCCGCATGGAGGTCCAAATGGTCTCAGACCGTTTGGAGGTTAAGTGTGCAAGACCAGTTGAGGTCTGAGTTGGTCAAGATCGTTTGGGGCCTTAGTGGCCAAGATCATTTGGTGGTTGATTAACCTAAACCGCATAGGTACTTAAAGTGGTTAAAGGACAAGTAACTAGTTAACTAATACATGATGTAATCAAAGGTGATCATGGTACTTGTATCTTAATGGGATAGTGTGACTTAAACCCATGAAGTAATTAAGCCTTAATGATTACAATGATAATGGCTTAACTCATGATGTCAATCCTCTTGCATGAGGAGTTGACTTAACCTAATCAAGTCTAAAGTTAATGTCACCTTATAGAGGATGAGATATAAAGGACTTATTATATGAATGTTAATTAATTAATGGACTTCCAATAGGAATGAATATCTAATTAGGGTATGATCCTTCATAGTGAGATCATGAAACCCTAATTATGATGGTTAATGAATCTTAACCCTAATTGAGGGTAATAATGGAAGTATCCCTAATACATGATGAAGGTATGATCTTAATTCATAATGATGACGTGATAAACCTTAATTCAAGGTAATTTGATGATCACTCCTACTTGGGGTGAATAGTAAACCCTAACCTAGGGTGATGTGATGTGAATATCAAACCCTAACCTAGGGTGATGTGACGTGAATAGTAAACCCTAATTTAGGGTATGTTGAACATGAACCATAATCAAGGGTGATGTGATGTGAATCGTAAACCCTAATTCCAAATAAGTATATGAAAGTGTGAAACCCTAATTCTGGGTTATGCTTTATAGCATGAAGCTCTATGATTGGATAATGAAATGATAAGTCATTAATCCTAATGGAGTTTAGGGGATGATTAACACTAATTGAAATGAAAAGGGAAACCCTAACCCTAATAAGGGCATAGTGATGCAACCCTTGAATAGTGATGTTATCATTGTTTTGCATTGTGCTGATATGAAATAAATGTATCTGTTATCATCTGTACTAATCATGTAGGTTTTATGAGACATTGAACATAGCCAAGTGAGAGCTATGATGCTTGTTTAAATGAAAGTACATTATAAGTTTTATAAGCAATGATATGCTATGTTGCCTAGCAAAAAGGTAACAAAAGAGACTGACAGGCTGTATGAGCCAAATGAAATACATGCATTGCTACTATTATGTTTACACTATCAAATAACTTGATGGCATTATGTTACCTGTTAAGGTGGTAACAAGTGATTTGATGATCTAAGGGTTTGTATACTCATATTCTTGAATCATGATGATGAATTGATAAGGGAATGAGATCCCAATGTTAATAAAGTTGTGAAATGAACTTGATAAATAGTACTCTTCCTTTATAGCATCTGTTATTATGGTTTATGCTTGAAAACATGCATGATGCTAAAAGAATGTTGTAATGTACTTAAATAATCAAGTAAAATGATATCATGTAGAGCCCTGATCATAGATCCATCATCGTCAGAAGTTGGATGATGGTGAAATAGGTTTTCCTAAGGGAACTCCTGGAGAGCATACTTTTGAGTATGTGGGGGTTATGGACGTGAATATCCTTAGGTCCTAATGGAGGAATTGATGTGAGATAAACATTAAATCCCTCAATCCTTCATTATATGTATATGTCGGGATGATGTATCACTAATATCCTGATGATGATGTTAATGCCGCATCGATGTAAGATAAACAAGAAATCCCTCGATGGCGAAGAGAGTACAACATGCCACTGTAACTCTAATAGCAAAGTTGCCAAAATACCCTGGAAAGCTATTTTAGCAGAGACACAAGATGTCCTGCATATTGTTCCTCACACTGACTGAGGATGATGAGGTCATAGAAATCCGGCTCTTCTGATGACCTATGTATGGTACCGATTTCAATTTCGCAATGGTCGGTTGGAGTATGAGCGGTATACATCATCTCCTTAGGGCATAAGTATGTTTGTAAAATGTAATCATCCGGTTGGAGTTTAGATTTACCTCACTTGATTCCTTACTTTTTGATGTTATAAGTGCAAAATGGCATTCTCCTTCATCACTAGAGCTTGAGCTTGATCCTTCACTTGAATCTTCACTTGAGCTTGAGTTGGAGGAGCCACTTGAGCTTGAGTGCCATTTCTCCTTCTTTTTGTGAAGATGGATCTTTTTGCTTTGTGGGAAATCTTCCTTGTAGTGACCCTTCTTTCCACATGTGAAGCATCGGATGGAGGAGGACTTTCCTTTGTAGAATCTACCCTTGGAGTACATGGCATCTTCTTCAACTTGAGAGGATGGAGAAACTTGACCAACAATAGCCTTGATTTGAGCTTTGATTTAAGCCTTCTTTATTCTCTTGAGTTCTTTCTCCTCTTGTCTTTCTACTTCCTCCCTCTTGTCAAGTGTGTCTTCATGTTCTTGTAGATTTCCAATGAGCTCTTCAATAGAAATATCCTTATGAGGCCTTGCTTCTTCAATGGAAGTCACCTTGGGTTCCCACCTCTTGGGAAGAGTTCTAAGGATCTATGAGTTGATCTCTCCACTAGACATAGGATGACCTAGAACCGCAAAACCATTCACAATGGTGTTGAGCCTTGAGTACATGTTGGCTATCCTCTCCTCCTTTCCCATCTTGAAGTTCTCAAGCAGCCCTTTGAGCATGTAGACTTTGCTTTCCTTCACTTCATTTGTCCCTTCATAAGTGATGCATAGCTTTCTCCATACCTCATAGGTTGTTTCACATTAATAAATCTGGTTGAACTCGGTGGGGGTCATGGAGGCATAGAGGATGTGCATGGCTCTAGCATTCAAGGTAGCTTTATTCAAGGTAGCTTCATCCCATTTTTCAATCTTTGTCTTTGGTTGCATGTATGGGTTGTTTACCATTTTCCACATCTCAAGACTTGATCCTTGGATGTAGAATTGAAGTCTTCTTCTCCAATAGAGGAAGTTTCTCCCATCAAATATTGGTAGGTTGATCAAGTATCTCCCTCCATGGCAGTCACCCATCTTCTCCTACTTGTAGAAGTATGCTTGGAGAAGACCTTCTCTGATACCAATTGTTGGATCCTAGATGGGTGATTAGATGCTCTAGAGCGGGAGTGAATAGATCTGAAACCACTTAAACAAAATTCATTAGACCTTCAAGATATATCACAAGATAAGGTTGCTAAATAGGTAATTTAACTGCAACTAAAACATGCATAGCAAGGGTGAGAGAGATTGAGAAAACACAAGTAGACAAGCTATTTAGAGTGGTTCCACAATTCAAACTAGAAGTATGTCAGTCCCCTTACCTAGAGAGGTCAACCTCTAGGATTTCCTAACCATTGCATTCCTATATTCATTCATAAGACTTATAATACATGACCAAACAAAGGACTTACATATCCAATACAAATAGTCTTCAACCTTACCAAGGACTTACCCACTTTGCAAGAGTCTTCCACCTTCTCCCAAGGACTTACCTACTCTTGCACAAGTCTTCAGCCTTGCAGGGATTACCCACTCTTTTTGGATCTTCCGCCTTTGACTTCAACTTCACTCAAAGAAGCTTCCACCAAGCACTTACCCACTTGAGCAAGGAGTCTTCTGCCTTCTTCAAGGGCTTACCCACTCTTGCTCCAAGTCTTCAGCCTTGATCTTCACCAAGGGATGACTTCCCTTGTTCTTCTTCACCTCTCTTGGACAAGAGAGACAATCTTCATCTTCATGGTTGAAATGAGCGATGGGGAGGTGGTGGAAGTGAGAGCCTCACAAGATATACATGTAGGACAAACTCTCTTACAGATTTCCTACTCACTCTAATGGATGTAGCAAGTGATTAAGTTTAGAGAGAGAGAGAGGAGGTTGTAGGAAGCACTCAACTATAGAATAGGAACCTCGCATAGAGTTTTGCAATGAATTCTCAACCTTGGAATGAAGCCCAAGGGGTCCTATTTATAGTTGGGGATGCCTCTTAGCCTTTGGGAACACTTGAGAATGAAAACTGGCCATTTTTTAGCTTGCAACGGATATATTTTCACTTGTTGCAACTCCACAATGGCTAGAAGCACTTTTCTGCACTTTTCCGTATAGTGCAATCGGTTGAGTTTCTATAAAGGTAACTCGACCGATAGAGTAAAAGACAAAGTCGATATTCATACCATCGGTTGAGTTTGTCCTGGGGAAACTCAACCGACCAATGAAAATCGATTTGGTCAGTCACTCCATCATTCGAGTTCTATGAAACCACAACTCGACCGATCAAAAGTCATTTTCAAGATCCAATCAGGATCGGTCGAGTTTGCACCTCACAGAACTCGACCGATGAACAGCCTGATATGAATTTTGGAAAATGGCTTTTGAGTGCTTAAACATTCAATCTAAGTGCTCCTAATTTTTTCTAAGCTTAATTACAAGTCATACAATCATTATAAGTGATTTACAACATGATTCTAATGGATTTACATCATATTACAAAAATCCGCACTTGTATTGACTTTGACTTGTCTTTTCTCCAATTTGAGATGTGAAAGTTAGGGCATTTGGAGTGTGTCTATACCTAATCTGAAATCACTCAAGTAGAGATATTAGACACCAATATGTGGAATGGTTAGTCATCATCAAAACACAGATTTAGTCAATTTAGATGTGAGTCAACATTGACCTAATTGACCTTGAGTCAACATTCTCCCCCTTTTTGAAGATGACAAACCATTCCATAAATGTATTAAAAGCTTTTAAGTAAAATCATACCTTCAGAGAAACCTAGGTGTTTCAATAGGATTGAGCTCATATGCTCCCCCTCAATTGATGTGCATGGAGTTCTCATACTCCCCCTCAATTGATGTTATTTCTCCTGCATGGTTAGCTTTCATAACATTTATAGAATATTATGTCTTTTACTCATATATGTTCTACACATATATGTCTTATCCCATTTACCTTCCCCCTTTACATGGACATACTTCTCCTCTTCATGTAAGACATGCCTTCTTCCTCTTTTAAAAGAAGACATACCTTTCTCCCCCTTTGTCATTTCAAAAAGTGGGGTTATCAAGAAAATAAGAAACATCACTTGTTAAAGAGGAAGGAGATAACACAAAGTTAGATAAGGAGAGTAGAAGAGCACAGATAGGGGCTTGTCCAAGCATGGAAAGAAAAGCAAGTTAAAGCATATACTTGAAAAACCCAAAATGCAAGATAAAGTGCTGCAGAAAAACAATAAATCGCAATTTTGATCCTCAAGATGACAAAATTTGCCCAAAAAGTGCCAGGGCACATGGCAAAGTGATGAGCCTTTCTCAGAAGGTCATTTCTGCATGAAAAACACTAGTCTTGCACCAAAAATTGAAATTGGAGCAAAATCTGCATAAAATCCAAAAATACCCCAATTTCTACATATAATGTAGATCTATGTATCCTGCATCACAAAGTTATGCAAGCAACTCAAGATAGTAGATATGCAATTCAAGGAACAATCTTGAGCATGTATGAGACAAAGATACAAGCATAGCATATAGATGACCAAAGATGCTAATCATAAACAAGGTTAGACCTACATGTATGTGAACTACTAGTAGATTTTATCACAAGTTAGGACTACTAGTAGGATCTAGATCATAGCAAGAGATACCAAAAGATACACAAGATAAACCAAGCTATGAGTAGATGTAGAGATATATCCAAATAAAGGGATATGTAATTTTAGAAGCATGAAAGGATATAACTCACTAGATATGCATCCTTACCATAAGATGATTACCCCTAAGAACCTCAAGGTTGTATCAAAACAAGATATACACCTAGATAGATGTAGCAAGTCAAAGTACAACGGAAGTAATTTTAGACACAACCAAGAGATCCAAAGTGATCATCATCAAAACCTGCAAAACAACTCAAAGCAAGTAATTGCAAGATATAGATATTACCAATTTAGAGCAATTAGAGAAATAGAGTTGTAAGAAAGATAGGAAATTTAAAGCATGGCAATATGCACATATAAAGGTACCAAATGAGAGTGCCAAAAAATAAGGCTATTGGTTGAGAAAATCTAGTTGAGAGGGAAATTCTCATTCAATAAACCAAATGTATATTCTATTCATAGTGTTATCGATCGAGTTATGTGCATTGACAAATCGACCGATGACAGCTTTTGGCAACACTCATAGGTGCCCATCGGTCGAGTTTCTATCAGGACAAACTCGACTGACAGAGCAGCTGTCAAAGAGCACATATATATCATAAAAACATATTTAAAGGCATGCTAACAATACAAACCATATCCAAACATGTCTAAGCAAGTTAGTAATGCACTATAGAAGCATTAGAAATAGTTTTTGAGTAAGAGTGTGAAGAGAAACGCAAAATACCACTTTTGACTCAAAAACCATATGCATAATGTACACGAACTTGACAAAAACAAGTTAGAAATGGTTATAAGCAAGAAAACATTACCTTTGTTCTTACCATTCCTTTTTCCATTTATTTTCACCTCATACACATCTCACCTTTCTTCTTTCATGTGGATTGAGAAATCAATTTGCAATTCAATAGAACAAGTCAATCCATTTGCAAGTACCTACAAGAAGAAAGATGAAATGGTCCCCAATCATGTTTTTGGGTCCGGAGGGGTTAGTTTAGCAACCCAAGTCCTATTTCTCTTGGGTGCTTTCCTATAAGGACAACAAGTAGAATAATGACCAGTTTCATTGCAATAGTTGCATGTGCTCATAGTCTTGGAACTAGAGGATTCTCCATGGAATATTGGAGGTCATTTATCTTTGTTTCTCCTTTGACTACTATCATACCCTAGACCATGTCTACCAATTTGTTTAGTACAATGGTGTAGGATGTCATTAAGACTCTTTTTACCAACTAAGAATCTTTTCAAAGAGGATCTCAAACTATCATTATCATGCTTAAGAGAGGCAATAGTAGAGACAAATTATTGATATTATCTCTAGCATGCAAAAGATCATTTTCTAAGCAAAGAGCTTTAGTTAAATGAGAATCCCTATTGATATGAAGAGCAGAAACATCATTCTCTCTACTAGTAGAACTACAACAAGATTCATGCACATTGATTTTAGCAAGCAAGGAGGCATTTTCTGTTTCTAATTCTTGCAAAACAAAATCTTTGTCCTTGTTTTCATATTTAAGAATATCAATATCATGTAGGAGAGAATCAACAATCAAATTATGCTCTTCATTAGAACTAGGCATAAAAGGTTGAGCTTCTAGAAATCTAATCTTATCAAGCAAACTAGCATTTTCAAGTTTAAGAGAATATACTTGACTAAGACAATCATTTTTATCACCAAGCACGCAATAATTAGCAAATTCAAGATCATCTAGTTCTACATGCAAATTATCAATATTTCTAGCAAGCTTTTTATTTTTCCTTTTATAAGACTTAAGAGAGGTACAAGTATCATGAATAATAGCAATCAAAGATTATTTATCTAAAGAGTTTAGATTTACCTCACTTGAGTCCTTACTTGTTGATGCTATAAGTGCAAAATGGCATTCTCCTTCATCACTAGAGCTTGAGCTTGATCCTTCACTTGAATCTTCACTTGAGCTTGAGTTGGAGGAGCCACTTGAGTGAAATTTCTCCTTCTTTTTGTGAAGATGGGACTTTTTGCCTTGTGGGCAATCTTCCTTGTAGTGACCCTTTTTTCCACATGTGAAGCATCGGATGGACGAGGACTTTCCTTTGTAGAATCTACCCTTGGAGTACATGGCATCTTCTTCAACTTGAGTGGATGGTGAAGCTTGACCAACAATAGCTTTGATTTGAGCTTTGATTTTAGACTTGTTCATTATCTTTAGTTCTTTCTCCTCTTGTCTTTCTACTTCCTCCCTATTGTCAAGTGTGGCTTCATGTGCTTGTAGATTTCCAATGAGCTCTTCAATAGGAATATCCCTAAGAGACCTTGCTTCTTCAATGGAAGTCACCTTGGGTTCCCACCTCTTGGGAAGAGTTATAAAGATCTTTGAGTTAATCTCTCCACTAGACATAGGATGACCTAGTACCGAAAGACCATTCACAATGGTGTTGAGCCTTGAGTACATGTTGGCTATCCTCTCCTGCTTTACCATCTTGAAGTTCTCAAGAAGCCCTTTGAGCATGTAGACTTTGCTTTCCTTCACTTGATCTGTCCCTTCATAAGTGATGCATAGCTTTCTCCATACCTCATAGGTTATTTCACATGAAGAAATTTGGTTGAACTCGGTGGGGGTCATGGAGGCATAGAGGATGTGCATGGCTCTAGCATTCAAGGTAGCTTTCTTCAAGGTATCTTCATCCCATTCGTCAATCGTTGTCTTTGGTAGCATGTATGGGTTGTTCACCATTTGCCACATCTCAAGACTTGATCCTTGGATGTAGAATTGAAGCCTTCTTCTCTAATAGAGGAAGTTGCTCCCATCAAATATTGGTAGGTTGATCAAGTATCTCCCTCCTTGGCAGTCACCAATCTTCTCCTACTTGTAGAAGTATGCTTGGAGAAGACCTGCTCTGATACCAATTGTTGGATCCTAGATGGGTGATTAGATGCTCTAGATGGGGGTGAATAGAGATGAAATCACTTAAACAAAATTCATTAGACCTTCAATATATATCACATGATAAGGTTTCTAAATAGGTAATATGAGTGCAACTAAAACATGCATAGCAAGGGTGAGATAGATTGAGCAAACACAAGTAGACAAGCTATTTAGAGTGGTTCCACACTTCAAACTAGAAGTATGTCAGTCCACTTACTTAGAGAGGTAAACCTCTAAGATTTCCTAACCATTGCATTCTTATATTCATTCATAAGACTTAGAATACATGACCAAACAAATGACTTACCTATCCAATACAAAGAGTCTTCAACCTTACCAAGGACTTACCCACTTTGCAAGAGTCTTCCGCCTTCTTCCAAGGACTTACCAACTCTTGCACAAGTCTTCAGCCTTACATGGAATACCCACTCTTCTTGGATCTTCTGCCTTTGACTTCACCTTCACTCGGAGAAGCTTCCACCAAGGACTTACCCACTTGAGCAAAGAGTCTTCTGCCTTCTTCAAGGGCTTACCCACTCTTGCTCCAAGTCTTCAGCCTTGATCTTCACCAAGGGATGCCTTCCCTTGTTCTTCTTCACCTCTCTTGGATAAGATAGAGAACCTTCATCTTCATGGTTGAAATGAGAGATGGGGAGGTGGTGGAAGTGAGAGCCTCACAAGATATACATGTAGGACTAGCTCTCTTATAGATTTCCTACTCACTCTAATGGATGTAGCAAGTGATTAAGCTTAGAGAGAGAGAGAGGAGGTTGTAGGAAGCACTCAACTATAGAATAGGAACCTCACATAGAGTTTTACAATGAATGCTCAACCTTGGAATGAAGCTCAAGGGGTCCTATTTATAGTTGGGGATTCCTCTTAACCTTTGAGAATTTTTGAGAATGAAAACTAGTTGTTTTGTGGCTTGCAACGGATATATTTTCATTTGTTGCAACTCCACACCGGCTAGAAGCACTTTTCTGCACTTTTCCGTATAGTGCAATCGGTCGAGTTTCTATAAAGGTAACTCGACCGATAGAGTAAAAGACAAAGTCGATATTCATACCATCGGTCGAGTTTGTCCTGGGGAAACTCGATTGACCAATGAAAATCAATTTGGTCAGTTACTCCATCGGTCGAGTTTTGTGAAACCACAACTCAGTTGATCAAAAGTCATTTTCAAGATCCAATCAGGATCGGTCGAGTTTGCACCTCATAGAACTCGACCAATGAACAACCTGATATGAATTTTGGAAAATGGCTTTTGAGTGATTAAACATTCGATCTAAGTGCTCTTGATTTTTTCAAAGCTTAATTACAAGTCATACAATAATTAAAAGTGATTTACAACATAATTCTAATGGATTCACATCATATTAAAAAAAATGTGCACTTGTATTGACTTTGACTTGTCTTTTCTCCAATTTGAGATGCGCAAGTTAGGGCATTTGGAGTGTGTCTGTAACTTCCCTGACCTGGGTTATGTACTAATCCTAGGTGTTTTGTTTAATAAATATGATTATATGCTTTCTCTTATCTTTTGAAAAGTAATTAAGGTTCTTGAGGAACTTATATTTCAATTTTAGTCCTTTTTGAATGATGTTGAAACATTGTTTTGTTAATTTTGGACTAAAGCGCAAATTACCCAAGTTGAGGGGTTAACTTGCAAATTCCACATGTTAAGATGTTTCTCTTATGTTGAGACATCATAAGAATGAATATTATGTAGTGATATTGTTTCCACAAGCTTGGGCATCAAGATAAAGCTTGTAGAGCAATCCTTGTGCATTAAAACCTAGTTTTGGTGTAATGTGCAATTTACCCAAAACCTAGGGTTCAACATGCAAAATACACCTATAGAGGGTCTCTCATGTTTCTTGGCATCAAGTAGATCAAATAAAATGAGAGGGGTGCCTCAATTGAATTATCATGGAGGAGAGAGAATTTTGACATTAAAATAATCAAGATTTAAGCATATATGGGACTTTAATTTAATTTAATGTAAAAAGAAATAAATTAATTAAGGAGCCCTTCAACCAAAAGTTGAAGGATGTGTTTTCAATAGAGTTGGACGAGCTTGTTCCTTGCTATGGCACAAAAAGATATTGGTTGAGTGGAATCCACTCGCATTATTATAATAAAAAGTAATATCCACTAAAAGGATGGATATTAATATAAAACTCTTTAAGGTGCTTAATTTCTTTTCCATTAATCTTTGGATAATGGAGAGGTTTTTCAAGAACATTAGTATGGCTTCATGTCCAAGAAATGGAGGGGTATTTGATGGAAATTATTTTGGAATTAAAAGAAAATAATCCATTTTCTCTTTCCTTGAAAATCCCCTATACATGTTCTTTTTCCAATACACATAAGGACTTTTCCTTAGTTTTTCTATTATCACTTTGCTTTTGCCGACCAAGGAAGAGCTCAGGATCAGGAGAAGGATGAACACAACCTGTTGGTAAGGTTTTGATCATCTTCTACCTCAGATTCATGGTGGAAACCCTAAAGCAATGCTTGATTCTTGGTTTTCTTCACCTGATTTCCAATTCTAGCCATCTTTTTCATCCAATAGCTCAAGAACGGACCTTGGGTAGTTTCTGGAACTCCATCCACTATTAGATATGTGGAGCTTGGATCTTGGAGATCAGATTTGATGTGGGTTTTATAACTTTAACCCATAAACATTGATATTGCATCAAGTTCTCTATGATTTGTTGGTTGTTTTCTTCTATTTCGAACTCTTTTGGTTCATTGCTGAAATTCCCATGAAAAATGGTTGCTGTTCTTGGTTGTTCTAATGAGGAAGATGATGAAATAATCTTATATTTTTATCCAAGAAAAATCCCAGGTCAAACGGTCTCCTAAGTTGCTCAAACGGTTTCCCAAATCGTTTGGGAGCAAACGGTTTCAAACCGTTTGAGATGAAACGGTTTCACCAAACCGCATGAGAGCAAATAGTTTTAGACCATTTGGAGGTGTTGACCATTTGGGAATTTGTTGCTAATAATGTTGGTTATTGATCCACTAAATATAATTGATTAACTCTAATTAGTTCATGAGTTGAAGGTCAATCAATCACCAAAACCCTAATCGGGTTGAGTGCTGATTTCATAAGTGTTTGAGTTTGAAACTTGAGTTGATTGACCCAAACGGTTTCAAAACTGTTTGGGGATCACCCAAACGGTCTCAATACCGTTTGGGGGTCACCCAAGACCATTTGTAGGTCTAGGGTTGGATATGGTTAAGTGTTGGAAGATCCAAAGATATGGTATTAACCCTAATCGGCTAAGTGCTGATTTTGCATTGGAATGAGTTGATGTTTTGGGTTGATTGACCCAAACGGTTTAAAAACCATTTGGGGATCACCCAAACAGTCTCAATACTGTTTGGTGATCACCCAAGACCATTTTTAGGTCTAGGGTTCAGTATGGTTTAGCAATTGAAGGTTCAAATATATTAAGTTGATGTACAATCAATTGCTGATTTGGTGACCAATCCTAGGATCCAAACCTTAGTTGAATGACATGGTTGATGATGATGTGATGAGAAAAAGGTCTCAAGACCGTTTGGAGGTCATCCAAATTATCCCAAGACCGTTTGGGGGTCACACAAGACCATTTGGATATCTAGGGTTGACTATGGTTAGGTGTTTAGAGATCTAAAGGTATTGAGTTGAAGAGTAATCAATTGCTGATTTGGTGAGCAATCCAATGAACCAAACCTTAATTGCTTGACTTGTATTTTGATGTGGACATGGGAAAACAGTCTCACGACCGTTTGGAGGTCATCCAAACGACCTCAAGACCTTTTTGGGTCAGGTCATGTTCAATTTGGATGAAGGTTCAATGGTTTCAAAGTTACCAATCTCACATTGATTAATGTTGAAGGATCATCGATTCCAAACCCTAATCCAATTGATTCAAACCCTAATTGATGATTAATTGAGGGTCAAATCAGTTGAAGGTTGACCTATTCAACTAAATTGAAGTATGGTGATTGGTCCAATTGATGATCGGTTACATGAATTCAATGGTGGAAGGAACCAACATTGGAAACCCTAATTCAATTTGACCTGTTGAGACTATTTTTGGTCCTTGCGGTTTTGAGGAGGTTTGGACCAAAGGGTCTCAATACCGTTTGGGACCAAACAATCCCAAACGGTTTAGGTTCATGCGGTTTCCAAACCGATTGAGTTCATGCAGTTTCAAAAGTCAACTTTGGGCATACGGTTTTCACAACCTACTTTACTAAACGGTTTCAAGATGGTACTTTAGCAAACGGTTTCATTGGTTGCTCAAGACCGTTTGAGGTCTGATTTGGTCAAGATCGTTTGGGGCCTATAAGTCCAAGATCATTTAGTGAATAATTAACCAAAACCGCATGGGTACTTAAAGTGGTTAAAGGACAAAGTGATTAGTTGACTAATACATGATGTAATCAAAGATGATTATAGTAAATACATATTAATTGGATAAGGTGGTTAGTACCCTTTGAATAATTAAGCCTTAATGGTCATGGTGACAATGACATAACCCATGATGTCAATTCTTCCTCAAGAGTGAGTTGACTTAACCAAATCAAGACTAAAGCATACATCATCTTTCGAAGATGAAAGACAAGATTGCCTACATGGATGATAATTAAGTAATGGACTTTTAGTATGAATGAATGTCTAATTAGGGCATGATCCTTCATAGTAGGATCATGAAACCCTAATTCTGGGTTATACTTTATACTAAGAATCTCTAAAGTTGAATAATGAAATGATGAGTCATTTATCCTATTTGAGCTAAAGGGGATGATTAACCCTAATTAAATTAAAAAGGGAACCCCTAACCCTAGCAAGGTAATAGTGGTATAACCCTTCAACAATGATGTCATAATTGTTTTACATTGTACTGATAGGAAATTGATGTATCTGTTATCATCTGTACTAATCATGCAGGTCTTATGAGATATTGAACATAGCCAGGTATGAGCTATGATGCTTTGTTTATTGAAAGAACTTTATGAGCTTGTAAGCAATGATATGCAATGTTACCTAGTGAAAGGTAACAAAAGAGATTGATAGGCTGTAAAAGCCATGTGAAATACTTACATTTCAATTATCATGTTTACACTGTCAAATGACTGGTTGGCATTATGTTACCTGTTAAAGTGGTAACAAGTATATTCATGATCTAAGGGTTGAACACCCACATTCTTGAATCATGATGATGAGATGACAAGGGATTGAGTTCCCAATGCTATTAAAGCTGTGAAATGAACTTGATAGAAATAGTACTCATTCTTTATAGCAATTGTTATAATGTTTTATGATTGAAAACATGTCTGATGCTAAAAGAATGTTGTAATGTACTTAATTAATCAAGTGAAATGACATCATGTAGAGCCATGACCATAGATCCATCATCGTCAATAGTTAGGTGATGGTGAAACAGGTTTTCCTAAGGGAACTCCTGGAGAGCATACTTTTGAGTATGTGGGGGTAATGGGCGTGAATATCCTTACGTCCTAATGGAGGAATTGATGTGAGACAAACATTAAATCTCTCAATCCTTCATTACATGTATATGTCGGGATGATGTATCACAAATATCTTGATGATGATGTTAATGTTGAATCGATGCGAGATAAATAAGAAATCCCTCGATTACGAAGAGAGTACAGCATGCCACTGTAACTCTAATAGCGAAGTTGTCAGTATACCCTGGAAAGCTATATTTATAGCAGAGACACAAGATGTCCTGCATGTTGTTCCTCACATTGACTGAGGAAGATGAGGTCATAGAAATCCGGCTCTTCTGATGACCTATGTATGGTACCGATTTCAATTTCGCAATGGTCGGTTGGAGTATGAGCGGTATACCTCATCTCCTCAGGGCATAAGTTGTTTGTAAAATGTAATCAGCCATGTAGCATATTTTCTTAGGGTTAAACTACAAGAAACAATGATTATTGATACATTGTTTATTATATCTTAGAAAGATAAAGGATATACATGTTCTTCATATTCCTTATTAAATGAATGACTTGCTACTTAATCAAGTTATAAATGAAATGATTGCACAGATAATACTACTCTACTTAGCTCAATCAATGATTTATCTATTGTTGAATATTTATAATTCTACTGCTCAGTGTTATTCTATTACCAACAATAACAATGTTTCTAGCAGAGAGTTATATCTCTCGCTGGGACAATTTTCAATTGTCTCACCCCCGTGGGATTCAACTTTTTAGGTAGATGCCGAGGAAGAAGAAACCCTTCAGTGGGTGAGCAGCAACAGCAGCCACAGCAGCAGCAGCAACAGCAAGGACAACAATGATCCACAGGTGGAGACACTGTTTGTCAAGTCTTGTATATAGAGAGAGTCCTATGTGTCGTCTCTGTACTCTTAGGTCCTAGGAGTCAGTACATGGTTCGATATAGATCTGAGATTTTTGTCTTGATGCCTCGAGATTTTGTATACTACTTATGTACAGTTTAACCGGGCAGTCAATGGTTTGACTCTCGAGATGAGATGATACAGAGATGTACTGATGAATCAGCATGTAAATAACTTACTTTGGTTCTTTATGATAGAGTTTTACCGTTTGTGGATTTCTTTACAAAGGTTTTAAACTTTTAGTGATTTTCAATAATTCTGTTGCTATTAATTCGCTTCCGCATTAATTAATCTTGTTTTCATAAGTTGGATGCCACAATTAAGTGGTATCAGAGATCTAGGTTTGCTGAGTCTACAGAGACATAGGACTAGGGTTGTTGAGTCTGTTCTAGTGTCTTCCAGTCTATTTGATAGTGTCTTCTGCTCATATAGGAGGAGAAGAGAAAACTAAAGATGTCTGGATCACATGATGAACATGCTGCAGAAAATAGTGTCGCTGCACACGGAGAAGGTGCAAGAGACCAAGGAAGGGCGGAACATGTGCCTGAATTACCCCAGTTCCAGGCTATGTTTGGGCAGTTCATGACTTCCATGACACACATGACTGATGGAATGCCCATACCTAAACCTAGGGCACCTACCCACCCTGAAGGAGATGGAGCCGACAAGACATTTGAACGACTACGCCGGGTTGGAGCCACGGAATATGCTAGGACAGCTGACCCAGCAGATGCTGACATGTGGCTAACAGAGTTAGAGAAGGCCTTTAGAATCCTGAACATCCCAGAAGCTAAGAAGGTTAGACATGTTGTGTACCTTCTCAAAGGGAGTGTTAGTCACTGGTGGACCATAGAGGAAGGGAAAAGGCCAGGTGTGGAAATTGAATGGGAAGTGCTCCGACGAGAATTTATCAACAGATACTTTCCTAAGACCTTTCAGGATGAAAAAATATCTCAGTTTGAGAGGTTAAGACAAGGACCAATGAACATTAGTGAGTACGAGGCTAAATTCATGGAACTTTTGCGGTTCTGTCCGCATATGGCAACCACAGATGAAGAGCAGATTCGGCATTTTGAGAAAGGATTAAACGCTAAGTTGACTACCCTTGTGTCTGCTCTGGAGAATAGGGAAAGATTTGCTATTTTTGTGGAGTTTGTCAGAAGGATAGAGAGGTATGTGACTGAGAAGAGACAGACCAAGAAAAAGAAGGTGTATCCCCAGTTCCAAGGGTCCTCTTCCAAAGGTTTCAAGAAACTAAGGTTTTTTGTGCCTACGCTACCACCTAGATTCAGTACCCAGACGCAGTGGACGTCAAATAGGGGTAGAGGACGACGTTTACCACCATAAGGAGCTTGCAACTTAGCATCTGTGTCGGTTACAGGACCATCCAGACCACAGCAGGGGATCAGAAGCTGTTTCATATGTGGAAAGGTGGGACATCTGATGAAGGATTGCAGAGCCAGAGAGGCGAGTGTGACTCAACCCTAGAGGCAGAGTCAGCAAGGTTCCCAAAGGAGACAGTTTCCAGGTGGCGTTAGAGGACGTGGACAGGCGTCCCAAGCTGGATCATCAGCACCCAGTCATCGAGCACTGAATCAACCATAGACGATGGCGAGATTCTATGCAATGTATCCACCTAATGCAGTGATTAACCCTCGGGTTGTGACAAGTCAGATGAAATTGTTCTATTCTGATATGTCTACATCCTGCATCGTATCTGTTTTGATTGATCCAGGTGCTACGCATTCCTTTATCACTCGAAGAGTGATTCTTGACTGCAACATGACTACCAGTCATAGAGCAGATAGTCGGTTGTTAGAAACTCCTTTGATGGGATCTACGGTGTTGTGGGAAGTGTGTTCTCCCTGCATCCTTTTCTTTTCTGAGCATCACATTCAAGTGTATCTTATACCACTTGAGATTCATGGGTTCGATATAATCCTTGGAATGGATACCTTAGAAAGGTATAAGGTTGTCTTGGATTGTGAGTCCAAGCAAGTTGTGTTCACCGATGATAGTGACACGTGGATCTTTCAAAGAGACAGAAAGATCCTTCCAACCTTCCTAGTGTCAGCTATGGTAGTTGAGAAGCTGATGAGGTAAGGATGTTATGCATTCTTGGCCCATGTGGTAGATACCACTATGGAGAGTTCTAATCCTGTTGAAGTTCCTGTAGTCAGGGAATTTGATGATGTATTTCCTGAAGAACTTCTAGGTGTACCTCCGCCCTGAGAGATTGATTTTGAGATTAATCTAACCTCGGGCACGCAACCAATAGCACAAACACCGTATAGGATGGCGCCTGCTGAGATGGCAGAACTCAAGAAATAACTGTAATAGTTTCTTGAGAAGGGTTTCATTTAACCAAGCACTTCACCCTGGGGTGCTCCGGTCCTTTTTGTTAAAAAGAAGGATGGGTCAATGGGATTGTGCATTTATTACAGGAAGTTAAATAAAGTAACGATAAAGAATAAGTATCCTTTACCGAGGATTGATGATCTCTTTGACCAGTTGTGTGGTGCAACAATCTTCTCAAAGATAGATTTGAGGTTGGGATATCACCAGTTGCGTATTAAGGAAGGTGACATACCTAAGTCTGCTTTTAGGACAAGGTATGGTCACTATGAGTTCACAATTATGTCGTTTGGACTAACTAATGCACCAGCTGCATTTATGGAACTCATGAATAGAATCTTTCGACCTTTTCTCGATCAGTGTGTAGTCGTCTTTATATATGACATATTGATCTACAGTAGAGATGCTCAACAACATGAGCATCATCTTCGTCAGGCTCTAACTTTTCTAAGAGAGCATAAGTTATATGCTAAGTTTAGCAAGTGTGAGTTTTGGTTACTAGAAGTTTCTTTTCTTGGAAACGTAATATCTGCTTCAGGTATACGTGTTGACCCTAAAAAGGTAGAATCGGTCCTGCAATGGGAACAGCCGAAGACACCGACGGAGATTCACAGTTTCTTAGGGTTAGCAGGCTATTGCAGAAGGTTCATTAAGAACTTCAGTTCTATAGCCTTACCCTTAACCAAGTTGACCAGGAAGGATGTTCCTTTTGCCTGGAATGACAAGTGTCAGCAATCATTCCAGTTGTTGAAGGAGAGGCTGACAAGTGCACATGTGCTAGTGTTACCTGAACAAGGGAAAGGGTATATAGTTTTCTGTGATGCTTCTAAGAATGGAATAGGATGTGTGTTAATGTAGGATAAACAAGTAATTTCTTTTACTTCTCGATAGCTTAAGAAACACGAGGAGAATTATCCAACACACGATTTAGAACTAGCTGTTGTAGTCCATGCTTTGAAGATCTGGAGACATTATCTCTATGGAGAGACATTCCAGATTTTCACAGACCATAAGAACCTAAAGTACATCTTCTCTCAACATGAGCTTAACATGAGGCAACGCCACTGGATGGAGTTAATCAAGGACTATGATTGTACGATTGATTATCATCTAGGGAAGGCCAATGTGGTTACTGATGCTTTGAGTAGGAAATCAGCAACACCAGCCCTAGACAAAGCACAGTTGAATTCTTTGGTGTACTCTAGGAGGGATATGCTTATCTCTTTAAGGCAAGACAATGTACAGTTAAAAGTATCATTGTTATCTGGGTTGCTAGATGAGATGCACATAAAACATACTCTGAGACAGCAGATTAAGGAGGCACAGCAAGCGGATGTTGTAGTTCAACAGATTAGATCAGAGTATGGTAGTGAGAAATGAGATGGTTTCCATGATTCAGAAGATCAGGTAGCCTGCTATCATAGTAGAATGATAGTATTTGATGTTGATAACTTAAGGAAGTTAGTCCTAGAAGAATCTCATTCTTCAATGTATGCTATGCATCCAGGAAGCACCAAGATGTATCATAACTTGAAAGATATGTATTGGTGGCCTGGTTTGAAGAAGGATGTTGTTGAGTTCGTTATGCGGTGTCCGGTGTGTCAGCAAGTTAAAGCTGAACACCAGAAGCCTGCAGGAACATTGCAACCTTTACCCATACCACAGTGGAAGTGGGATCATGTAACCATGGATTTTGTGGTTGGTCTGCCCAGAACAGCTAAAGGTCATGATTCCATCTGGGTAATAGTTGATAGGTTGACAAAGACAGCACATTTCTTACCTGTCAAAACAACCTATTCTGCTGAGAAGCTGGCACAGTTATATGTGGATGACATAGTGCGGCTGCATGGAGTCCCAGTTACCATTGTTTCTTACAGAGGTCCCCAGTTTACGAGTCATTTTTGGGAACGACTTCATAAAGCTTTAGGCACACAGTTAAGGTTTAGTACAGCCTTTCATCCTCAGACTGATGGACAATCAGAAAGGACTATACAAACCTTCGAGGACTTGCTTAGGGCATGTGTCCTTCAGTTTATAGGAAGTTGGGATCTACATCTAAGCTTGATAGAGTTTGCCTACAATAACAGCTATCAACATAGTATCGACATGGCACCTTATGAAGCTTTGTATGGTAGACGTTGTAGATCTCCCCTATGTTGGTATGAAACTGATGAATATCAACTTTTGGGTCCTGATCTTGTACAGCAGACCACTGAGAAGATTAAAATAATACAACAACAGTTGAAGACTGCACAGGATAGGCAGAAATCCTATGATGATAAGCGTCGTAGACCTTTAGAATTCTAGGTTGGAGACAGAGTGTACCTCAAGGTGTCACCTTATAAGGGAGTTCTTAGATTTGGAAGGAAAGGAAAGTTAGCTCCTAGATTTATGGGGCCTTATCCAATCATTGAACGGATTGGAAAGCTAGCTTATAAGTTGGAGTTACCACCTGAGCTGCAAAAGTTACACCCAGTGTTCCACATTTCCATGCTAAGGAAATGTCATCCTAACACAGAATCAGTCCTGCAGCCTATGGAAATAGAATTGAATGATGATATATCCTATATAGAAGGGCCTATGTTGATTCTTGATAGAAGAATCAAGAAGCTAAAGAATAAAGACATTAATCTTGTAAAAGTCCTCTGGAATCATCGTGGCATTGAAGAGGCTACATGGGAACTAGAGGAAGAAATGAGGAGGAAATACCCTACTCTTTTCTCTTAAAATGTTTTGTTTATGATTTCGGGGATGAAATCCTTGTAAGGGGTGGATAATTTGTAACATCCCTGCCTGGGTTATGTACTAACCCTAGGTGTTTTATTTAATAAATATGATTATATGCTTGTTCTTATCTTTTGAAAAGTAATTAAGGTTCTTGAGGAACTTATATTTCAATTTCAGTCCTTTTTTAATGATGTTGAAACATTGTTTTGTTAATTTTGGACTAAAGTGAAAATTACCCAAGTTGAGGGGTTAACTTGCAAATTCCACATGGTAAGATGTTCCTCTGATGTTGAGACATCATAATAATGAATATGATGTAGTGGTATGGTTTCCACAAGCTTGGGCATCAAGATAAAGCTTGTAGAGAAATCCTTGTGCATTAAAACCTAGTTTTGGTGTAATGTGCAATTTACCCAAAACCTAGGGTTCAACATGCAAAATACCACCTCTAGAGGGTCTCTCATGTTTCTTTGCATCAATTAGAGCAAAGAAAATGAGAGGGGCACCTCAATTGAATTATTATGGAGGAGAGAGAATCTTGACATTAAAATAATCAAGATTTAAGCATATATGGGACTTTAATTTAATTTAATGCAAAAAGAAATAAATTAATTAAGGAGCCCTTCAACCAAAAGTTGAAGGATGTGTTTGAAATATAGTTTGACTATCTTGTGCCTTGCTATGGCACAAAAAGATCTTGGTTGAGTGGAAGCCACTCACATTATTATAATAAAAAGTAATACCCGCTAAAAGGATGGATATTAATATAAAACTCTTTAAGGTGCTTAATTTCTTTTCCATTAATCTTTGGATAATGGAGAGGTTTTACAAGAACATTAAGATGGATTCGTGTCCAAGAAATGGAGGGGGATTTGATGGAAATTATTTTGGAATTAAAAGAAAATAATCCATTTTCTCTTTCCTTGAAAATCCCCTATACATGTTCTTTTTCCAATACACATAAGTACTTTTCCTTAGTTTTTCTCTTATCACTTTGCTTTGGCCGACCAAGGAAGATCTCAGGAGCAGGAGAAGGACGAACACAACCTGTTGGTAAAGTTCTGGTCATCTTCTACCTCAGATTCATGGTGGAAACCCTACAGCAATGCTTGATTCTTGGTTTTCTTCACCCGATTTCCAATTCTAGCCATCTTTTTCATCAAATAGCTCAAGAACAGACCTTGGGCAGTTGCTGGAACTCCATACACCATTAGATCCGTGGATCTTGGAGATTGTATATCAGATTTGAGGTGGGTTTTAAAACTTTAACCCTTAAACATTGATATTGCATCAAGTTCTCTATAATTTGTTGGTTATTTTCTTCTATTTCGAACTCTTTTGGTTCATTGCTGAAATTCCCATGAAAAACAGTTGATGTTCTTGGTTTTTATAAGGAGGACGATTATTACATCATCTTAGATGTTTATCCAAGAAAAACCCCAGGTCAAACGGTCTCCTAAGTTGCTCAAACGGTTTCGCAAATCGTTTGGGAGCAAACGGTTTCAAACCGTTTGAGATGAAACGGTTTCACCAAACCGCATGAGAGCAAACGGTTTCAGACCATTTGGAGGTGTTGACCAGGGTTGACCATTTGGGAATTTGTTACTAATAAATTTGGTTATTGATCCACTAAATATAATTGATTAACTCTAATTGTTTCATGAGTTGAAGGTCAATCAATCACTAAAACCCTAATCGGGTTGAGTGCTGATTTCATAAGTGTTTGAGTTTGAAACTTGGGTTGATTGACCCAAACGGTTTCAAAACCGTTTGGGGATCACCCAAACGGTCTCAAGACCGTTTTGGGGTCACCCAAGACCGTTTTGAGGTCTAGGGTTGGATATGGTTAAGTGTTGGAAGATCGAAAGATATGGTATTAACCCTAATCGGCTAAGTGTTGATTTTGCATTGGAATGAGTTGATGTTTTGGGTTGATTGACCCAAACAGTTTCAAAACCATTTGGGGATCACCAAAACGGTCTCAAGACCGTTTGGTGATCACCCAATACCATTTGGAGGTCTAGGGTTAAGTATGGTTGAGCAATTTAAGGTTCAAATATATTAAGTTGGTGTACTATCAATTGCTGATTTGGTGACCAATCCTAGGATCCAAACCTTAGTTGAATGACATGGTTGATGATGATGTGATGGGCAAACGGTCTCAAGACCGTTTGGAGGTCATCCAAATGATCCCAAGACCGTTTGGGGGTCATCCAAGACCTTTTGGAGGTCTAGGGTTGACTATGGTTAGGTGTTTGGAGATCTAAAGGTATTGAGTTGAAGAGTAATCAATTGCTGATTTGGTGAGCAATCCAATGAACCAAACCCTAATTGGTTGACTTGGATTTTGATGTGGACATGTGAAAACGGTCTCAAGACCGTTTGGAGGTCATCCAAACGACCGCAAGACCGTTTGGGGTCACGTCATGTTCAATTTGGATGAAGGTTCAATGGTTTCAAAGTTACCAATGTCACATTGATTAATGTTGAAGGATCATCGATTCCAAACCCTAATCCAATTGATTTAAACCCTAATTGATGATTAATTGAGGGTCAATTGAGGGTCAAATCATTTGAAGTTTGACCTATTCAACTCAATTGATGTATGGTGATTGGTCCAATTGATGATCGGTTACATGAATTCAATGGTGGAAGGAACCAACATTGGAAACCCTAATTCAATTTGACCTGTTGAGACTATTTTTGGTCCTTGCGGTTTTGAGGAGGTTTGGACCAAACGGTCTCAAGACAATTTGATTCCAAATGGTCTCAAGACCATTTGGGACCAAACGATCCCAAACCATTTAGGTTCATGCGGTTTCCAAACCGATTGAGTTCATGCGGTTTCAAAAGTCAACTTTGGGCAAACGGTCTTCACCACCTACTTTACTAAATGGTTTCAAGATGGTACTTTAGCAAACGTTTTCATTGGTTTCTCAAGACCGTTTGAGGTCTGATTTGGTCAAGACCATTTGGGGCCTATAAGTCCAAGATCATTTAGTGAATAATTAACCAAAACTGCATGGGTACTTAAAGTGGTTAAAGGACAATGTGATTAGTTGACTAATACATGATGTAATCAAAGATGATTATAGTAAATACATCTTAATGGGATGAGGTGATTAGTACCCTTTGAATAATTAAGCCTTAATGGTCATGGTGATAATGACCTAACCCATGATGTCAATTCTTCCTCAAGAGTGAGTTGACTTAACCTAATCAAGACTAAAGCATACATCATCTTTTGAAGATGAAAGAGAAGATTGGCTACATGGATGATAATTAAGTAATGGACTTTTAGTATGAATGAATGTCTAATTAGGGTATGATCCTTCATAGTAGGATCATGAAACCCTAATTATTATGGATGATGAATCATAACCCTAATTGAGGGCATTAATAGGTGAAATCCTAATACATGATGATGGTATGAACTTAATTCATAGTGATGACATGATAAATCTTAACTCAAGGCACTTTGATACTCACTCCTACTTGTTATATAAATAGTAAACCCTAACCTAGGGTGATGTGATGTGAATAGTAAACCCTAATTAAGGGTGATGTGATGTAAATAGCAAACCCTAATTATGGGTTGTTGGTTATAAATCCTAATCAAGGGTGATGTGATGTAAATAGTAAACCCTAATTCCAAATAAGGTGAATGAATATGTGAAACCCTAATTCTGGGTTATACTTTATACTAAGAAGCTCTAAAGTTGGATAATGAAATGATGAGTCATTTATCCTATTTGAGCTAAAGGGGATGATTAACCCTAATTAAATTAAAAAGGGAAACCCTAACCCTAGCAAGGGCATAGTGGTATAACACTTGAACAATGATGTCATAATTGTTTTACATTGTATTGATAGGAAATTGATGTATTTGTTATCATCTGTACTAATCATGCAGGTCTTATGAGATATTGAACATAGCCAGGTATGAGCTATGATGCTTTGTTTATTGAAAGAACTTTATGAGCTTGTAAGCAATGATATGCTATGTTACCTAGTGAAAGGTAACAAAAGAGATTGATAGGTTGTAAGAGCCATGTGAAGTACTTACATTTCAATTATCATGTTTACACTGTCAAATGACAGGTTGGCATTATGTTATCTGTTAAAGTGGTAACAAGTATATTGATGATCTAAGGGTTGAACACTCACATTCTTGAATCATGATGATGAGATGACAATGGATTGAGTTCCCAATGCTATTAAAGTTGTGAAATGAACTTGATAGAAATAGTACTCATTCTTTATAGCAATTGTTATAATGTTTTATGATTGAAACATGCTTGATGCTAAAAGAATGTTGTAATGTACTTAATTAATCAAGTGAAATGACATCATGTAGAGCCCTGACTATAGATCCATCATCGCCAGCTGTTAGGTGATGGTGAAATAGGTTTTCCTAAGGGAACTCCTAGAGAGCATACTTTTGAGTATGTGGGGGTAATGGGCGCGAATATCCTTATGTCCTAATGGAGACAAACATTAAATCTCTCAATCCTTCATTATATGTATATGTCGGGATGATGTATCAAAAATCTCCCGATGATGATGTTAATGCCGAATCGATGCAAGATAAACAAGAAATCCCTCGATTGTGAAGAGAGTACAGCATGCCATTGTAACTCTAATAGAAAAGTTGTCAATATACCCTGGAAAGCTATATTTATAGCAGAGACACAATATGTCCTGCATGTTGTTCCTCACACTAACTGAGGAAGATGAGGTCATAGAAATCTGCCTCTTCTGATGACCTATGTATGGTACCGATTTTGATTTCGCAATGGTCGGTTGGAGTATGAGTTGTATACCTCATCTCCTCAGGGCATAAGTTGTTTATAAAATGTAATCAGCCATGTAGCATATTTGCTTAGGGTTGAACTATGAGAAATAATGATTATTGATACATTGTTTATTATATCTTAGAAAGATAAAGGATATACATGTTCTTCATATTCCTTATTAAATGAATGACTTGTTGCTTAATCAAGTTATAAATGAAATGATTGCACAGAGAATACTGCTCTACTTATCTCAATCAATGATTTATTTGTTGTTGAATATTTATAATTCTACTACTCAGTGTTATTCTATTACTAGCAATAACAATGTTTCTGGCAGAGAGTTATATCTCTCACTGGGACAATTTTCAATTGTCTCACCCCCGTGGGATTCAACTTTTTAGGTAGACGCTGAGGAAGAAGAAACCCTTCAGTGGGTGAGCAGCACCAACAGCAAGGACAACAGTGATCCACAGGTGGAGACACTGTTTGTCAAGTCTTGTATATATAGAGAGTCCAATGTGTCGTCTCTGTACTCTCAGGTCCTAGGAGTCAGTAGATGGTTTGATATAGATCTGAGATTTTTGGCTTGATGCCTCGAGATTTTGTATACTGCTTATGTACAGTTTAACTAGGCAGTCAAAGTTATGAGTCTCGAGATGAGATGATACAGACATGTACTGATGAATCAACATGTAAATAACTTACTTTGGTTCTTTATGATAGAGTTTTACCATTTGTGGATTTCTTTACAAAAGTTTTAAATTTTTACTGATTTTTAGTAATTCCGCTGCTATTAATTCACTTCCGCATTAATTAATCATGTTTTCATAAGTTGGATGCCACAGTGTCTATACCTAATCTGAAATCACTCAAGTAGAGACATTAGACACCAATATGTGGAATGGTTAGTCATCATCAAAACACAGGTTTAGTCAATTTAGACGTGAGTTAACATTGAACTAATTGACCTTGAGTCATCATTCTCCCCCTTTTTGAAGATGACAAACCATTCCATAAATGTATTAAAAGCTTTTAAGTAAAATCATACCTTCAGAGAAACCTAGGGGTTTCAATAGGATTGAGCTCATATGCTCCCCCTCAATTGATGTGCATGGAGTTCTCATACTCCCCCTCAATTGATTGTATTTCTCCTGCATGGTTAGCTTTCATAACATTTATAGAATAATATGTCTTCTACTCATATATGTTCCACACATATATGTCTTCTCCCATTTACCTTCTCCCCTTTACATGGACATACTTCTCCTCTTCATGTAAGACATGCCTTCTTCCTATTTTAAAAGAAGACATACCTTTCTCCCCCTTTATCATTTCAAAAAGTGGGGTTATGAAGAAAATAAGAAACATCACTTGTTAAAGAGAAAGGAGATAACACAAAGTTATATAAGGAGAGTAGAAGAGAATAGATAGGGGCTTGTCCAAGCATAGAAAGAAAAGCAAGTTAAAGCATATACTTGAACAACCCAAAATGCAAGATAAAGTGTTGTAGAAAAACAATAAATAGTAATTTTGACCCTCAAGATGATATAACTTTCCCAAAATGTGTCATGGCTCGTGGAAAAGCGATGAGCCTTGCTCAGAAGGCCGTTTCTGCATGAAAAACACTAGTCTTGCACCAAAAATTGAAACCGGATCAAAATCTGCATAAAATCCAAAAATACTCCAATTTCTACATATAATGTAGATCTATGTATCCTACATCACAAAGTTATGCAAGCAACTCAAGATAGTAGATATGCAATTCAAGGAACAATCTTGAGCATGTATGAGACAAAGATACAAGCATAGCATATAGATGAGCAAAGATGCCAATCATAAACAAGGTTAGACCTACATGTATGTGAACTACTAGTAGATGTTATCACAAATTAGGACTACTGGTAGGATCTAGATCATAGCAAGAGATACCAAAAGATACACAAGATAAAGCAAGCTATGAGTAGATGTAGAGATATATCCAAACAAAGGGATATGCAATTTTAGAAGCATGAAAGGATATAACTCACTAGATATGCATCCTTACCATAAGATGATTACCCCTAAGAACCTCAAGGTTGTATCAAAACAAGATATACACCTAGATAGATTTTGAAAGTTAGAGTACAACGGAAGAAATTTTAGACACAAGCAAGAGATCCAAAGTGATCATCATCAAAACCTGCAAAACAACTCAAAGCAAGTAATTACAAGATATAGATATTATCAATTTAGAACAATTAGAGAAATAGAGTTGTAAGCAAGATAGGAAATTTAAAGCATGGCAATATGCACATATAAAGGTACCAAATGAGAGTGCCAAAAATTAAGGCTATTGGTTGAGAAAATCTAGTCGAGAGGGAAATTCTCATTCAATAAGCCAAATGTATATTTTGTGCACAGTGTTATCAGTCAAGTTCTGTGCATTGACAACTCGACCGATGACAGCTGTTGGCAACACTTATATGTGCTCATCGGTCGAGTTTCTATCAGGACAAACTCGACCGACAGAGCAGCTGTCAAAGAGCACATATATATACTAAAAACATATTTAAAGGTGTGCTAACAATACAAGCCACATCCAAACATGTCTAAGAAAGTTAGTAATGCACTATAGAAGCATTAGAAATAGTTTTTGAGCAAGAGTGTGAATAGAAACACAAAATACCACTTTTGACTCAAAAACCATATGTACAGTGTGCACGAACTTGACAAAAACAAGTTAGAAATGGTTATAAGAAAGAAAACATTACCTTTGTTCTTACCATTCCTTTTTCCACTTGTTTTCACCTCATACACATCTCACCTTTCTTCTTTCATGTGGATTGAGAAATCAATTTGCAATTTAATAGCTCAAGTCAATCCATTTGCAAGTACCTACAAGAAGAAAGATGAAATGGTCCCCAATCATGTTTTTAGGTCCGGAGGGGTCACTTTAGCAACCCAAGTCTTATTGCTCTTGGGTGCTTTCCTAAAAGGACAACAAGTAGAATAATGACCAATTTCATTCCAATAGTTGCATGTGCCCATAGTCTTAGAACTAGAGGATTCTCCATGGAATATTGGAGGTCCTTTATCTTTGTTGCTCCTTTGACTACTATCATACCCTAGACCATGTCTACCAATTTGTTTAGTAGAATGGTGTAGGATGTCATTAAGACTCTTTTTACCAACTAAGAATCTTTGCAAAGAGGATCTCAAATTGTCATTATCATGCTTAAGAGAGGCAACAGTAGAAAACAAATTATTGATATTATCTCTAGCATGCAAAAGATCATTTTCTAATCAAAGCGCTTTAGTTAAATGAGTATCTCTATCGATATGAAGAGCAGCGACATCATTCTCTCTACTAGTAGAACTAGAACAAGATTCATGCACATTGATTTTAGCAAGCAAGGAGGCATTTTCTATTTCTAATTCTTGCAAAACAAAATCTTTGTCCTTGTTTTCATATTTACGAACATCAATATCATGCATGAGAGAATCAATAATCAAAGTATGCTCTTCATTAGAACTAGGCATAAAAGGTTGAGCTTCTAGAAATCTAATCTTATCAAGCAAACTAGCATTTTCAAGTTTAAGAGAATCTGCTTGACTAAGACAATCATTTTTATCATCAAGTAAGCAAGAATTAGCATGTTCAAGATCATCTAGTTCTACATGTTAATTATCAACAATTCTAGCAAGCTTTTTCTTTTACGTTTTATAAGACTTAAGAGAGGCACAAGTATCATGAATAATAGCAATCAAAGATTCTTTATCTAAAGAGCTTAGATTTACCTCACTTGAGTCCTTACTTGTTGACGCTATAAGTGCAAATTGGCATTCTCCTTCATCACTAGAGCTTGATCCTTTACTTGAATCTTCACTTGAGCTTGAGTTGGAGGAGCCACTTATGCTTGAGTGCCATTTATCCTTCTTTTTGTGAAGATGGGTCTTTTTGCCTTGTGTGCAATCTTCCTTGTAGTGACCCTTCTTTCCACATGTGAAACACCAGATGGAGGAGGAATTGCCTTTGTAGAATCTACCCTTGGAGTACATGGCATCTTCTTCAACTTGAGAGGATGGAGAAGCTTGACCAACAATAGCCTTGATTTGAGATTTTATTTTAGCCTTCTTCATTCTCTTGATTTCTTTCTCCTCTTGTCTTTCTACTTCCTCCCTCTTGTCAAGTGTTGCTTCATGTACTTGTAGATTTCCAATGAGCCCTTCAATAGTAATATCCCTAAGAGACATTGCTTCTTCAATGTAAGTCACATTGGGTTCCCACCTCTTGGGAAGAGTTCTAAGGATCTTTGAGTTGATCTCTCCACTAGACATAGGATGACCTAGAACCGCAAGACCATTCACAATGGTGTTGAGCCTTGAGTACATGTTGGCTATCCTCTTCTCCTTTCTCATCTTGAAGTTCTCAAGCAGCCCTTTGAGCATTTAGACTTTGCTTTCTTTCACTTGATATGTCCCTTCATAAGTGATGCATAGCTTTATCCATATCTCATAGGTTGTTTCACATTAAGAAATCTGGTTGAACTCGGTGGGGGTCATGGAGGCATATAGGATGTGCATGGCTCTAGCATTCAAGATAGCTTTCTTCAAGGTAGCTTCATCCCATTCTTCAATCTTTCTCTTTGGTAGCATGTATGGGCTGTTCACCATTTGCCACATCTCAAGACTTGATGCTTGGATGTAGAATTGAAGCCTTCTTCTCCAATAGAGGATGTTTCTCCCATCAAAGATTGGTAGGCTAATAAAGTATCTCCCTCCTTGGTAGTCACCCATCTTCTCCTACTTGTAGAAGTATGCTTGGAGAAGACCTTCTCTAATACCAATTGCTGGATCCTAGATGGGTGATTAGATGCTCTAGAGGGGGGTGAATAGAGCTGAAAGCACTTAAACCAAATTCATTAGACCTTTAAGATATATCACAAGATAAGGTTGCTAAATAGGAAATTTGAGTGCAACTAAAACATGCATAGCAAGGGTGAGAGAGATTGAGCAAACACAAGTGGACAAGCTATTTAGAGTGGTTCCACACTTCAAACAAGAAATTTGTCAGTCCACTTACCTAGAGAGGTCAACCTCTCAGATTTCCTAACCATTGCATTCTTATATTCATTCATAAGACTTACAATACATGACCAAACAAAGGACTTACCTATCCAATACAAAGAGCCTTCAACCTTACCAAGGACTTACCCACTTTGCAAAATTCTTCCGCCTTCTTCAAAAGACTTACCTACTCTTGCACAAGTCTTCAGCCTTGCAGGTATTACCTACTCTTCTTGGATCTTCTACTTTTGACTTCACCTCCACTCGGAGAAGATTCCACCAAGGACTTACCCACTTGAGCAAGCAGTCTTCTGCCTTCTTCAAGGGCTTACCCACTCTTCCTCCAAGTCTTCAGCCTTGATCTTCACCAAGGGATGCCTTCCCTTGTTCTTCTTCACCTCTCTTGGAAAAGAGAGAGAACCTTCATCTTCATGGTTGAAATGAGAGATGGGGAGGTGGTGGAAGTGAGAGCCTCATAAAATATACATGTAGGACTATCTCTCTTATAGATTTCCTATTCACTCTAATGGATTTAGCAAGTGATTAAGCTTTGAGAGAGAGAGGAGGCTATAGGAAGCACTCAACTATAGAATAGGAACCTCACATAGAGTTTTGCAATGAATGCTCAACCTTGGAATGAAGCCCAAGGGATCCTATTTATAGTTGGGGATGCCTCTTAGCCTTTGGGAACACTTGAAAACGAAAACTAGCCATATTTTGGCTTGCAACGGATATATTTTCACTTGTTGCAACTCCACAACGGCTAGAAGCACTTTTCTGCACTTTTTCATACAGTGCAATCGGTCGAGTTTCGATAAAGGTAACTTGACCAATAGAGTAAAAGACAAAGCAGATATCCATACCATCGGTCGAGTTTGTCTTGGGGAAACTCGACCGACCAATGAAAATGGATTTGTTCAGTTAGTCCATCGGTCGTGTTCTGTGAAACCACAACTCGACCGATCAAAAGCATTTTCAAGATCCAATTAGGATCGGTCGAGTTTGCACCTCACAAAACTTGACCGATGAACAACCTGATATGAATTTTGGAAAATGGCTCTTGATTGCTTAAACATTCGATCTAAGTGCTCCTGATTTTTTCTAAACTTAATTACAAGTCATGCAATCATTACAAGTGATTTACAACATGATTCTAATGGATTTACATCATATTACAAAAATGTGCACTTGTATTGACTTTGACTTGTCTTTTCTCCAATTTTAGATGTGCAAGTTAGGGCATTTGGAGTGTGTCTATACCTAATCTGAAATCACTCAAGTAGAGACATTAGACACCAATATGTGGAATGATTACTCATCATCAAAACACGGGTTTAGTCAATTTAGATGTGAGTCAAAATTGACCTAATTGACCTTGAGTCAACATTCTCCCCCTTTTGAAGATGACAAACCGTTCCATAAATGTATTAAAAGCTTTTAAGTAAAATCATACCTTCAGCGAAACCTAGGGGTTTTAATAGGATTGAGCTCATATGCTCCCCCTCAATTGATGTGCATCGAGTTCTCATACTCCCCCTCAATTGATGTTATTTCTCCTGCATTGTTAGCTTTCATAACATTTAAAGAATACTATGTCTTCTACTCATATATGTTCTACATATATGTTCTCCCATTTACCTTCTCCCCTTTACATGGACATACTTCTCCTCTTCATGTAAGACATGCCTTCTTCCTCTTTTAAAAGAAGACATATCTTTCTCCCCCTTTGTCATTTCAAAAAGTGGGGTTATGAAGAAAATAAGAAACATCACTTGTTAATGAGAAATGAGATAACACAAAGTTATATAATGAGAGTAGAAGAGCACAGATAGGGGCTTGTCCAAGCATGGAAAGAAAAGCAAGTTAAATCATATACTTGAACAACCCAAAATGCAAGATAAAGTGATGCAGAATAACAATAAATCACAATTTTGACCCTCAAGATGACAGAATTTGCCCAAAAAAGTGCCAGGGCTCATGGCAAAGCGATGAGCCTTGCTCAGAAGGTCGTTTCTGCATGAAAAACACTAGTCTTGCACCAAAAACTGAAACTGGAGCAAAATATGCATAAATACTCCAATTTCTATATATAATGTAGATCTATGTATCCTCTATCACAAAGTTATGCAAGCAACTCAAGATAGTAGATATGCAATTCAAGGAACAATCTTAAGCATGTATGAGACAAAGATACAAGCATAGCATATAGATGAGCAAAGATGCCAATCATAAACAAGGTTAGACCTACATGTATGTGAAATACTAGTATATGTTATCACAAGTTAGGACTACTAGTAGGATCTAGATCATAGAAGTAGATACCAAAAGATATGTAAGATAAACCAAGCTATGAGTAGATGTAGAGATATATCCAAACAAAGGGATAAAAAATTTTAGAAGCATGAAAGGATATAACTCACTAGATAAGCATCCTTACCATAAGATGATTACCCCTAAGAACCTCAAGGTTGTATCAAAACAAGATATACACCTAGATTGATGTAGCTAGTTAGAGTACAACGGAAGCAGTTTTAGACACAACCAAGAGATCAAAAGTGATCATCATCAAATCCTACAAAACAACTCAACTCAAGTAATTGAAAGATATAAATATTACCAATTTAGAGCAATTAGAGAAATAGAGTTGTAATCAAGATAGGAAATTTAAAGCATGGCAATATGCACATATAAAGGTACAAAATGAGAGTGCCAAAAAATAAGGCTATTGGTTGAGAAAATCTAGTTGAGAGGGAAATTCTCATTCAATAAGCCAAATGTATATTATGTGCATAGTGTTATCGGTCGAGTTATGTGCATTGACAACTCGACCGATGATAGCTGTTGGCAACAATCATAGGTGCCCATCGGTCGAGTTTCAATCAGGACAAACTCGACTGACAGATCAGTTCTAAAAGAGCACATATATATCATAAAAACATATTTAAAGGTATGCTAACAATACAAACCATATCTAAACATGTCTAAGCAAGTTAGTAATGCACTATAGAAGAATTAGAAATAGTTTTTGAGAAAGAGTGTGAAGACAAATACAAAATACCACTTTTGACTCATAAACCATATGCATAGTGTACACGAACTTGACAAAAAAAAGTTAGAAATGGTTATAAGCAAGAAAACATTACCTTTGTTCTTACCATTCCTTTTTCCACTTGTTATACACATCTCACCTTTCTTCTTTCATGTGGATTGAGAAATCAATTTGCAATTCAATAGCTCAAGTCAATCCATTTGCAAGTACCTACAAGAAGAAAGATGAAATGGTCCCCAATCATGTTTTTGGGTCCGGAGGGGTTAGTTTAGCAACCCAAATCCTATTGCTCTTGGGTGCTTTCCTAAAAGGACAACAAGTTGAATAATGACCAATTTCATTGCAATAGTTGCATGTGTCCATAGTCTTGGAACTAGAGGATTCTCCATGGAATATTGGAGGTCCTTTATCTTTTTTGTTCCTTTGACTACTATCATACCCTAGACCATGTCTACCAATTTGTTTAGTAGAATGGTGTAGGATGTCATTAAAACTCTTTTCACCAACTAAGAATCTTTGCAAAGAGGATCTCAAACTGTCATTATCATGCTTAAGAGAGGCAATAGTAGAAGACAAATTATTGATATTATCTCTAGCATGCAAAAGATCATTTTCTAAGCAAAGAGCTTTAGTTAAATGAGAATCTCTATCGATATGAAGATCAACAACATCATTATCTCTACTAGTAGAACTAGAACAAGATTCATGCACAATGATTTTAGCAAGCAAGTAGGCATTTTCTGTTTCTAATTCTTGGAAAACAAAATCTTTGTCCTTGTTTTCATATTTAAGAACATCAATATCATGCATAAAAGAATCAACAATCAAAGTATGCTCTTCATTAGAACTAGGCATACAAGGTTGAGCTTCTAGAAATATAATCTTATCAAGCAAACTAGCATTTTCAAGTTTAAGAGAATCTACTTGACTAAGACAATCATTTTTATCATCAAGCAAGCAAGAATTAGCATGTTCAAGATCATCTAGTTCTACATGCAAATTATCAACGATTCTATCAAACTTTTTCTTTTTCCTTTTATAAGACTTAAGAGAGGTACAAGTATCATGAATAATAGCAATCAAAGATTCTTTATCTAAAGAGTTTAGATTTACCTCACTTGAGTCCTTACTTGTTGATGCTATAAGTGCAAAATGACATTCTCCTTCATCACTAGAGCTTGAGCTTGATCCTTCACTTGAATCTTCACTTGAGCTTGAGTTGGAGGAGCCACTTGAGCTTGAGTGCCATTTCTCCTTCTTTTTGTAAAGATGGATCTTTTTGCCTTGTGGGCAATCTTCCTTGTAGTGACCCTTCTTTCCACATGTGAAGCACCGGATGGAGTAGGACTTGCCTTTGTAGAATCTATCCTTGGAGTACATGGCATCTTCTTCAACTTGAGAGGATGGAGAAGCTTGACCAACAATAGCCTTGATTTGAACTTTGATTTCAGCCTTATTCATTCTCTTGGATTCTTTCTCCTCTTATCTTTCTACTTCCTCCCTCTTGTCAAGTGTGGCTTCATGTGCTTGTAGATTTCCAATGAGCTCTTCCATAGGAATATCCCTAAGAGACCTTGCTTCTTCAATGGAAGTCACCTTGGGTTCCCACCTCTTGGGAAGAGTTCTAAGGATCTTTGAGTTGATCTCTCCATTAGACCTAGGATGACCTAGAACCGCAAGACCAATCACAATGGTGTTGAGCCTTGAGTACATGTTGGCTATCCTCTCCTCCTTTCCCATCTTGAAGTTCACAAGTAGCCCTTTGATCATTTAGACTTTGCTTTCCTTCACTTGATATGTCTCTTCATAAGTGATGCATAGCTTTCTCCATACCTCATAGGTTGTTTCACATTAAGAAATCCGGTTGAACTCGGTGGGGGTCATGGAAGCATAGAGGATGTGCATGGCTCTAGCATTCAAGGTAGTTTTCTTCACGGTAGCTTCATCCCATTCTTCAATCTTTGTCTTTGGTAGCATGTATGGGTTGTTCACCATTTTCCACATCTCAAGACTTGATGCTTGGATGTAGAATTGAAGCCTTCTTCTCCAATAGAGGAAGTTGCTCCCATCAAAGATTGGTAGGCTGATCAAGTATCTCCCTCCTTGGCAGTCACCCATCTTCTCCTACTTGTAGAAGTATGCTTGGAGAAAACTTGCTCTAATACCAATTGTTGGATCGTATATGGGTGATTAGATGCTCTAGAGGAGGGTGAATAGAGCTGAAAGCACTTAACAAAATTTATTAGACCTTCAAGATATATCACAAGATAAGGTTTCTAAATAGGTAATTTGAGTGCAACTAAAACATTCATAGCAAGGGTGAGAGAGATTGAGCAAATACAAGTAGACAAGCTTTTTTGAGTGGTTCCACACTTCAAACTAGAAGTAAGTCAGTCCACTTACCTAGAGAGGTCAACCTCTAGGATTTCCTAACCATTGCATTCTTATATTCATTCATAAGACTTACAATACATGACCAAACAAAGGACTTACCTATCCAATACAAAGAGTCTTCAACCTTACCAAGGACTTGCCCACTTTGCAAGAGTCCTCCACCTTTTTCCAAGGACTTACCTACTCTTGCACAAGTCTTTAGCCTTGCGGGAATTACCCACTCTTCTTGGATTTTTCGCCTTTGACTTCATCTTCACTCGGAGAAGCTTCCACCAAGGACTTACGCACTTGGGCAAGGAGTCTCCTACATTATTCAAGGGCTTACCCACTCTTTCTCCAAGTCTTCAGCCTTAATCTTCAGTCTTCACCAAGGGACACCTTCCCTTGTTCTTCTTCACCTCTCTTAGACAAGAGAGAGAACCTTCATTTTCATGGTTGAAATGAGAGATGGGGAGGTGGTGTAAGTGAGAGCCTCACAAGATATACATGTAGGACTATCTCTCTTATAGATTTCCTACTCACTCTAATGGATGTAGCAAGTGATTAAGCTTAGAGAGAGAGAGGAGGCTGTAGGAAGCACTCAACTATAGAATAGGAACCTCACATAGAGTTTTGTAATGAATGTTCAACCTTGGAATGAATCCCAAGGGGTCCTATTTATAGATGGGGATGCTTCTTAGCCATTGGGAACACTTGAGAATGAAAACTAGCCATTTTGTGGCTTGCAACGGATATATTTCACTTGTTGCAAATCCACAACGGCTAGAAGCACTTTTCTACACTTTTCTGTATAGTGCAATCGGTCGAGTTTCTATAAAGGTAACTCGACCGATAGAGTAAAAGACAAAGCCGATATTCATACCATCAGTCGAGTTTGTTTTGGGGAAACTCGACCGATCAATGAAAATTGATTTGGTCAGTTACTCCATCGTTTGAGTTTTGTGAAACCACAACTCGACCGATCAAAAGTCATTTTCAAGATCCAATCAGGATCGATCGAGTTTGCACCTCACAGAACTCGACCGATAAACAGCCTGATATGAATTTTGGAAAATGGCTTTTGAGTGCTTAAACATTCGATCCAAGAACTCCTATTTTTTTCTAAGCATAATTACAAGTCATACAATCATTACAAGTGATTTACAACATGATTCTAATGGATTTACATCATATTGCAAAAATGTACACTTGTATTGACTTCGACTTGTCTTTTCTCCAATTTGAGATGTGCAAGTTAGGGCATTTGGAGTGTGTCTATACCTAATGTGAAATCACTCAAGTAGAGACATTAGACACCAATATGTGGAATGGTTAGTCATAATCAAAACATGGGTTTAGTCAATTTAGACGTGAGACAACATTGACCTAATTGACCTTGAGTCAACATTCTCCCCCTTTTTGAAGATGACAAACCATTCCATAAATGTATTAAAAGCTTTTAAGTAAAATCATACCTTCGGAGAAACCTAGGCGTTTTAATAGGATTGAGATCATATACTCCCCCTCAATTGATGTGCATGGAGTTCTCATACTCCCCCTCAATTGATGTTATTTCTCCTGCATGGTTAGATTTCATAACATTTATAGAATATTATGTCTTCTACTCATATATGTTCTACACATATATGTCTTCTCCCATTTACCTTCTCCCCTTTACATGGACATACTTTTCCTCTTCATGTAAGACATGCCTTCTTCCTCTTTTAAAAGAAGACATACCTTTCTCCCCCTTTGTCATTTCCAAAAATGGGGTTATGAAGAAAATAAGAAACATCACTTGTTAAAGAGAAAGGAGATAACACAAAGTTATATAAGGAGAGTATAAGAGCACAGATAGGGGCTTATCCAAGCATAGAAAGAAAAGCAAGTTAAAGCATATACTTGAACAACCCAAAATGCACGATAAAGTGCTGCAGTAAAACAATAAATCGCAATTTTGACCCTCAAGATGACAAAATTTGCCCAAAAAGTGCCAGGGCTCATGGCAAAGCGATGAGCCTTGCTCAGAAGGTTGTTTCTCCTTGAAAAACACTAGTCTTGCGCCAAAAACTGAAACTGGAGCAAAATTTGCATAAAATCCAAAAATACTCCAATTTCTACATATAATGTAGATCTATGTATCATGCATCACAAAGTTATGCAAACAACTCAAGATAGTAGATATGCAATTCAAGGAACAATCTTGAGGACAAAGATACAAGCATAGCATATAGATGAGCAAAGATGCCAATCATAAACAAGGTTAGACCTACATGTATGTGAACTACTAGTAGATGTTATCACAAGTTAGGACTACTAGTAGGATCTAGATCATAGCAAGAGATACCAAAAGATACACAAGATAAAGCAAGCTATGAGTAGATGTAGAGATATATCCAAACAAAGGGATATGCAATTTTAGAAGCATCAAAGGATATAACTCACTAGATATGCATCCTTACCATAATATGATTACCCCTAAGAACCTCAAGGTTGTATCAAAACTAGATATACACCTAGATAGATGTAGCAAGTTAGAGTACAACAGAAGCAATTTTAGACACAACCAAGAGATCCAAAGTGATCATCATCAAAACCTGCAAAACAACTCAAAGCAAGTAATTGCAAGATATAGATATTACCAATTTAGAGCAATTAGAGAAATAGAGTTGTAAGCAAGATTGGAAATTTAAAGCATGGCAATATGCACATATAAAGGTACCAAATGAGAGTGCCAAAAAATAAGGCTATTGGTTGAGAAAATCTAGTTGAGAGGTAAATTCTCATTCAATAAGCCAAAAGTATATTATGTGCACAATGTTATCGGTCGAGTTCTGTGCATTGACAACTCGACCGATGACACTTGTTGGCAACACTCATAGGTGCCCAACGGTTGAGTTTCTATCAGGACAAACTTGACCGACAGAGCAGATTTCAAAGAGCACATATATATCATAAAAACATATTTAAAGGCATGCTAACAATACAAACCATATCCAAACATATCTAAGCAAGTTAGTAATGCACTATAGAAGCATTAGAAATAGTTTTTGAGAAAGAGTGTGAAGAGAAACACAAAATACCACTTTTTACTCAAAAACCATATGCATACTGTACACGAACTTGACAAAAACAAGTTAGAAATGGTCATAAGCAAGAAAACATTACTTTTGTTCTTACCATTCCTTTTTCCACTTATTTTCACCTCATACACATCTCACCTTTCTTCTTTCATGTGGATTGAGAAATCAATTTGCAATTCAATATCTCAAGTCAATCCATTTTCAAGTACCTACAAGAAGAAAGATGAATGGTCCCCAATCATGTTTTTGGGTCCGGAGGGGTTACTTTAGCAACCCAAGTCCTATTGCTCTTGGGTTCTTTCCTAAAAGGACAACAATTAGAATAATGACCAATTTCATTACAATAGTTGCATGTGCCCATAGTCTTGGAACTAGAGGATTCTCCAGGGAATACTGGAGGTCCTTTATCTTTGTTGTTCCTTTGACTACTATCATACCCTAGACCATGTCTACCAATTTGTTTAGTAGAATGGTGTAGGATGTCATTAAGACTCTTTTTACCAACTAAGAATCTTTGCAAAGAGGATCTCAAACTATCATTATCATGCTTAAGAGAGGCAATACTAGAAGACAAATTATTGATATTATCTCTAGTATGTAAAAGATCATTTTCTAAGCAAAGAGATTTAGTTAAATGAGAATCTCTATCGATATGAAGAGCAGCAACATCATTCTCTATACTAGTAGAACTAGAACAAGATTCATGCACATTGATTTTAGCAAGCAAGGAGGCATTTTATGTTTCTAATTCTTTCTTGCAAAACAAAATCTTTGTCCTTGTTTTCAGATTTAAGAACATCAATATCATGCAGGAGACAATCAACAATCAAAGTATGCTCTTCATTAGAACTAGGCATAAAAGGTTGAGCTTCTAGAAATCTAATCTTATCAAGCAAACTAGCATTTTCAAGTTTAAGAGAATCTACTTGACTAAGACAATCATTTTTATCATCAAGCAAGCAAGAATTAGCATGTTCAAGATCATCTAGTTCTACATGCAAATTATCAACAATTCTAGCAAGCTTTTTCTTTTTCCTTTTATAAGACTTAAGAGAGGCACAAGTATAATGAATAATAGCAATCAAAGATTCTTTATCTAAAGAGTTTAGATTTACCTCACTTGAGTCCATACTTGTTGATGATATAAGTGCAAAATGGCATTCTCCTTCATCACTAGAGCTTGAGCTTGATCCTTCACTTGAATCTTCACTTGAGCTTGAGTTGGAGGAGCCACTTGAGTTTGAGTGCCATTTCTCCTTCTTTTTGTGAAGATGGGTCTTTTTGCCTTGTGGGAAATCTTCCTTGTAGTGACCCTTCTTTCCACATGTGAAGCATCAGATGGAGGAGGACTTGCCTTTATAGAATCTACCCATAGAGTACATGGCATCTTCTTCAACTTGAGAGGATGGAGAAGCTTGACCAACAATTGCCTTGATTTGAGCTTTGATTTCAGCCTTCTTCATTCTCTTGAGTTCTTTCTCCTCTTGTCTTTCTACTTCCTCTCTCTTGTCAAGTGTGGCTTCATGTGTTGTAGATTTGCAATGAGCTCTTCAATAGGAATATCCCTAAGAGACCTTGCTTCTTCAATGAAAGTCACCTTGGGTTCCCACCTCTTGGGAAGAGTTCTAAGGATCTTTGAGTTGATATCTCCAATAGACATAGGATGACGTAGAACCGTAAGACCATTCACAAAGGTGTTGAGACTTGAGTACATGTTGGGTATCCTCTCCTCCTTTCCCATCTTGAAGTTCTCAAGCAGCCCTTTGAGCATGTAGACTTTGCTTTCCTTCACTTGATCTGTCCCTTCATAAGTGATGCATAGGTTTCTCCATACCTCGTAGGCTGTTTCAATTGAAGAAATCTGGTTGAACTCGGTGGGGGTCATGGAGGCATAGAGGATGTGCATGGCTCTAGCATTCAAGGTAGCTTTCTTCAAGGTTGCTTCATCCCATTCCTCAATCGTTGTTTTTAGTAGAATGTATGGGTTGTTCACCATTTTCCACATCTCAAGACTTGATCCTTGGATGTAGAATTGAAGCCTTCTTCTCTAATAGAGGATGTTTCTCCCATCAAAGATTTCTAGGATGATCAAGTATCTCCATCCTTGGCAGTCACCCATCTTCTCCTACTTGTAGAAATATGCTTGGAGAAGACCTGCTCTGATACCAATTGTTGGATCCTAGATGGGTGATTAGATGCTCTAGAGGGGGGTGAATATACCTAAAAGCACTTAAACAAAATTCATTAGACCTTCAAGATATATCACAAAATAAGGTTGCTAAATAGGTAATTTGACTGCAACTAAAACATGCATAGCAAGGGTGAGAGAGATTGAGCAAACACAAGTAGACAAGCTATTTAGAGTGGTTCCACACTTCAAACTAGAAGTATGTCAGTCCACTTACCTAGAGAGGTCAACCTCTAGGATTTCCTAACAATTGCATTCTTATATTCATTCATAAGACTTAAAATACATGACCACACAAAGGACTTACCTATCCATTACAAAGAGTCTTCAACCTTACCAAGGACTTACCCACTTTGCAAGAGTCTTCTGCCTTCTTCCAAGGACTTACCTACTCTTGCACAAGTCTTCAGATTTGCAGGGATTACCCACTCTTCTTGGATCTTCCGCCTTTGACTTCACCTTCACTTGGAGAAGCTTCCACCAATGACTTACCCACTTGAGCAAGGAGTCTTCTGCCTTCTTCAAGGGCTTACCCACTCTTGCTCCAAGTCTTCATCCTTGATCTTCACCAAGGGATGCCTTCCCTTATTCTTCTTCACCTCTCTTGAATAAGAGAGAGAACTCATGTTTGAAATGAGAGATGGGGAGGTGGTGGAAGTGAGAGCCTCACAAGATATACATGTAGGACTAGCTCTCTTTCAGATTTCCTACTCACTCTAATGGATGTAGCAAGTGATTAAGTTTAGAGAGAGAGAGAGGAGGTTGTAGGAAGCACTCAACTATAGAATAGGAACCTCACATAGAGTTTTGCAATGAATGCTCAACCTTGGAATGAAGCCCAAGGGGTCCTATTTATAGCTGGGGATGCCTCTTAGCCTTTGGGAACACTTGAGAATGAAAACTAGCCATTTTGTGGCTTGCAACGGATATATTTTCACTTATTGCAACTCCACAACAACTAGAAGCACTTTTCTGCACTTTTCCGTACAGTGCAATCGGTTGAGTTTCTATAAAGGTATCTCAATCGATAGAGTAAAAGACAAAGCTGATATTCATACCATCGGTCGAGTTTGTCCTGGGGAAACTCGACCGACCAATGAAAATCAATTTGGTCAGTTACTCCATCGGTCGATTCTGTGAAACCACAACTCGATCGATTAAAAGTCATTTTCAAGATCCAATCAGGATCGGTTGAGTTTGCACCTCACAGAACTTGACCAATGAACAACCTCATATGAATTTTGGAAAATGGCTTTTGAGTGCTTAAACATTCGATCTAAGTGCTCTTGATTTTTTCTAAGCTTAATTACAAGTCATATAATCATTACAAGTGATTTACAACATGATTCTTATGGATTTACATCATATTACAAAAATGTGCACTAGTATTGACTTTGACTTGTCTTTTCTCCAATTTGAGATGTGCAAGTTAGGGCATTTGGAGTGTGTCTATACCTAATCTGAAATCACTCAAGTAGAGACATTAGACACCAATATGTGGAATGGTTAGTCATCATCAAAACACGAGTTTAGTCAATTTAGACGTGAGTCAACATTGACCTAATTGACCTTGAGTCAACGCACGGGAGCTTGGGAGCAACAGGAGGACGTGCCCCAACCTATAGGTAAGGTCCATAGTCATCTTCAACCTTGATTTCATGGTAAAAATCGAAATTCAATGCTTATTTTCTTCTTTTCTCCATTCAATCTTCAACCTTGGTCATTCTTTTCATTCTAAGACTTGAGGACGAGCCTTGGGAAGTTGAGGAAGCTTCATTCACCATTGAAGGCATGAAACGTGAAGCTTGGATTCAATTTTGAAGGTGGGTTATATAACTTGAACCCTTAAATGTTAGTATTACATTCAATTCTTCATCACTTGTTGATCATTTTGTTCTTCTTGAAATTCCTTTGATCAAATTGATAAAATTACCATAAGAATGGAAGTATATTTTGAAGGATCGAAGCTTGATGATGATGACATCATCTTAAGCACACACCTCAATGAATATCTTGAGCAAACAGTTTCATCCCTTGAGACCAAATGATCTCAATATCGTTTGACACCAAACGGTCTCAAGACCGTTTGAGGTCAAACGGTCTCAAGACCGTTTGAGGTCAAACGGTCTCAAGACTGTTTGAGGTCAAACAGTCTCAATACCGTTTGAGGTCAAACGGTCTCAAGACCGTTTGAGGTCAAATGACCTCAAGACCGTTTGAGGTCAGGTGATGTCATAAGTTGGATGATGATCCAATGGTCTCAATTTGATCTAATTCCAATGGTTTCAATGTTGGAGGGTCCATTGATTGCAAACCTTAGACCCAATAGATTGATTCAGTTTCAAATAAATGGTTGATGATTTGGTTTCAAGACTGAATGGATGGATTCGGTTTCAAGACTGAAAGGATGGATTCGGTTTCAAAACCGAATGAATGGATACAGTTTCTAGATCAAATAGATTGATTCAGTTTCAAGACCGGATGGATGGATTCGGTTTCAAGATCGAATAGATTGATTCGATTTCAAGACCAAATGGGTTGATTCGGTTTCATAATCAATTGATGATGATTCGGTTTCAAGACCGAATGGGTTGATTCGATTTACAATTGGTCTCAGATCGTTTGAAGGTCCAAACGTTCTCAAACCGTTTGGAGGTGTGGATCCAAACCGTTTAAAGGTTTATTAGTCAAAATTTTTGAAGGTTCAATTGATCGCAGAACTAAATGAGTACTATTAAAGTAGCTCAAGATTGATTATAATGGAAGTACCTCTAAAGTACTTAGGTGATTAGTACCTTTAGAGTGGTTAACCTTTGATGCTTATGGAAGCAATGACTTAATACACTATGTCAACTCTTCATTCAAGTTGATTCAATCTATTCAAGATTAAAGTAATTAACCTCCTAGAGAGGATGGGAGAGAGGAACTTTTACATGAGTGATAATCATGTAGTAATTAATCCTCAACTCTTTCAACATGAATAAAATATATAATTAGGGTTTGATCCATGATGATGAGATCATGAAACCCTAATCGAGAAGGTTGATGAGCTCTAACCCTAATTTAAGGTAAAGATAGGTGAAACCCTAATCTAGGGTGATGGTGTAACCCAAATTTAGGGTAATGATAAGAGAAACCCTAATTCAGGGTATTTTGATGAAAACCCCTAATTTAAGGGAATGCTTCATGAAAATCCTAATTTTGGGTAAAGATACATGAAACCCTAATTTTAGGGGAAATGTTATAAGAAACCTTAATTCAAGGTAAGGATGTAATGTGAAACCCTGATACAGGGTAATGTGATATGAAACCCTAATCCAAGGTGATGCTATGTATTATGAAACCTTAATTTGAAAACCAAGCCCTAATTTGTGTAAGGGGATGAATAACCCTGATTGATATGAATTGGGAAACCCTAACCCGAATAAGGGTATAAGTGGTGTTACTTTGTATAGCATGGTGCTAAAATGTAATTGATATAATGTTTATCAAGTCTACTAACCATGCAGGTATCATGAGATGATGAGCATAGCCAGGTATGAGCTATAATGTTTCATTTATTATTGTTAATGGGCCTTGTGAGCCATAACATGCTTTGTTGCCTAGTGAGAGGTAACAAGAGATGAAATGGGCTTTGAGAGCCATGTGAGATGCTTGTGTAGTAGGTATCATGTTTACCTTGGTCAGATGACCTGAAGGTATTAGCTACCTGGTAAATGATAACAATTGTTCTATGTTGAACTGAGGGTTTGAATACCCATCTTCTATAATCATAATGATGAGTTTATTAAGGGATGAGAATACCCCTGATGAGATGAGGGATTGAGATCTCAATGCTTTATTAAAGGTTTGAACAGTACTTGATGGAAGTATTACACATTCTTTCTAGCAACTAATATAATAACTGATGTTTGGAAACGTGCTGATGCTAAAAGGATATGGTAATACACTTAATTAATCAAGTGATATCATATAATGTAGTCACCCTGACCACAGATCCATCAGTGTTAGAATTTGTTGAATGGTGTAATGAGTTAAACTCGGAGCGCATATTTTTGAATATGTGGGGGTAATTGGGAAATTATATCCTCATGCCCCATAGGAATGGCTGCGGGCTATATCCTATGTACGGGATTGGTTACGAACCATACCCCAGTATGAGTATGGCTATGGGCCATGACTCCATGATATGATACCAGGCATTGGCTACTGGCCATAACCCTGAAGAGAGTATATGATGCGGGCTATAACTCTATAGCGAAGATGCCAATATACCATGGCAAGCTAATTGCAGTTTGACATGTGATGTCTCTGCCGAATAATCTCGTAATGACCAAGAAGGATAAGGTCTTGGAGTCCGTCTCTTCCATTGACCTTGTGTGGTACCGATGATTTCCTAATCGTGGTCGGTTGGAGTATGAGCTGTATACCCATCTTCTCAGGGCTTAAGTATGATTGTAAAATATATTCAGTCGTGTAGCGTATTTGCTTAAGGTTGAAATATGAGAATCATTGGTTTATGTTACTTTGCTTAGCCTATCCTAGATGGATAAATGTTATGCATGTTCTTCATATTCCTTAATGGATAAGTGATATGATGCTTTATCAAATTATTGCTGAAATGCTTGAAATAAGAATATTGCTCTAATCTGTTTAGACATTGATTTATCTATTGTTGAATATACATGATTCCTCTGCTCAGCTTTATACTATCAAACTGCAATAATAACGTTTTTGGCGGAGAGTTATACCTCTCGCTGGGACAATTTCACTTGTCTCACCCCCGTGGGATCCAATGCTTTTAGGTAGACAAGGAAGAAGATACAAAAATCTTAAAGTAGCAGAAGAGCAGCAGCAGTAGGGACAGTAGTGAATTCTCAGGTGGAGACACTGGCTGTCATGTCTTATATATAGAGTCCTATGTGTCGTCTCTATACTCTCAGGTCCTTGGAGTCAGTAGTTAGTTTAATGAATTGATCTGAGATTTTGGCTTGATGCCTCAATGTTTTTATGTTGCCTATGTATAGTTTCACACAGGGCAATTGATGCTTGTAATCCTCGAGAAGGAATGGTACAAGATATGTACTTATGAACCAGGATGTAAATATAATACTTTGGTTCTTTTTGAAAGAGTTTTCCAGTGTATGGATCTCTTTGTAAATGGTTTTAATTTTTAGTGATTTTCAGTAATCCGGTGCTAATGATCGCTTCCGCCTAGTGAATGATGTTTTGTTCGATCGGTGCATCACAGTTTAGTTGTATCAGAGCTCTAGGTTCGCTGAGTCTACAGAGACATAGGATTAAGGTTGTTGAGTCTATTCTAGTGTCTTCTAGTATAACTGATAGTGTCTTCTGCTCATATAGGAGAAGAAGAACTTGAAGATGTCTGGATCACACGAAGAACATGCTGCTAAGAGCAGCGTTGCTACACCAGGTGGAGGTGCAAGGGACCGGGCTAGGGAGGAACAGGCACCTGAACATCCCCAGTTTGACCCAGCCATGATATAGAACCCAACTTTCCATGCTCTGTTTGGGCAGTTCATGGAAACCATGATGCATATGGCAGACAGGATACCACCACATGCACCTAGGGCACCAACCCATAATGAGGGACAGGGAGCTGGCAAGACTTTTGAGAGGCTTCACCGGGTAGGATCCACAGAGTATGCTGGTACAGCTAACCCAGTAGATGTTGACTTATGGTTGAATGAGATGGAGAAGGCTTTCAGAATCGTCAATATCCCGAAAGCTGAAAAGGTGAGACATGCAGTGTACCTTTTCAAAGGGAGAGCTACCCACTGGTGGACAATAGAAGAGGGCAAGAGGCTAGGTGTCGAGGTCAGATGGGAAGAATTCTGACGAGAATTCGTCACTAGATACTTCCCCAAGACTTACCTAGATGAAAAGATATCTCAGTTTGAGAAGATAAGACAAGGACCGATGAACATCAACGAGTATGAGCCTAAGTTCTTGGAGCTTTTGCGGTTCTGTCCACATATGGCAGCTACTGATGAGGAAAGAATTTGGCATTTTGAGAAGGAGTTGAATGTTGAATTGACCACTCTTGTGTCTACTTTGGAGAACAGGGAGAGGTTTGCACATTTGTGGAGTCCATCAGACGGATAGAGAGGTCTGTGATCGAGAAGCGATAGACCAGTGGTAAGAAGGTGTACACTCAGTTTCAAGGACAAAGGTCTGAGGGCTTTAATAAGCCAAGGTTTTCTGCACCGGCAACACCATCAAGATTCAATACCCAGACGCAATGGACATCAAGTAGGAGTAGGGGCCGTAGTTTTGTTCCAAATAGAGCCCCCAACACAGCATCAACATCAGTGATTGGACCTCATAGACCCTATCCTGAGAGCAGGATCTGTCATCAGTACAGACAAGTGGGACATCTGGTAAGGGATTGTCCATTCGGGAACACAATGGTGACTCAATCTCAGAGGTAGAGTCAACAAGGCTCTCAGAGAAGGCAGTTTTTGAGTGGCACTCGAGGACGTGGGCAAGCGTCCTAACCTAGTCCATCGGCACCCAACAACTGAGCATTGGGTCAACAGCAAGCAACGGCTAGATTATATGCAATAACTCAACCTGAAGTAGTAGTTAACCCACGGGTTGTGACAGGTCAGATGGAACTATTTTATTCTGATATGTCTTCATCCTGCTTCATAACTATTTTAATTGATATGGGTGCTATGCATTCCTTCATCACTAGAGAAGTGATTCTTGACTGCAATATGATAGTTGGTCATAGAGCAGAGAGTTTGTTATTAGAAACCCCTTTGTTGGGATATGTAGTGCTGTGGGAGGTGTGTTCTCCCTGAACTCTTTCCTTTTCTGAACATCGCATTCAAGTGGATCTTATCCCACTTAAGATGCATGGGTTTGATATAATTCTTAGAATGAACACCCTAGAAAAGTATAAGGTTGTCTTAGATTGTGTTTCCAAGTAGGCTGTGTTCACAGATGATAGTGACACATGGATCTTTTAGGGAGACAGAAAGATTCGTCCAACTTGTCTTGTATCAGCTATGGTAGCTGAGAAGCTGATGAGACAAGGATGCTTTGCATTCTTGGCACATGTGGTAGACACCACAATGGAGAGCTCTAATCCTTCTGAAGTTTCGATATTCAAGGAGTTTGAAGATGTGTTCCCTGAGGAACTTCCAGGTGTTCTTCCACCCCGAGAGATTGATTTTGAGATTAATCTAATCACGGGAAAATAGCCAATAGCACAAACACCGTATAGAATGGCACCTGCTGAGATGGAAGAGCTCAAGAAATAGTTGTAGGAGTTGCTTGAGAAAGGTTTTATCCGACCCAGTACTTCACCATGGGGTGCTCTGGTTCTCTTTGTTAAGAAGAAGGATGGGTCTATGTGATTATGCATCGACTATAAGCAGTTAAATAAGGTAACTATAAAGAATAAGTATCCTCTGCCAAGGATAGATGAGATGTTTGATCAGTTGCATGGTGCAACTATCTTTTCTAAGATAGATTTGAGGTCAGGATACCATCAGTCTAAGATAGATTTGAGGTTAGGATACCATCAGTTGTGTATCAAGGAGAGTGACATACCTAAGTTTGCCTTCAGGACAAGGTATGGTCACTATGAGTTCATAGTTATGTCATTTGGACTGACTAATGCACCAGCTGCATTCATGGAACTCATGAATAGAATTTTCCAACCTTTTCTTGACCAGTTCATAGTAGTCTTCATAGATGACATCTTGATATACAGTAGAGATGCTCAACAACATGAGCAGCACCTCCGTCAGGCTTTAACTTGCTATGAGAGCATAAGCTATATGCTAAGTTTAGCAAATGTGAGTTTTGGTTACTAGAAATTTCTTTTCTAGGACACGTAATATCTGCCTCAGGTATCTGTGTTGATCCTAAGAAGGTAGAATCTTTCCTACAATGGGAACAGCCAAAGACACCAACAGAGATACGCAGTTTCCTAGGACTGGCAGGCTATTACAGGAGGTTCATTAAGAACTTCAGTTCTATAGCTTTACCCCTAACCAAGTTGACCAGGAAGGAGGTTCCTTTTGTCTGGAATGACAAGTGTCAACATTCTTTCCAGTCATTGAAAGAAAGGTTAACGAGTGCACCTGTGTTGGTGTTACCTGAGCAAGGGAAGGGGTACATAGTTTTCTGTGATGCATCTAAGAATGGTCTAGGATATGTGTTGATGCAGGATAATCAAGTGATTTCTTTTGCCTCTCGACAGCTTAAGAACCACGAGGAGAATTATCCGACACATGATCTAGAACTAGCTGTTGTGGTCCATGCCATGAAAATCTGGAGGCATTATCTTTATGGAGAAACATTCCATATTTTCACAGACCATAAGAATCTAAAATATATCACTTCACAACATGAGTTAAACATGAGACAATGTCGTTGGATGGAGTTAATCAAGGACTACGATTGTACAATTGATTATCATCCAGGGAAGGCTAATGTAGTGGTTGATGCACTAAGTAGGAAATCATCATCACTAGCCTTAGATAAAGCACAGTTGAACTCCTTAGTGTGCTTCAAAAGAGATATGCTCATCTCCTTGAGGCAAAACAATATACAGCTTAAGGTATCATTGTTAGCCCGACTGTTAGTTGAGATGCAAGTGAAACCTACTCTGAGACAGCAGATTAAAGAAGTACAGCAAGTGGAAACTGTGGTTCAGTAGATCAGGTCGGAGTATGGTAGTGAGAAATGGGATGGCTTTCATGAGTCAAAGGATCAGGTAGTCTGTTACCATGGTAGGATGGTAGTACATGATGCTAATGACTTAAGGAAGTTAGTCTTGGAGGAAGCTCACTCATCTATGTATGCAATGCATCCAGGGAGCACCAAAATGTATCATAACTTGAAAGATATGTATTGTTGTCCTGGTTTGAAGAAGGATGTAGCTGAGTTTGTTATGCGGTGTTCGGTGTATCAGTAGGTTAAGGTTTAACATCAAAATCCCGCAGGAACAATGCAACCCTTACCTATACCACAGTGGAAATGGGATCATGTAACCATGGACTTTGTGGTTGGTTTGCCTAGAACAACCAAAGGTCATGATTCCATATGGGTGATAGTTGATAGGTTGACTAAGACAGCACATTTCCTTCCTGTCAAAATAACCTACACTACTGAGAAGCTTGCACAGATATATATAGATGAGATAGTGAGATTGCACGGGGTTCCAGCTACTAATTTTTCTGATAGAGGTCCCCAGTTCATGAGTCATTTTTGGGAACGACTACATAAAGCTTTGGGTATGCAATTAAGGTTTAGTACAGCCTTTCACCCACAGAAAGATGGACAATCTGAGAGAACCATATAAACCTTGGAGGATTTGCTTAGGGCATGTGTCCTTCAGTTTGTAGGAAGTTGGGATCTACATCTGAGCTTAATAGAATTTGCTTATAATAATAGCTATCAGCACAGTATTGATATGGCACCATATGAAGCATTATATGGTTGACGTTGTAGATCTCCTTTATGTTGGTATGAAACTGGAGAATATCAACTTTTAGGTCCTGAGCTAGTGTAGCAGACAACTGAGAAGATTAAAATAATACAACAACAGTTAAAGGTTGCACAGGATAGATAGAAGTCGTATGTCGACAAACGGAGAAGACCCTTAGAATTTCAAGTTGGAGAGAGAGTATACCTCAAGGTCTCACCTTGGAAAGGTGTCCTTAGATTTGGGAAGAAGGGAAGTTAGCTCCTAGATTTATGGGGCATTATCCAATCATTGAACGGATTGGAAAGGTAGCCTATAAGTTGGAGTTGCCACTCGAGCTACATAAGTTGCATCTAGTGTTCCATATCTCTATGCTAAGAAAGTGTCATCCTGACACAGAGTTAGTTTTGCAACCTGTCGAGGTAGAATTAAATGATGATATATCATATGTTGAAGGACCTGTGATGTGAAAACTACTAGAGGGGGGGGTGAATAGAGTTTTATAGATAATTTAACAATTATTGAACTCAAACAACCACAATGAAAATATTGGACAAGGAGACACAAGGTTTAGAGTGGTTCCAACTATAGCAAATATTATAGCCGTCAATCCACTACCCGGTTGCTTACCCAACCGGGATTTGAAAAGAAATTTATTTTATTACCTCTTCAAGGAATTTACATAAAATACAATCTCTTTTCCTAAACCCTTCAAGCAGCCTTCACCTAGAAGTAATCGCCAACCTTGAAGCAGCCTTCCCTTGAAGTAGATGCACCAACTCCCGTTGCACCAGCCTTCTGAAGTAGCTTCCCTTGCGATAGCCTTCTTGAAGTAGCTTGAAGTCCCCTTCTCCACCTGAGAAGTCAACCCTCTCCAATCCGCAGCCTCCAACCCTAGGAGTAGCAAGGAGAGTACAAAAGATAAACAGGAACAAGAAAGGAAACGGAAATTACAACTTATCCTTTAAGCCCGAGGCTTGATATGCCTAGATCAAGCGTAAGATCTCCTAGCCAAGTATGTGAACTTGTGATTGCTGTGGATAGGAGAATCTAGCCTATAGGACACGAGATTGAGCTAAGGAGAATGTAGGCCAATGATCACAGTGCTCAAAATGCTTGCAAAAGATTGCTCAAGTATGCTCAAGTGTATTCTCAAGTGTAACAAGTGAATTCTAGTGTCCTATGGCTTGTCCTATTTATAGGAATGGCCTAAGTATGCTTAAGGACGTTCTAGACAACTTCTAGGGGTTTCTAAGTGCTTAACTAGCCGTTAGGTACAAAGTTGTTGCTTTAACAACGGCTAATTACTTTATTCTGCAGTTGCTGTCAGAGACCATCTCGGTCGACAAATGGTCGACCGAGACACCTACTCGGTCGAACTTTTGTCGACCGACAGGCTCTCTGGAACAAGTGATTTGCAACGTCTTTCTTCAACTGCCAACTAACTTGTCTGTTGTGTCTAACGGCTACTTTGGATCTTTCTCGGTCGAGAAGTTTGTCGACCGAGAGTGTCTCGGTCGAGGAGTTTGTCGACCGAGAATGATCCTGTTTCAAGATTTCATTTTAGGCACTAATTATATGTGTGAGTGTGCAAAGGTGATTCTATTCAAATGGGATAACATGTCTAACTATGGTGTTTGGCTAGGGAAAATCTAACGCTTGATTTACATGCAAATCTAAGTACTTGTACATTATATATTTGTACAAGTTTTACAACATTGATTACATTGCATGAAAATATAACTAAGTAAGCTCTTGGATTTTCCCTTGCTACTTTGTCATCCTACACACTCAAGTAGCTCGTTAGATTAATAGGAATGAAATGTTTGTCATTATCAAAACAAAGGGATTTTTAGATGTCCATTTAGCCAACAATCTCCCCCTTTTTGAAGATGACAAACATTTCCAAAATAAATATAAAACATATGAATTTCATACCTTTAGATTGCCTTATGTATCTTTTCCTCTTGTTTATAAAATGTGTGATTATTATTCCCAATGAATTATGGAACATGAAATCCAGTTCATTAGGGAATGTAGCAACTTTCAATGTAAAGCCAAGAGTATATTAATGAAACTCATTGATTGAGTTTTTCATAAATACTAAGTTATAGTTTTATATATCTCTCCCCCTTTGTCATTTCAAAAAGATAACCGTTTTAATAAAAACTCCCCCTTAATTAGATAACCGTTTTGATAAAAACTCCCCCTTAATTAGATATCCCGTCAAATCTAAAAGATGTCCATTGAAAAGCCAAAATGAAACAAGTAAACGTATTCGTTTTAAGAACCGCAGATATCAAAGAAAACATCTTCCAAAGGAGTAATAAGTAATTGCTTCCTAATGTTGTTGAATTGATCTAGTGGAAGCGGTTTTGTAAAAATATCAGCCAATTGGTTTTCCGTATCAACATGATGAAGGGAAACATGATTCTTTGAGATGTGATCCCTTAAGAAGTGATGACGGATTTCAATGTGTTTTGCCCGGCTGTGTAAAATAGGATTATGTACTAAGTTTATGGCGCTCGTGTTGTCACAAAAAATAGGTGTAGATGAAAGATTAAAACCATAATCGCTTAATACTTGTTGCATATAAAGCACTTGAGCACAACAAGACCCGGCTGCCATATATTCAGCTTCAGTTGTAGATAGGGCAACCATATTTTGTTTCTTGCTAAACCAAGATACTAAGGCTCTCCCTAATAAGAAACAGCCACCACTAGTACTTTTGCGATCAAGTCGACAACCAGCATAATCTGCATCAGTATATGCTTTAAAATCCAAGGATTGTCCTTTTGGATACCATAAACCGAAACAAGTAGTACCAACTAGATATCGAAGAATTCGTTTAACCGCTAGAAAATGAGATTGCATAGGTTGGGATTGAAATCGAGCACAAAGACCAACGGAAAACATAATGTCCGGTCGAGAAGCAGTTAAGTATAGCAAACTACCAATCATGGCTCTATATAAGGAATCATCAATAGGTTCCCCATTTTCATCCTTATCAATTTTGATAGAGGTAGCCATAGGAGTAGTAGCATGTTTGCATTGATCCATCCCAAAACGTTTTAAAAGTTCTTTAGTATATTTTTCTTGGCTTATGAAAATTCCTGCAGGTGTTTGCTTAATTTGAAAACCAAGAAAGAATGTTAGTTCACCAATGAGGCTCATTTCAAATTCTTTTTGCATAATGTCACTGAATTGTGTGCATAATGAATCATTAGAAGCTCCAAAAATAATGTCATCAACATATATTTGCACAACTAAGAAGTCAGATGCATATGTTTTGAAGAATAAAGTAGAATCTAAATTTCCAATAGAAAAACCATTATCAAAAAGATATGTCTTGAGCCATTCATACCAATTCCTAGGTGCTTGTTTTAGACCATAAAGTGCCTTTTTAAGTTTATAAACATGGTCACCTTTTTCTGGTATTTCAAAGCCAGGTGGTTGAGCAACATAAACTTCTTCTTGTATGATTCCATTGAGAAATGCACTTTTGACATCCATTTGATATCGCTTAATGTTTTTATGGGCAGCAATAGCTAGTAACATCCTAATAGCTTCAAGTCTAGCTACGGGTGCATATGTTTCATCAAAATCTATTCCTTCTTGTTGATTATATCCTTGTGCTACTAATCGAGCTTTATTCCTTATGACCTCTCCTGCCTCATTGAGCTTATTTCTAAAAACCCATTTAGTTCCTATGATAGTTTTGTCTTGTGGTTTAGGTACTAAATCCCATACATCATTTTTAGTGAATTGATTTAACTCCTCTTGCATGGCTATTATCCAGTAATCATCCTTAAGAGCTTCGGATACTTTCTTAGGTTCAATGATAGAAACGAAAGCCATGTTTGCAACATCTTTGAAGGAAGACCGAGTTTTGACTTTATCATTTGGATCTCCTATAATTAGTTCTTGGGGATGATCCTTGATAAGCCTAGGTGTGGGTTGTGTTTCAACTTGGGGATCGGATATAGGAATTTTCTCACAATCATTGGAAATGGTTATATTTTCGAATTGATAAGTGAGATCAATGATATCTAGATTTTCAGATTTCGATTCTTCATGAAAAGAAACATGAATGGATTCCTCAACTTTTCTAGAGATAGTGTTATATACTCTAAAGGCTTTGCTAGAAGTGGAATATCCCAAGAAGAATGCTTTGTGTGATTTAGAATCAAACTTGTCTCTATCATCTTTGGTATTCAAAATGTAGCATGTGGAACCAAAAGTATGAAAGTAGTCAACTCTAGGTTTCTTAGAGTGTAATATTTCATATGGAGTTTTCTTTAAATGAGAGTGAACAGTTACTCTATTAAGCACATAACAAGCAGTGTTTACAGCTTCAGCCCAAAAGGTTTTAGGTGTATTGTGTTCAAGCATCATGGTCCTAGCCATTTCTTGTAGAGATCGATTTTTCCGTTCAACTATACCATTTTGTTGTGGGGTACGTGGAGCAGAAAAATTATGAGTATACCCTTGAGATGTACAAAAGGTCTCAAATGTATGATTCTCAAATTCGCCACCATGATCACTTCTAATGGTACATATTTTATGTTGTAAAAGATTTTCAATCTTGGAACAAAATTGCATAAAGACATGAATAGTATCATCCTTAGTTGCAATAAAATGTACCCATGTATATCTACTATAATCATCAACAATAACAAAACAGTATCGTTTACCACCAATAGATTGTGTCATCATTGGTCCAAATAAGTCCATATGAATTAATTCTAAGGATCTACTGGTGCTAAGTACATGTTTTGATTTAAAAGATGTTTTGGTTTGCTTTCCCATTGTGCAGGGTTCACAGTTTTCAACTTGATCAAAAGACAAAGCAGGTAATCCACGAACAAGATCATATTTCACTAACTTTTTAATAGCATGTGAACTAGCATGTCCTAGCTTTTTATGCCATAGTTGTAAGGTATTTTCATTTGCAAGCAAGCATTTACCTACTACTGATTTCATAGAGTTTGGTTTAAGGATATAAAGATTTCCAACTCTATTTCCTTCATAAATGACATTTGTAGTGTTTTCTATCAATAGTTTGCAGCAGGTTTTGTTAAATAACACATCATAACCACTATCACATAGTTGACTTACACTTATTAGATTATGATGCAATCCATCAACAAGTAGAACATTTTTAATTTCGAGATTTGTTCCAACATTACCTATTCCAACGATTTTGCCCTTACCATTGTCTCCAAAGGTGACCGTTCCACTTTTCTTTTCTTCAAAAGTTTGAAATGCGTCCTTGTTCCCGGTCATGTGTTTGGAACAGCCACTGTCAACTACCCATTCCTGCATTAGAGTGTAGATTTTGGTACCCATGTGATGGTCCGATATGGTTAGAAACCTTTTAAGTGCTTATGTATATAAAAGTTCTGATACAGAAAACCAGTCGGTCGACAATTGTTCGACCGATATTTGTCTCGGTCGACAATTTGTCGATCGAGCAGGTTACTGTATCACAAGAAAAAACACAGAAAATTTCTCGGTTGACCAATTTTCGACCGAAATAGGTGCTGTAAATTTTTTATTTGTTAAAGACATCCAGTCGGTCGACAATACTTCGACCGACCCAGAGCTCGGTCGACAATACTTCGACCGACAGAATTACTGTTTCAGAAATTGCAGAAAAATGATAACAATAAGCATAGCACCTTTTGTTGAGATAAGACAATATAAATAGCAAAATTAAGCATTTGGTCATATCTCAACTACATTTCATTCTTCTAAGTTTGGGGTTTTGGGATCCAAACTAAATCGGACTCCTTAGTCTTGTAGGGGCATGAAAAACAATAATGTCCAAGACGTGAGCAGAAATTACAAGTAATAGAGTCAATTTCATTTCTCTTTCTAGTCATTGTGTTCCTGGGTACAAACATAGTTTGGGTCTTTTTGGGTTGGTTTTTCTTTGGCACATACCCCAAACCTTTTCTTCCATTGAAAACATTACCAACTTTCAATATGTTATCAAGAATATCTTTTCTTCTTAACTTATAAAGTTCTCTTTGTAACGTAGCAATGTCATTCATCTTCTTATGTATATCTTTTCTTGCTTGGTCTAAATCAGAAAACAATGAATCCTTTTCTTTTACAATATTATCATAGTCCGAATGGTTGCACAAGATAGGTTGAGTTTGATAATCTTATAGTTTAGCTAGCAAATCAGTCTTTTCTTTTGATAGAAGATCAACATTGGTTTCCAAATTGAGTAGCTTTCTAGTGCAATCATCTAAAGATGTTTTTAAAGATACATTTTCAAGATCAATGTTGTTCTTTTCATAAGAAAGTTCATCTAATTTAGCAATGAGCTCATTATTTGATTTTATAGCTTTCTTTAGTTTCTTCTTGGCATCAACATACTTATCATGAGTTTCTTGTAAACTAGTAACTAACTCTTCTTTAGGAAGATCAACAAGGCTTACCTCTTGAGAGTCTTCATTTTCTTCTCTTGCCATTAGACATTCCACCTCTTCTCCGCTTTCACTGTCACTTGACTCATCCCAGGCAGCTTTATAGGCTTTTTCTCCTTTCTTCTTATGTGAGCTTTTCTTTCCTTTCTTTGCTTTGGGACATTCATTTTTTAAATGCCCTTTCTTCCCACATTCAAAGCACCTGGGAGTAGAGGAACTAGAAATTTTGTTAGATTTAAACCTTTTGTACTTCTTACCGTTTACGATTAAGGCTTCTTCTTCTTCTTCACTTGACTCCTCACTTTCTTGTGTGACGACTTTTGAGGCTTTGAGAGCCACATCTTTCTTCTTCCCACTTTGATGTTCACGTTCTCTTCTTTCTTCTTCTTCTAGATCTGCCTCATGAGCTTCTAAATTACCGATGAGTTGTTCCATTTTGAGGCGAGTGAGGTCGTTTGCCTCTGCAATGGCTGTCACCTTTGGCTTGTATTTTGGAGGAAGTGATCGAAGAATTTTTGATACTTGATCTTCCTCAAGAACAGGTTTTCCTAAGGCACTCAAACCATTAACAATAGTAGAGAATTTTGAATACATTTCACTAATGGTTTCATTAGGATCCATACGAAAATGTTCAAGCTTTGTTTTAAGCAGGCTAATTTTGGAATTTTTAACTTGGGCTGTACCCTCATAAGTGATAGACAATCTATGCCAAATATCATACGCTGTATCACAATTTGAAATTCTATTAAATTCAGCTACAGAAATAGAACAATATAAAATGCTTACGGCTTTTGCGTTCATTTGGGCTTGTTTTACCGTGTTTGCATCCCATTCCGCAAAGTCATTTTGAGGGAATTGATAAGGAGTAGATACCATTCTCCATAGATCCCAGTTGACGCCTTGGAAGTAAAATTGCATCCTTCTCTTCCAGTATTGGTAGTTTGTTCCATCGAACGCCGGTGGCCTAGCAACAAGAGTCCCTTCAATGTTGAGGTTGTTGAGCATTCCATCACCCATTTCTTCAAGACCTTGTTAGGGTTCCTTGAAGCCTCACTCTGATACCAATTGAAAACTACTAGAGGGGGGTGAATAGAGTTTTATAGATAATTTAACAATTATTGAACTCAAACAACCACAATGAAAATATTGGACAAGGAGACACAAGGTTTAGAGTGGTTCCAACTATAGCAAATACTATAGCCGTCAATCCACTACCCGGTTTCTTACCCAACCGGGATTTGAAAAGAAATTTATTTTATTACCTCTTCAAGGAATTTACATAAAATACAATCTCTTTTCCTAAACCCTTCAAGCAGCCTTCACCTAGAAGTAATCGCCAACCTTGAAGCAGCCTTCCCTTGAAGTAGATGCACCAACTCCCGTTGCACCAGCCTTCTGAAGTAGCTTCCCTTGCGATAGCCTTCTTGAAGTAGCTTGAAGTCCCCTTCTCCACCTGAGAAGTCAACCCTCTCCAATCCGCAGCCTCCAACCCTAGGAGTAGCAAGGAGAGTACAAAAGATAAACAGGAACAAGAAAGGAAATGGAAATTGCAACTTATCCTTTAAGCCCGAGGCTTGATATGCCTAGATCAAGCGTAAGATCTCCTAGCCAAGTATGTGAACTTGTGATTGCTGTGGATAGGAGAATCTAGCCTATAGGACACGAGATTGAGCTAAGGAGAATGTAGGCCAATGATCACAGTGCTCAAAATGCTTGCAAAAGATTGCTCAAGTATGCTCAAGTGTATTCTCAAGTGTAACAAGTGAATTCTAGTGTCCTATGGCTTGTCCTATTTATAGGAATAGCCTAAGTATGCTTAAGTACGTTCTAGACAACTTCTAGGGGTTTCTAAATGCTTAACTAGCCGTTAGGTACAAAGTTGTTGCTTTAACAATGGCTAATTACTTTATTCTGCAGTTGCTGTCAGAGACCATCTCGGTCGACAAATGGTCGACCGAGACACCTACTCGGTCGAACTTTTGTCGACCGACAGGCTCTCTGGAACAAGTGATTTGCAACGTCTTTCTTCAACTGCCAACTAACTTGTCTGTTGTGTCTAACGGCTACTTTGGATCTTTCTCGGTCGAGAAGTTTGTCGACCGAGAGTGTCTCGGTCGAGGAGTTTGTCGATCGAGAATGATCCTGTTTCAAGATTTCATTTTAGGCACTAATTATATGTGTGAGTGTGCAAAGGTGATTCTATTCAAATGGGATAACATGTCTAACTATGGTGTTTGGCTAGGGAAAATCTAACGCTTGATTTACATGCAAATCTAAGTACTTGTACATTATATATTTGTACAAGTTTTACAACATTGATTACATTGCATGAAAATATAACTAAGTAAGCTCTTGGATTTTCCCTTGCTACTTTGTCATCCTGCACACTCAAGTAGCTCGTTAGATTAATAGGAATGAAATGTTTGTCATTATCAAAACAAAGGGATTTTTAGATGTCCATTTAGCCAACATGATGATGATTGATAAAAGAATTAAAAAGTTTAAAAAGAAAGACATACGTCTTGTGAAAGTTGTCCGGCATCACTGTGGCATTGAAGAAGCTACGTGGGAGCTAGAGGAAGAGATGAGGAGGAAATACCCTTCTCTTTTCTCTTGATGATTTCGAGGACGAAATCCCTGTTAGGGGTGGATAATTTGTAACATGCCTGACCTGGGTTATGCTTTAACCCTAGATGTTTTGCTTAATAAAGTTAATTATATTCTTGCTCTTATTTCTTGAAAAGTAATTAAGGCACAAGAGGAACTTATGTTTCAATAATAGTCTTTTTGAATAATGTTGAAACACTATTTTGCTTGTTTTGGACTAAAGTGCAAATTACCCAAGTTGAGGGGTTAACTTGCAAATGTTACATGATAAAATGTTCCTCAAGTGTTGAAGCATCATAACAATGAAAATTATGCAGATGTATGGCTTTTGGTAGCATGAGTACCAAGAAAGAACTTGTTGAGCAATGTTTGTGCATTAAAACCTAGTTTTGGTGTAATGTGCAAATTACCCAAAACCTAGGCTTCAATATGTAAAATACCACTTATAGAGAGTCCCTCATGTTTCTTGGCATCATGTAGAGAAAATAAAATGATAGGGTCGTCTCATTTGAATCACTTTGGAGGAGAGAGAATCTTGATATTAATATAATCAAGATTTAAGCATAATTGAAACCCTAATTCAATTTAATGCAAAATTAAATATATTAATGGAAGTGCCCTTCAAACAAAAATGTGATGGTTGAATTTGTATATGTGTGGATATCCTTGTGCCTTGCAAAGGCAACGAAATGTCTAAAGTGGGTGGAGAGCCCACTCACATTAGTTAAAGAAAAAGTAATATCCACTCATTTTTGGATATTATTATTATATTGATTAAGGTGCTTAATTTGTTTTCTTTTAATTCATGGATAATGAAGAGGAATTAAAAGGTGGGGGAGATGGCTTCGTATTCAAGGGATTTATGGGAGTATGTGCACCAATTTTAGGAATTAAAATATTTTTATAACACTTTCTCTCTCATTGAAATTCCCTTATATACATCTCATTTTCAACCCACATGAAAGGCTTTTTCGACCCTTCTTTCTTTCCTTGCTTTGGCTGTGCACAAGGGAGCTTGGGAGCAATAGGAGGACGTGCCCCAACCTGTATTTAAGCTCCATACTCATCTTCAACCTTGATTGCATGGTAAAAATCAAAATTCAATGCTTATTTTCTTCTTTTCTCCATTCAATCTTCAACCTTGGTCATTATTTTCACTCAAAGACTTGAGGATGAGCCTTGGGAAGTTGAGGAAGCTTCATTCACCATTTAAGGCATGAAGCTTGAAGCTTGGATTAAATTTTGAAGGTGGTTATATAACTTGAACCCTTAAATGTTATTATTACATTCAATTCTTCATCACTTGTTGATCATTTTGTTCTTCTTGAAATTTCTTTGATCAAATTGATAAAATTACCATAAGAATGGCAGTAGATTTTGAAGGATCGAAGCTTGATGATGATGACATCATCTTAAGCACATGCTTCAATGAATATCTTGAGAAAACGGTTTCATCCCTTGAGACGAAACGATCTCAAGATCATTTGACACCAAACGGTCTCAAGACCGTTTGAGGTCAAACGGTCTCAAGACCGTTTGAGGTCAAATGGTCTCAAGACTGTTTGAGGTCAAACGACCTCAAGACCGTTTGAGGTCAGGTGATTTCATAAGTTGGGTGATGATCCAATGGTCTCATTTTGATCTAATTCCAATGGTTTCAATGTTGGAGGATCCATTGATTGCAAACCTTAGACCCAATAGATTGATTCAGTTTTAAATCAATGATTGATGATTCGGTTTCAAGACCGAATGGATGGATTCGGTTTCAAGACCGAATGGATGGATTCAGTTTCAAGAACGAATGGATGGATTCAGTTTCAAGACCGAATCAATGGATTCGGGTTCAAGATCGAATAGATTGATTCAGTTTCAAGACCGAATGGATGGATTTGGTTTCAAGATCGAATAGATTGATTCGGTTTCAAGTCTGAATGGGTTGATTCGGTTTCATAATCAATTGATGATGATTCAGTTTCAAGACCGAATGGGTTGATTCAATTTACAATTGGTCAAGACCGTTTGAAAGGTTGATCAAGACCGTTTGGAGGTCTAAACGGTCTCAGACTGTTTGAAGGTCCAAACATTCTCAAATCGTTTGGAGGTGTGGATCCAAACCGTTTAAAGGTTTATTAGTCAAAACTGTTGAAGGTTCAATTGATCTCAGAACTAAATGAGTACTATTAAAGTAACTCAAGATTGATTATAATGGAAGTACCTCTAAAGTACTTAGGTGATTCGTACCTTTAGAGTGGTTAACCTTTGATGCTTATGGAAGCAATGACTTAATACACTATCTCAACTCTTCATTCAAGTTGATTCAATCTAATCAAGATTAAAGTAATTAACCTCCTAGAGAGGATGAGAGAGAGGAACTTTTACATGAGTGATAATCATGTAGTGATTAATCCTCAACACTTTCAACATGAATAAAATATGTAATTAGGGTTTGATCCATGATGATGAGATCATGAAACCCTAATCAAGAATGTTGATGAGCTCTAACCCTAATTTAAGGTAAATCTAGGTGAAACCCTAATCTAGGGTGATGGTGTAAACCTAATTTAGGGTAATGATATGAGAAACCCTAATTCAGGGTATTTTGATGAAATACCTTAATTTAAGGGAATGCTTCATGAAAACCCTAATTTTGGGTAAAGCTACATGAAACCCTAATTTTAGGGGAAATGTTATAAGAAACCTTAATTCAAGGTAAGGATGTAATGTGAAACACTGATACAGGGTAATGTGATATGAAACCCTAATCCAGGGTGATGTTATGCATTATGAAACCCTAATTTGAAAACCTAGCCCTAATTTCTGTAAGGGGATGAGTAACCCTGATTGATATGAATTGGGAAACCCTAACCCTAATAAGGGTATAAGTGGTGTTACTTTGTATAGCATGGTGCTAAAATGTAATTGATATAACTGTTATCAAGTGTACTAACCATGCAGGTATCATGAGATGATGAGAATAGCCAGGTATGAGCTATGATGTTTCATTTATTATTGTTAATGGGCCTTGTGAGCCATAACATGCTTTGTTGCCTAGTGAGAGGTAAAAAGAGTTGAAATGGGCTTTGAGAGCCATGTGAGATGCTTGTGTAGCAGGTATCATGTTTACCTTGGTCAGACGGCCTGAAGGTATTAGTTACCTGATAAATGCTAACAATTGTTCTATGTTGAACTGAGGGTTTGAATTCCCATCTTCTATAATCATAATGATGAGTTCATTAAGGGATGAGAATACCCCTGATGAGATGAGAGATTGAGTTCCCAATGCTTTATTAAAGGTTTGAATAGTACTTGATGGAAGTATTACACATTCTTTCTAGCAACTAATATAATAACTGATGTTTGGAAACTTGATGATGCTAAAAGGATATGGTAATACACTTAATTAATCAAGTGATTTCATATAATGTAGTTGCCCTGACCACTGATCCATCAGCGTCAGAATTTGCTGAATGGTGAAACGAGTTAAACTTGGAGCGCATACTTTTTAATATGTGGGGGTAATTGGGCAATTATATCCTCATGCCCCATAGGAATGGTTGTGGGATATATCCTATGTACGGGATTGGTTACAGATCATACCCCAGTATGAGTATGGCTATGGGCCATGACTCCATGATATGATACCAGGCATTGGCTACAAGCCATAACCCTGAAGATAGTATATGATGCGGGCTATAACTCTATAGCGAAAATGCCAATATGGCTTGGCAAGCTAATTGTAGTTTGACACGTGATGTCTCTGCCGAATAATCTCATACTGACCGAGAAGGATGAGGTCTTGGAGTCCGGCCTTCCATTGACCTTGTGTGGTACCGATGATTTCCTAATCATGGTCGGTTGGAGTATGAGCGGTATACCTCATCTTCTCAGGGCTTAAGTATGATTGTAAAATGTAATTAGCTGTGTAGTGTATTTGCTTAAGGTTGAAATATGAGAATCATTGGCTGATGTCACTTTGATTATCCTATCCTAGATGGATAAATGTTATGCATATTCTTAATAATCCTTAATGGATAATTGATATGCTGCTTTATCAAGTTACAGCTGAAATGCTTGAAATAAGAATATTGCTCTAATCTGTTTAGACATTGATTTATCTACTATTGAATATACATGATTCCTATGCTCAGCTTTATACTATCAAACTGCAATAATAACATTTCTGGCGGAGAGTTATATCTCTCGCTGGGACAATTTCAATTGTCTCACCCCCATGGGATCCAATGTTTTAGGTAGACGAGGAAGAAGAGACAAAAATCCTATAGCAGGGGAAGAGCAGCAGCAGTAGTAGGGACAACAGTGAATTCTCAGGTGGAGACACTGTCTATCATGTCTTATATATAGAGTCATATGTGTCGTCTCTGTACTCTCAGGTCCTCAGAGTCAGTAGTTAGTTTAATGAATCAATCTGAGATTTTGGCTTGATGCCTCAATGTTTTTATGTTGCCTGTGTATAGTTTCAAACAGGAAAGTTGATGCTTGTAATCCTCAAGAAGGAATGGTACAAGATATGTACTTATGAACCATGATGTAAATATAATACTTTGGTTCTTTTTGAAGGAGTTTTCCAGTGTATGGATCTCTTTGTAAATGGTTTTAATTTTTAGTGATTTTCAGTAATCCACTGCTAATGTTCACTTCCGCCTAGTGAATGATGTTTTATTCGATCGACGCATCATAGTTTAGTGGTATCAGAGCTCTAGGTTCATTGAGTCGACAGAGACATAGGATTAAGGTTGTTGAGTCTGTTCTAGTGTCTTACAGTATATCTGATAGTGTCTTCTGCTCATATAGGAGAAGAAGAACTTGAAGATGTCTGGATCACACGAAGAACATGCTACTGAGAGCAGCGTTGCTGCACCAGGAGGAGGTGCAAGGGACCGGGCTAGGGAGGAACTGGCACCTGAACATCCCCAGTTTGACCCAACCATGATAGAGAACCCAGCTTTCCATGCTTAGTTTGGGCAGTTCATGGCAACCATGACGCATATGGAGGACAGGATGCCACCACATGCACCTAGGGTACCAGCCCATAATGAGGGATAGGGAGCTGGCAAGACTTTTGAGAGGCTTCGCCAGGTAGGAGCCACAGAGTATGTTGGTACAGCTAGCCCAGCAGATGTTGACTTATGGTTGACTGAGCTGGAGAAGGCTTTCAGAATCCTCAATATCCTGGAAGCTGAAAAAGTGAGACATGTAGTGTACCTTTTAAAAGGGAGTGATGGCCACTGGTGGACAATAGAAGAGGGCAAGAGGCCAGGTGTCGAGGTCAGATGGGAAGAATTCTGATGAGAATTCGTCACTAGATACTTCCCCAAGACTTACCTAGATGAAAAGATATCTGAGTTTGAGAATATAAAACAAGGACCGATGAACATCAACGAGTATGAGGCTATGTTCATGGATCTTTTACGGTTCTGTCCACATATGGCAGCTACTGATGAGGAAAGAATTCAGCATTTTGAGAAGGGGATGAACGCTGAATTGACCACTCATCTGTCTGCTTTGGAGAATAGGGAGAGGTTTGCCACATTTGTGGAGTCCGTCAGATGGATAGAGAGGTTTGTGATCGAGAAGCGACAGACCAGTGGTAAGAAGGTGTACACTCAGTTTCAAGGACAAAGGTCTGAGGGCTTTAAGAATCCAAGGTTTTCTGCACCGGCAGCACCATCAAGATTCAATACACAGACGCAATGGACGTCAAGTAGGGGTAGGGGCTGTAGTTTTGTTCCAAATAGAGCCCCCAGCACAACATCAACATCGGTGACTGGACCTCATAGACCCTATCATGAGACCAGGATCTATCATCAGTGTAGACAAGTGGGACATCTGGCAAGGGATTGTCCAGTCGGGAACACAATGGTGACTCAACCCCAGTGGCAGAGTCAGCAAGGCTCTCAGAGGAGGTACTTTTTGACTGGCACTCGAGGACATGGGCAAGCATCCCAAGCTGGTTTGTCGGCACCCAACAACCGAGCATCGTGTCAACAGCAAGCAACGGCTAGATTCTATGCCATGAATCAACATGAAGCAGTAGTTAACCCACGAGTTGTGATAGGTCAGATGGAACTATTTTATTCTGATATGTCTTCATCCTACTTCGTAACTATTTTAATTAATTCGGGTGCTACACATTCCTTCATTACTAGAGAAGTGATTGTTGACTGCAATATGACAGTTGGTCATAGGGCAGAGAGTTTGTTATTAGAAACCCCTTTGTTGGGATCTGCAGTACTGTGGGAGGTGTGTTCTCCCTGCACTCTTTCCTTTTCTGAACATCACATTCAGGTGGATCTTATCCGACTTGAGATGCACAGGTTTGTTATAATTCTTGGAATGAACACAGTAGAAAAGTATAAGGTTGTTTTAGATTGTGTTTCCAAGCAGGCTATGTTCACAGATGATAATGACACATGGATCTTTCAGGGAGATAGAAAGATTCTTCCAACATGTCTTGTATCAGCTATGGTAGCTAAGAAGCTGATGAGACAAGGATGATTTGCATGCTTGGCACATGTGGTAGACACCACAATGGAGAGATCTAATCCTTTTGAAGTTCTGATAGTCAGGGAGTTTGAAGATGTGTTCCCAGAGGAACTTCTAGGTGTTCCTCTGCCCCAAGAGATTGATTTTGAGATTAATCTAATCCTAGGCACACAACCAATAGCATAAACATTGTATAGAATGGGACCTGTTGAGATGGCAGAGCTCAAGAAATAACTACAGGAGTTGCTTGAGAAAGGTTTTATCTGACTGAGTACTTTACCATGGGGTGCTCTGGTTCTCTTTGTTAAGAAGAAGGATGGGTCTATGCAATTATGCATCGACTATATGCAGTTAAATAAGGTAACTATAAGAATAAGTATCCTCTTCCAAGGATAGATGACATGTTTGATCAGTTGCGTGGTGCAACTATCTTTTATAAGATAGATCTAAGGTCAGGATACCATTAGTTGTGTATCATAGAAAGTGACATACCTAAGTCTACTTTCAGGACAAGGTATGGTCACTATGAGTTCATAGTTATGTCGTTTGGACTGACTAATGCACCATCTGCATTCATGGAACTCATGAATAGAATTTTCCGACATTTTCTTGACCAATTCATAGTAGTCTTAATAGATGGCATCTTGATATACCATAGAGATGCTCAACAACATGAGCAGCACCTCCATCATGCTTTAACTTTGCTAAGAGAGCATAAGTTGTATGCTAAGTTTAGCAAATGTGAGTTTTAGTTACCAGAAGTTTCTTTTCTAGGACACGTAATATCTACCTCAGGTATCCATGTTGATCCTAAGAAGGTAGAATCTGTCCTGCAATAGGAACAACCAAAGACACCAACAAAGATATACAGTTTCCTAAGACTGGCAGGCTATTACAGGAGGTTTTTTAAGAACCTCAGTTCTATAGCTTTACCCCTAACCAAGTTGACCAGGAAGGAGGTTCCTTTTGTATAGAATGACAAGTGTCAACATTATTTCTAGTCATTGAAAGAAAGGTTAACGAGTGCACATGTGTTGGTGTTACCTGAGCAAGGGAAGGGGTACATAGTTTTCTGTGATGCATCTAAAATTGGTCTAGGATGTGTCTTGATGCAGGATAATCAAGTGATTTCTTTTGCCTCTCGACAGCTTAAGAACCACGAGGGGAATTATCTGACACATGATCTAGAACTAGCTGTTGTGGTCCATGCCTTGAAGATCTGGAGGCATTATCTTTATGGAGAAACATTACAGATTTTCACAGACCATAAGAATCTAAAATATATCTTTTCACAACATATTTTCAAACCATGAGTTAAACATGAGACAACGCCGCTGAATGGAGTTAATCAAGGACTACGATTGTACAATTGATTATCATCTAGGGAAGGCTAATGTAGTGGTTGATGCACTAAGTAGGAAATCATCATCACCAGTCTTAGATAAAGCACAGTTGAACTCCTTAGTATGCTTCAAAAGAGATATGCTCATCTCCTTAAGGCAAAATAATATGCAGCTTAAGGTATCATTGTTACCCAGGTTGTTAGCTAAGATGCAAGTGAAACCTATTTTGAGACAGCAGATTAAAGAAGCACAACAAGCTAATATTGTGGTTCAGCAGATCAGGTCAGAGTATGGTAGTGAGAAACGAGATGGCTTTCATGAGTCAGAGGATCAGGTAGTCTGTTACCATGGTAGGATGGTAGTACATGATGCTAATGACTTAAGGAAGTTAGTCTTGGAGGAAGCTCACTCATCTATGTATGCAATGCATCCAGGGAGCACCAAAATGTATCATAACTTGAAAGATATGTATTGGTGGCCTGGTTTGAAGAATGATGTAGATGAGTTTGTTATGCGATGTCCGGTGTGTCAGCAGGTTAAGGCTGAACACCAAAAGCTCACAGGAACAATGCAACCCTTACCTATACCACAGTGGAAATGGGATCATGTGACCATGGACTTTGTGGTTGGTTTGCCTAGAACAACCAAAGGTCATGATTCCATATGGGTGATAGTTGATAGGTTGACTAATACAACACATTTCCTTCCTGTCAAAACAACCTACACTACTGAGAAGCTTGCACAGATATATATAGATGAGATAGTGTGATTGCATGGGGTTCCAGCTACTATTGTTTCTAATAGAGGTCCCCAGTTCATGAGTCATTTTTGGGAACGACTACATAAAGCTTTGGGTATGCAGTTAAGGTTTAGTACAACCTTTCACCCACAGACAGATGGACAATCTGAGAGAACCATACAAACCTTGGAGGATTTGCTTAGGGCATGTGTCTTTCAGATTGTAGGAAGTTGGGATCTACATCTGAGCTTAATAGAATTTGCTTATAATAATATCTATCAGCACAATATTGATATGGCACCATATGAAGCATTATATGGTAGACATTGTATATCTCCTTTATGTTGGTATGAAAATAGAGAATATCAACCTTTAGGTCCTGAGCTAGTGCAACAGACAACTGAGAAGATTAAAATAATACAACAACAGTTAAAGGCTGCACATGATAGACAGAAGTCATATGCCGACAAATGAAGAAGACCCTTAGAATTCCAAGTTAGAGATAGAGTATATCTCAAGGTCTCACCTTGGAAAGGTTCCCTTAGATTTGGGAAGAGGGGAAAGTTAGCTCCTAGATTTATGGGGCATTATCCAATCATTGAACTGATTGGAAAGGTAGCCTATAAGCTGGAGTTGCCACCCGAGCTACATAAGTTGCATCATGTGTTCTATATCTCTATGCTGAGAAAGTGTCATCCTGACACATAGTTAGTTTTGCAATCTGTGGAGGTAGAATTAAATGATGATATATCATATGTTGAAGGACCTGTGATGATCATTGATAAAAGAATTAAAAAGTTGAAAAAGAAAGACATATGTCTTGTGAAAGTTCTCTGGCATCACCGTGGCATTGAAGAAGCTACGTGGGAGGTAGAGGAAGAGATGAGGAGGAAATACCCTTCTCTTTTCTCTTGATGATTTCGGGGACGAAATCCCTGCTAGGGGTAGATAATTTGTAACATCCCTGACATGGGTTATGCTTTAACCCTAGATATTTTGCTTAATAAATTTAATTATATGCATGCTTTTATTTCTTGAAAAGTAATTAAGGTCCAAGAGGAACTTATGTTTCAATTTTAGTCCTTTTTTAATAATGTTGAAACATTATTTTGCTTATTTTGGACTAAAGTGCAAATTACCCAAGTTGAGGGGTTAACTTGCAAATGTTACATGATAAAATGTTCCTCAAGTGTTGAAGCATCATAACAATGAAAATGATGTAGAGGTATGGCTTGTGGTAGCCTGAGTACCAAGAAAGAACTTGTTGAGCAATGTTTGTGCATTAAAACCTAGTTTTGGTGTAATGTGCAAATTACCCAAAACCTAGGGTTCAATATGAAAAATACCACTTCTAAAGAGTCCCTCATGTTTCTTGGCATCATGTAGAGAAATTAAAATGAGAGGGGCATCTCATTTGAATCACTTTGGAGGAGAGAGAATCTTGGTATTAAAATAATCAAGATTTAAGCATAATTGAAACCCTAATTCAATTTAATGCAAAAATAAATATATTAATGGAAGTGCACTTCAACCAAAAATGTGATGGTTGAATTTGTATATGTGTGGACGTCCTTGTGCATTTCAAAGGCAACGAAATATCTAAATTGAGTGGAGAGCCCACTCACATTAGTTACAGAAAAAGTAATATCCACTCATTTTTGGATATTATTATTATATTGATTAAGGTGCTTAATTTGTTTTCTTTTAATTCATGGATAATGAAGAGGAATTACAAGGTGGGGGATATGGCTTCATATTCAAGGTATTGATGGGAGTATGTGGCACCAATTTTGGGAATTAAATGATTTTTATAACACTTTCTCTCTCATTGAAATTCCCTTATATAGATGGGAGGCTTTGGGAGGTTATGGCTTCGGCTAACCAGAAAGAACTTCCACAGATTTTCATAGGCGATTTTAATCACATTAGGAAGGCTCACGAGAAGAAGGGTGGTATGTCGGTACCGGACTCGTGCATTACATGTTTCAAAGATGCCATAGACGCTGCTAATCTTATTGAGCTGAGCATGAGTGGGGGTATTGTCACATGGCAGAATAAAAGAGAAGTAAAGAGGCGTATCGCGAGTCACCTTGATAGAGAGATTGTGAACGAAGCTTGGCTTGATGTTTTTCTGTTGGCCAATGTTAAGCTGGGTGGACACATTAATAGTGATCATGCCTGGCTCATCGTGAAGCTGACTCAGGAGGTAAGTAAAGGCAAACCTTTCCGATTCTTTAATAGCTGGTTGGATTGGCCCAGCTGTGTGGAGATCATTAAAGATGTGTGGAAGGGCAGGGTTGTAGGCAATCCGCTTTATATATTAATGGAGAAATTGACCAGGACAAAGGTGGCTTTGAAGTTATGGTCTTCTGGGTTGCGTGACTTGAGGTGTCTGGTCCTGGAGGCCAAGGACCACTACGAAAAGGCTGCCGAAGCTCTTAGGAGGAATCCTCTTGAAGAGGAAGCCATTCTGCACGAGGCGTTCATGGCTGAAAATTTGTCTAAATTTGAAAAAGCTGAGGAGATATGTTTCTGGCAAAGAAGTCAGCTGAAATGGATCAGGGATGGGGATAAAAACACGAAGATTTATCATGTTGCGGTGAAGAGAAATCAAATGAGGGACAATATTCATATGTTACTCAAGAAAGATGGCTCGACGGTCAATTCACAAGCGGAAGTAGGGGAGGAAGCAGTTGAGTATTTCAGTAGTCTTTATAATAAAAATATTATGCCTCAAATACCGGATTATGTTCTTCCACGCAAAAGAGTAACCGTTGAGATGAATGCCATGTTGTGTGGTCCTGCCACTGATGAGGAGATCAAGCATGCGATGTTCAGCATTGGGGCGTCTAAGGCCCCGGGGCCTGACAGTTTCAACGCAAATTTCTTTCAATCTATGTGGCAGTTGGTCAAAGATGATATTGCCAGAGCGGTTAGGTGGTTCCTGGTTGGTGGTAAGATTCTTAGAAGGGTCAATCATTCTTTCATTCGCCTCATACCCAAAAAAAATATGGTGGAGACCATGAATGATTTGCACCCTATTGCCTCTTGTACGGTGGTCTACAAGATTCTTTCTAAGTTACTTGCTAATAGGCTCAAAAAAGTGATGCCTGGTATTATTTCCCCTGCTCAAACAGCTTTCATTAAAGGCAGAAGTATATCTGATAGTGCTTTGCTTGCGGCGGAATTCCTTCTTGACTTTGGTACTAAGAACAGCTCTAGAAAATCCTATGTGAAACTTGATTTGGCCAAGGCGTATGATAATGTGAGATGGGAGTCTCTTTGGGCTTGTATGGCTGCTTTGGGGTTCTGTGATAGATGGATGAAGATTATAAAGGAGTGTGTTACGACTACTTCCTTTTCTGTCTTGGTGAATGGCTGTCCTTTTGGCCTTTTCAATGCTTCCAATGGTCTTAGGCAAGGTGACCCGTTGTCCCCCTTGCTTTTTACCTTGGTTATGGAAGTCTTGACCTGTTTGGTGGATAAAGCTCAAAATGGTAAGATGATCTCAGTTTTCAAGCAAGGTGGATGCAAGGTCCTCTCTCATATGATATTCGCCGATTATGTCTTATTTTTCCTGGCTGGTAACAAGAAAACACTTAGCAACTTTTGAAGGCTTATGAAGGAGTTTGGGTATTACGGGGCTTTATCTCAGTATCATCAAATCTAGAGTGTTTTTGTCTAGATCCTGCGACAACATGAGAGGTCGGTTGAGAGAAGCGGTGGGGATACAGGAAGGTGTGCTACCCACAAAGTATTTGGGGATCCCTATATGTGGCGGTAAGGCACGTGGTAGGGATTTTCAAGGATGTGTTGACGATCTTCGAGATAAAAGCGCCAAGTGGATGGGAATCAATTTATCTATTGCTGGTAGACTGGTCCTTGTGAGATCAGTCCTTGAGGGTATGGTCAGATTTTGGTGTATGCAAGCCCATATCCCTTTCTTTGTTTTGGACAAGATGTGCAGTGTTATGTCCTCATTCGTTTGGGGGGGACGAGGGCATGATATTGCTTGGAAGACAGTTTCCAGGAGGTTTGAAGAAGGAGGGTTGAATGTATGTGATCCGAAAGAGTTGGCTCGTGCAGCGGTTATCAAGAGGATCCATAATTTTCTAATGAATGAATCTGTTTGGAGTAAGTGGATGAGGTCTAGGTACGGTCTTTCTATGTTAACTGGAGGCTTGTATAACACTTCCAGGACCTGGAGAGGAATGTGCAAGACGTGGTCGGAGGTGGCTCCTCTCTATATTCCATCCTCTGATGGATGGGCTTTGATCGATCAGAAGGTTATCCCTTGGAAGGTTGTGCCGTTGTAGGGGCCTTGTGTTCCCTGGTTTCCTCTATTATGGAGACATGGTCATGTGCCGAAGTGGAGTTGTTGCGCCTTCAGGATTTTGTTGGGGAGGTTGCCTACGAGAGACCGGATGGCTAATTGGGGGATTAACACTGTTAGGGGCTGTCTTTTGTGTAGATCAGGGGATGAGTCCCACGCTCATTTGTTCTTCAGTTGCAGTTTCTCTCGGTATCTATGGAGTAGGTGCTGATTGAAGATGGGGTGGGTTGGGTGGAGCCTTATACCCTGTTGGATGGTATTTATGAAACGTTGGGTCGGACCAGTAGCAATACGTAGATGAGACATTTTGTTGGACTTTGCTTCACCGGTCTTTGCTTCCTTATTTGGAAGGAGCGTAACAGTAGACTACATGGGAAAAAAGATGTAGATGTCCTGGTTGTGTTTGATACTTTTGCATCTTGTTTTAGGATGGTTGTCAAAGCTAATCCTAAGAGTGGTAGTGGGGTTAGCAGGGAGGTGATGGCCCGGTGGGATTTTGTATAGTAACCCACTTGTATAGTATACGATGGTTTCCGCCATCTATACGCTTTTTTGTTGACATAGTAATATTTTACCTTCTCCAAAAAAAAGAAATTCCCTTATATACATCTCATTTTCAACCCACATGAAAGGCTTTTTCGACCCTTCTTTCTTTCCTTGCTTTGTCCATGCACAAGGGAGCTTGGGAGCAATAGGAGGATGTGCCCCAACCTGTAGGTAAGCTCCATACTCATCTTCAACCTTGATTTCATGGTAAAAATCGAAAGTCAATGCTTAGTTTCTTCTTTTCCCCATTCAATCTTCAACCTTGGTCATTCTTTTCACTCAAAGACTTGAGGAAGAGCCTTGGGAAGTTGAGGAAGCTTCATTCACCATTGAAGGCGTGAAGCTTGAAGCTTGGATTCAATTTTGAAGGCGGGTTATATAACTTGAACCCTTAAATGTTATTATTACATTCAATTCTTCATCACTTGTTGATCATTTTGTTCTTCTTCAAATTCCTTTGATCAAATTAATAAAATTACCATAAGAATGGAAGTATATTTTGAAGGATCGAATCTTGATGATGATGACATCATCTTAAGCACACGCCTCAATGAATATCTTGAGCAAATGGTTTCATCCCTTGAGACCAAACGATCTCAAGATCGTTTGACACCAAACGGTCTCAAGACCGTTTGAGGTCAAACGGTCTCAAGACCATTTGAGGTCAAATGACCTCAAGACCGTTTGAGGTTAGGTGATGTCATAAGTTGGATGATGATCCAATGGTCTCAATTTTATCTAATTCCAATGGTTTCAATGTTGGAGGGTCCATTGATTGCAAACCTTAGACCCGATAGATTGATTCAGTTTCAAATCAGTGGTTGATGATTCGATTTCAAGACCGAATGGATGGATTCGATTTCAAGACCGAATGGATGGATTTGGTTTCAAGACCGAATGAATGGATTCGGTTTCAAGATAAAATAGATTGATTCGGTTTCAAGACCGAATGGATGGATTCAGTTTCAAGATCTTATAGATTGATTCGGTTTCAAGACCGAATGGGTTGATTCGGTTTCATAATCAATTGATGATGATTCAGTTTCAAGATTGAATGGGTTGATTTGATTTACAATTGGTCAATACCATTTGAAAGGTTGATCAAGACCGTTTGGCGGTCTAAACGATCTCAAATCGTTTGAAGGTCCAAACGTTCTCAAACCGTTTAGAGGTATGGATCCAAACCATTTAAAGGTTTATTAGTCAAAAATTTTGAAGGTTCAATTGATCTCAGAACTAAATGTGTACTATTAAAGTAACTCAAGATTGATTATAATGGAAGTACCTCTAAAGTACTTAGGTGATTAGTACCTTTAGAATGGTTAACCTTTGATGCTTATGGAAGCAATGACTTAATACACTATGTCAACTCTTCATTCAAGTTGATTCAATCTAATCAAGATTAAAGTAATTAACCTCCTAGAGAGGATGAGAGAGAGGAACTTTTACATGAGTGATAATCATGTAGTGATTAATCCTCAACACTTTCAACATGAATAAAATATGTAATTAGGGTTTGATCCATGATGATGAGATCATGAAACCCTAATCGAGAAGGTTGATGAGCTCTAACCCTAATTTAAGGTAAATCTAGGTGAAACCCTAATCTAGGGTGATGGTGTAACCCTAATTTAGGGTAATCATATGAGAAACCCTAATTCAGGGTATTTTGATGAAAGACCCTAATTTAAGGGAATGCTTCATGAAAACCCTAATTTTGGGTAAAGCTACATGAAACCCTAATTTTAGAGGAAATGTTATAAGAAACCTTAATTCAAGGTAAGGATGTAATGTGAAACCTTGATATAGGGTAATGTGATATGAAACCCTAATCTAGGGTGATGCCATGTATTATGAAACCCTAATTTGAAAACCTATCCCTAATTTGTGTAAGGGGATGAGTAACCCTGATTGATATGAATTTGGAAACATTAACCCTAATAAGAGTATAAGTGGTGTTACTTTGTATAGCATGGTGCTAAAATGTAATTGATATAACTGTTATCAAGTGTACTAATCATGCAAGTATCATGAGATGATGAGCATAGCCAGGTATGAGCTATGATGTTTCATTTATTATTGTTAATGGGCATTGTGAGCCATAACATGCTTTGTTGCCTAGTGTGAGGTAACAAGAGATGAAATGGGCTTTGAGAGCAATGTGAGATGCTTGTGTAGCGGGTATCATGTTTACCTTGGTCAGACGACCAGAAGGTATTAGTTACCTGATAAATGGTAACAATTGTTCTATGTTGAACTGAGGGTTTGAATACCCATCTTCTATAATCATAATGATGATTTTATTAAGGGATGAGAATACCCCTGATGAGATGAGGGATTGAGATCACAATGCTTTATTAAAGGTTTGAACAGTACTTGATGGAAGTATTACACATTATTTCTAGCAACTAATATAATAACTGATGTTTGGAAACTTGTTGATGCTAAAAGGATATGGTAATCCACTTAATTAATCAAGTGATATCATATAATGTAGTTGCCCTAACAACAGATTCATCAGCATCAGAATTTGTTGAATGGTGAAACGAGTTAAACTCGAAGCGCATATTTTTGAATATGTGGGGGTAATTGGGCAATTATATCCTCATGCCCCATAGGAATGGCTGCGGGATATATCTTATGTACGAGATTGGTTACGGACCATACCCCAGTATGAGTATGGCTACGGGACATGACTCCATGATATGATACCAGGCATTGGCTACGGGCCATAACCCTAAAGAGAGTATATGCTGCGGGCTATAACTCTATAGCGAAGATGTCAATATACCCTGGCAAGCTAATTGTAGTTTGACACATGATGTCTCTGCCAAATAATCTCGTACTGACCGAGAAGGATGAGGTCTTGGAGTCCGGCTCTTCCATTGACCTTGTGTGGTACCGATGATTTCCTAATCGTGGTTGATTGGAGTATGAGCTATATACCTCATCTTCTCAGGGCTTAAATATGATTGTAAAATGTAATCATCCATGTAGCGTATTTGCTTAAGGTTGAAATACGAGAATCATTGGTTGATGTTACTTTTCTTAGCCTGTCCTAGATGGATAAATGTTATGCATGTTCTTCATATTCCTTAATGGATAAGTGATATGTTGCTTTATCAAGTTACAGCTGAAATGCTTGAAATAAGAATATTGCTCTAATCTATTTAGACATTGATTTATCTACTGTTGAATATACATGATTCCTCTGCTCAGCTTTATACTATCAAACTGCAATAATAACATTTCTAGTGGAGAGTTATATCTCTCGCTGGGACAATTTCAATTGTCTCACCCCCGTGGTATCCAATGTTTTTAGGTAGAAGAGGAAGGAGAGACAAAAATCCTATAGTAGGGGAAGAGCAGCAGCAGCAGGGACAGTAGTGAATTCTCAGGTGGAGACACTGGTTGTCATGTCTTATATATAGAGTCCTATGTTTCGTCTCTGTACTCTCAGGTCCTCAGAGTCAGTAGTTAGTTTAATGAATCGATCTGAGATTTTGGCTTGATGCCTCAATGTTTTTATGTTGCCTGTGTATAGTTTCAAACAGGGCAGTTGATGCTTGTAATCCTCGAGAAGGAATGGTACAAGATATGTACTTATGAACCAGGATGTAAATATAATACTTTGGTTCTTTTTGAAAGAGTTTTCCAGTGTATGGATCTCTTTGTAAATGGTTTTAATTTTTAGTGATTTTTAGTAATCTGTTGTTAATGATCGCTTCCGCCTATTGAATGATGTTTTGTTCGATCGATGCATCACAATATTAATGAATGTAGGGGAGTTGAATTATTAGAAGAGGAGGAGGCACACAAATTCACCTTTGATGTAATCCCTCCATTATGTGTAGATCGGAGTGATCCATTGGGGATGGTCATAGAAATTAAGGAGCATTCATCAGTTTACCTTTCACCTCTTGGATACATATTTCTACATGTACTCCCACGTCAAGACTTGGTTGTGATTCAGATCCATGATCAATATAATAATAATTACTTTTGAAATGGAATGTCAACCATGCACGCTGGTCTTATGACTATTTGTTTCTCATTGTTGCAAGGAACCAGATGTTTAGAAGGAAGAGGCGGGGAGAGCTTCACCCTCCACCACAACCACCTGATTTTTTTATTGACATGTGTCTAGCCTAGGACTTTAAACAAGGGCACTTGTGGGAGGCAACCCACCAATTAGGTTTATTTTATTAAACTTTCTATGTATTAGATCGTAGAAAGATAACAAATATGTAACACCTTATAACAAAATTGCATATAGTTGCATTTGCATTGCATATTTCATAAGGTGTTACATATTTGTTATCTTCTACGAACTTCTCTCATGAAAGAGTGTAAAAAAAGTTGTATCTCCTTACTCCTTATCCAAATAAAAAAAAGTAAAAAAAGCCCAAGAATAAGCTATTTATCTTGCTAAAATCTAAGGGCAAAAAAAGTTATTGAAAAAGAAAAAAAAAGAGGAGAAAAGGAGGAAAAGGATTTTTAAGTTCAATGTCATATCCTCTCTAAGCAACAAAGAAGGGGATTGTGGATTTTTTTGTAAACACCTTTCCAACTATACTCATCATTAGGATGAGACATCCATTGCATGCATCATTCCACCAAAAAAAACCTTTGAAATTGTTATGTTTTGTTTATGCTTGATCACCATACATAGATTATTAGATTCTTAATCATTTAGGGAGAAGGTTAAGGGTTGGAATGTAAGGACCCTGACCTGCGTTTAGGGTTTACCCTATTTGTTTTGCTTAACCTTAGTGGTTTTGTGCTCGCTAATCACCTTTGAGTGGTGATTAGGGTTTTGTTGAGCTTTGTTGAGAGTTCGAGGGGCTACTTGCAAATAACCCAAGTTTAGGGTTTTGTGTGCAAGTTTGCCATCTTGTGAGGTGTTTTCCCCTCTTTTGCTTCCTCTAGGGTTGAGAGGAAGGCTTGGGCTTGTTGTTTGAGTTCTTTAGGCCTGAGTTGAGTTTGTTTGGGCCTTGGAGTTCCTTGTTTGGGCTTGCTTGAGCCTTGTGTCGCCCAGGGCAGGTGGTGTGTCGCCCAGCAGAGCTGCTGCCTGTGTCGCCCATGATGCTTGATCTGGTGTAGTGGACCCTTGGTGCATGTTTTGGACAAGTGTCTCTTGCCTTGCTAATGTGTTGGCTGGAACCCTAGGACAAGTGTCCCTTGGGTGGGCGACACATAGCATGGTTGTACCTTGGTTTATCCTCCCTTCCCTCCTATATAGGTAGCTCTTATCCTTGCCTTAGTCTCCTTTGGTCCTTTGGTCTCCCCTCCACCCTTGGTCCACGATAGCCCTCTCCATCTAGCTTGTGGTGGCCGATACACCCTCCTGGAGCAGCCTGGTGGACGATAGCTTTGGACCCTGAAGTGCTTTGGAGCTTGGAGCTTAAGGCGGGTTGCATAGCTTCTAACCCTAACTCCTTTACTTCTTGCCTGATCTTATGCATGTTAGTAGTTTAGCTTAGCTCCTTGCTTTTGTACCTTTCCTTAGCTTCCCTTGGTGGCCGATATCCCCCTTAGGGTTTAGGGCTTCTAGTGTACCTTTGTTTTTAGGGTTTGTGCTCTTAGTGTTGGAGGTTGAAGATGACCCAGGGTTGGGCGATACCCCCCCTTCCTTGTGAGTGTGTTGAGCGACACACTTGCCCTTATGTTGAACGATATGATGCTTTAGGGTTTGAGTTCCTTGAGTTGGAGGTCGATAGGTTGACCTAGCTAGTGTGTTGGCCGACATGGTGACCATGGTGGGCGATACCCTAATGGCCGATAGCCATGTTGGGCGATAGTCATGATAGGCGATACCCTACCCATGTTGGCCGATATAGTTGATGGTCTGGTTGGCCGATATGATGGGAGACATAGTGATGTCCCTTGTGTTTTGGTTAGTACCTTGGTGGACGATACTCTCTCTCTCTCTCTCACCCTCTCTCTTGATGGGCGACATGCCTTGTGCCTCATGTCCGATAAGGGTTAGTAGCATGGTGGACGATACCCTTGCCCATGATGGGCGATAGGGTGAGCTTAGTGTAATGGCCGATAGCCTTGGTGGCCGATAGTCCAGTTGAACGATACCCTACCCTATTAGCTAGTGTGTTGGCCGATAGGGTTAGCTAGTGTGTAGGCCGATAGAGTTAGTAATGGGTGATGGCCGATAGGGTTTAGGATGGTGGCCGATACCCATGCTGAATATATAGGTTTAAGTGAGGGTTGTGAAGTTTTAGTGAGGGTTTGAGGTGCTTTGGTGACAGCCCGTCATGTGATGGAAATAATTAGCTAATTAACCAAGGAAATGATGGTGATATTTATCATCAAACAGGATGCTAATGATAGTAATGTATATGTTGATAGCCCTCATGTATTAGGTGCATGATGTGACCTTTATGCTTAATTATTAATAATAATGAAGGTGATGATAACTACTTTAGTAGTTTGTTTAATGATGATAATGATTGTAATAAAGATGCTAAGTGACAGTTATGTTAAAGGTTGCTTCATGATAAGGATGACAACAGTTGATGGCAATAATAATGATCTTGACAGTAACAGTGTTGGTTCTGTATACTCAACATGATCTCCATATGCCTCAATTGTTTGTATAATCCTGAGATTTAGAGTAAGCATCAGTATGGTTGATAATGATGTAACTAATATACCTGGTTACCAAATAAGTGTCACATTGATAAGTACAATATCTTGAATGATATTTCATGATAGTGAGCATATTCCTTATGTTGAATCTACGATTATTGTGTACTCTAACCTTGCAGGTGATGTCTTAGCCATAAAAGGGCTATGTGACATACGTAATGAGCAACATTGCTTTGATAATTGCCCTATAAGATTGTGTATGTGATGTGTTGGTCCCTTGATGATGATGTGAGCCTTAAGAGGCAGTGACAGTGCATGATGAAGGATTGAGATCCTGCGGTATGTGATGATCCTTGAGATGGATCTGGATGGTTGGCAAAAGGCCAAGTGGTAACATGTGATGTTGGATCCTTAAGATGGATCAGGTTGATATGATTAGACCATCATATAATGTTCTTTACTTTCTGTTATATCTTGCATGTTATAAAACTTGGTTGAATCCTGCAATCCATCTAAAAGATACTAATTAATCACAGTGAAATATATCATGTAGTTTGCCCTGGCCATAGATCCATCATCGTCAGGACATGGTGATGGTGAAACAGGTTTTCCTACGGGTTAACCTGGAAGCGCATATTGTTGAATATGTGTAGGTTGCTCCTAGCCTGAAAATGAGGAGGTAAGAGTGTAACTTCGGTTGCAGACTCAGATATGTGTTTAGAGCATGGTGAACAGGCCCATGGCTCAGGATATGTGATGTATGGAGCATGAATGCGTTCATGGCTCAGAGCACGGTGAACAGGCCCGTGGATCAGTTTTACTAGCACCGTGACCTGTACCAAGGCGGGCTAGAGAATGGGTAGCCTGTGGAGCTAACCCTGTGGCTTAGGCCACTTCAGCATGTGATTGCGGTCCTGCTTGTGTTGTACTCATGTACTGACCATGAGGTGGGAGGTCGTGGAGTCCGGCTCTTCCATTGACCTTGTATGGCACCGGCTTGGGTTTCGTAACCGAAGGTTGGATTTGAACGGTACGGTTCAAATCCTTAGGGCACAATAAAATGTAATACAGCCGTTTAGTATGTACTGACCAGATCAAACACGAAACATTGGTTGAGGCCTTGTTCGTATAATATCTCTGATATACCTTGCAGGTTATGTGGTAATCGGTCTTATCTTGATAATCAGGTTATGTGACATTATATTCTGTCCTAATAATCCTGTTACATGTTGATATACCTTATCTTGATAATCATATTCTTTTGAAAGACATCTGGTTATATGCTTTGGTACAGCTGGTAGGCTTGCCGGTAAGAGTAAATATTGCTATATATATAACTGCTCTTGTTATACCTGTTGTTAGTTAACTGCTGCTATAGTTTATCTTGCTGAGGTTCTATAGTTGCGGTGGGGAGCTATGTTTCCCGCTGGGACAATTGTTCAATTGTCTCACCCCGCTGGTTTTCACCCTTTTTAGGTGGTCGAGGTAGACGTGGTCGTGGTTGTGGTGTTGCGGACGAGCAGCTTGAGGAGCAGTAGAAGGCAAGCGTTGGACATGCTGCTATTTTGGATGTTTTGTATTAGAGTCTAGAGTCATCCATGTACTCTCAGGTCCTTGGCAGTGTTTTGACGTTGTTTCACGATGATATATGTATATCCTGCTGTTGGCCGGATGTGGGCCTTTATGTATATGAACAGGTGGTGAACTCATGTGATAGATGAACAGTTGTTCCTGAGCTGTGGACACGTATCAGATCTTGTGTATATTTATATGACATGTTTCTGTGCAGGATATGGACTGGAAAGTAATAGTTTCACAGTTTATCAGTTTTCTGCAATCGGTTTTAATTAACCCGTGTTTTGATAATCTGTGTTTATGGTGATTTCCGCACGTTTTCGCGTAACACCTCGTTATCTGTGGGATAATGGGATGTGTTGCCACAAGTTTTGGTATCAGAGCTCTAGGTTCGCTGAGTCTACAGGGATCTAGGACTAGGTTGAGTCTGTTCTTATGAGTCTTCCAGGTTATCTTACAAAAATCTTCTGCCCTCAGCGGGAGAAAAGCCAAGATGTCTGGAAACCATGAAGAACATGCTCCTGAGCACAGTGATGCTGCATCGGTTGATGGAGCAGATGGACGGGCACATGAAGATCGGGTGCCTGAGGTCCCCCAACCTGACCCAGCCATACTTGAACACCCTGCCTACCAACAGCTTATGGGGCAGTTAATGGCTACGATGAATCTCATGGTTGAGCGATTACCAGTGCCTCCTCCACGAGCACAGGTTCCCCATGGAGAAGCATCGGGTATCGGGAAGACCTTTGAGCAGCTTCGCCGAGTCGGAGCTTCGGATTATGCTGGAACGGCTGATCCAGCGGATGCAGATCTGTGGCTGACGAGTCTTGAAAAGGCTTTTCGGATCCTCGACATCCCCGAAGCAGACAAAGTAAAGCATGATGTCTACCTTCTGAAGGGTAGTGCTGGTCACTGGTGGACCATCGAAGAAGAGAAGCGGCCTGGTGAGGTGATCTGTTGGGAGGTGTTTCGACGCGAGTTCATCACCAGATACTTTCCGAAGACGTATCTGGATGAGAAGATCAGCCAATTTGAGAGCTTGCGATAAGGAATGATGAACATCACCGAGTATGAAGCTAAGTTTATGGATCTGTTGAGGTTCTGCCCTCACATGGTGGCAACAGATGATGAACGGATCAGACGTTTCGAGAAGGGTTTGAGTGCTGAGTTGACAACACCTGTGTCTGCACTGGAAAACCGAGAGCGGTTTGCCACGTTTGTGGAATCAGTTCGACAGATTGAGAGGACAGTACGGGAGAAAAGAGAGTCTGTGTCTCTTAAAAGACCTGCTCAGTATCAAGGACGAAGGTTTGGTGGCTTCAAGAAGCCCAGATTTTCAGCACCGTCAGTGATGAAAAGTTCTGGTGTACCATCTCAGTGGTCTCTGAGTAAGGGAAAAGGTTATGTTTCTTCACCATCCAAGGCGCACAGTTCAGCTTCTGTGGCAATGACAGGGCCATCTAGGCCACGAGTTAACAATAGAGCATGTCATCTCTGTGGACAAGTCGGGCATTGGAAGTTCAATTGCCCAAATAGAGATGTTGAAGTGACACAGCAACCGAGGCAGAGTTTCCAGAAGTCTGAGAGACCATAGCCCAGTGGTAGCAGAGGATGAGGACGCGGTCGGTGCGATTCCGCTAGTGGTGCTAACACACTACTCAATTGAATAGATGTGCCCCACGAGGTCGGAATGCACGGTGGATGGAATCTTGTGCTTTCGAAATTTATAAACCTAACTTAACACCTACTTTTACTAAAACACTACACCCACAAGCGCACGGGGTCATGTCGTAGTATAGGAAGGTGGCAAGTATAGGGTCGATCCACAGGGAAAAGAGGGGGCACTAGAGCTAGGTTAGGTTTGCTAGGTTCCTACTGCGGAGACTAGGGTTAAGGGTTTTAAAGGTTGTTTTGTTTATTAAGCTACTATGAAAAAACGAGGAATTAAAGGCAGAAATGAAATCTAAGTTATCCCTAAGCTAGATTAAGACTAAGCAGACAAGAAAGGACTAAACTAGATATGAAAGTGCAAATTACACTAAGGCAAGCAAGAGAAAAGCAAAAGAGCAATTAAGGAACTACACTAGCATGAACAAGACAAAAGCAAGGCAAGAAGCTAACTAAGCAAGGAAAAGAGCTAACGAAGCTAAGCAAGCACAAAACTAGGGTTTTAAGCAGTAAAGAGATGTGTGGGCTGTTTAGGGGTATGAACTTATCAATTAAGTTGGGGGTGACATATGAACATTAAGATTCCATTTAGATTATCCAAACCAAACAACAAGTTAGATTCCAATGGATTAACCTAAGCTACTAACTGGCCATGGATATGCTAGGTTGTGTATAGAGGAACTAGTCCCTAACACAACCCACTATCCTTACGAGGCTCAATTGGGTTAGGGGTTAGGTTCAATCCAATTAGAGTCTAATCAAGTCTAGGTTTCTAGATTAGACATTCCTAGGGCAATTAGGGGCCGAGGGTAGTAATGGGGAGGTGAAATTAGGGTTTTGGACCCCAATTCCCCCACATTCTAGCCTTGAGAAGGATCCACACTAATTGCACTAGAATTATCCAATTTAGCTACTTAGATCTCTTACTTAGGTTTAGGGAGATTGATTAGGATGTAGGAAGATGGGAGGAAACCTAGGGATCCAAGAATTGGACCTAGGGGCAAATCCCAAAATTCACACATATAACCAATTTGCCTGAATTCCTAAGTGATTTCACACACAAACCAACAAGCAATTCATGGAGAATGAGATGAAAATAGAACATAATCATTAACAAATGGAATTACAAAGTTTACAAGTCATTTTCCCCCAACATGGTATCAAAGTAACATATTTGACCCCAAACAGCCCACCCAAAGAGCCTAGCTACTCATATACATGGAAAATACAAAAAGAGAGGAGAAGAAGATAGAGGTGGCCATGGAGCTCGAAGTAGTGGTTGTCACTCCTCTCTCCAGCAGTAGCAGGTCGACCTCCTCCCTCCTCCAAGATGCAAGGGTGAAGAATGAAGGGGATTATGGGTAGGAACTAGCCTAAACTAGTGATTTGGTGGTGAAAATGGTGGAATGGGGAGGATTTGAGGTGGAAATGGAGTGGAATGGAGTGGGTGGCGATTTGGGGAGCTAGGAGGCGGTGGAAGGTAGCTAGCCTCGTGCCCCAGCCGCCACCTAGGTATATATAGGAGTCTAGGGGGTCTAGGGTTAAGTTAGGGGCAAAATGGGGAAAGCAGTGAAAACTGGGTGGATTTTGTGAGTAGCACGGCCGTGGTGGGTCACCACGGTCGTGGTGGGTAGGGTAGACCACGGCCGTGGTGGATGGGCACGGTCGTGGGTTTATTAGAATGTGGAGATCACAGGGATAGGTTCATGGATGGCCACGGCCGTGGGGAGGTCACCACGGTCGTGGTGGGGACCTATGGCCACGGTCGTGTTGATCCCCACGGTCGTTTTGGCCATTTTCATCAATTTCTGGGAGTTTTACTGATTTTTTGTACTTGGGGCATGTCCACCACGGCCGTGGGGGATCACCACGGTCGTGGTGGTGTCTCTCCCATGCATTTGAGCCTTGAACTTGATCATCCATGGAGGGTATTGCTTCAAAACTTTCTTTGACCACTTGGGGTAGGTTGGAAGTGGTTTTGGCCTCATTTTGAGCTCCTCCAATCCTGAGGAAACCCTAGACTGGACCATCCTCTTTCCATGCCATCAATTAGTGGACAAAGTGCCTATAAAACATGCAAAAAGCCTCCATGAGTGCATTTGATATGAATAAGCATATTGGGGGAAATAACATGTAATCTAACAAGTATAGATGTGGCTGAAATGCAAAATGACACAAGATAAAGCCCTAAAATAGGGCTGAATCACGGTCAAGCATCTCAAGCTGGATCGTCTGCTCAAGGGAGCAGAGGTCGTGGACAGCAAGCTACGGCTCGATTCTATGCCATGAATCAGCCAGAGGCGATAGTTAACCCGCGAGTGGTGACATGTCAGATGGAGTTATTTTATTCTGATATGTCTTCTTCTTACTTTATATCTGTTCTGGTTGACCCGGGTGCTACACACTCTTTTATCGCCTGTAGTTTGCTTGAAAATTGTCGTCTACCTGTTAGTTGTAAGAAGGATAGTTTGTTGTTAGAAACCCCTCTTGATGGTTCCTCTTTGCTTCGAGAAGAGTGTCCATCTTGTGTCTTGTCTTTCTCGGGACACAGCATTCAGGTGGATCTCATACCCCTTGATATGCATGGTTTCGATGTTATCCTTGGGATGGATACCTTAGAGAAGTATAAGGTTGTCTTGGACTGTGGTTCCAAGCAGGCGGTGTTTGATGTTGCTGGAGAGAAGTGGATCTTCCAGGGAGATAGGAAGATTCTTCCGACGTGTCTGGTGTCAGCTATGGTGGCAGATAGGTTGTTGCGACAAGGATGTGAGGCGTTCTTAGCTCACGTTGTGGATACTGTTGTGGATACCAAGGCGAAAGGCCTTAACCTTGAAGAAGTGTCAGTGGTCCGAGAGTTTGCAGATGTGTTTCCCGAGGAGTTTCCTGGTGTTCCTCCACCCCGAGAGATCGATTTTGAGATCAATCTGGTTCCGAGAACGCATCCGATTGCACAGACACCTTATAGGATGGCTCCAGTAGAGATGGTAGAGTTGAAGAAGCAGTTATAAGAGTTGTTGGAGAAAGGTTTCATCCGACCGAGCACGTCCCCGTGGGGTGCTCCCGTGTTGTTCGTTAAGAAGAAGGATGGTTCGATGCGGTTGTGTATAGATTACCGACAGTTGAACAAGGTCACGATCAAGAATAAGTACCCGTTACCGAGGATAGATGACCTGTTTGATCAGTTGCATGGTGCTACAGTGTTTTCGAAGATCGATCTACGGTCTGGATATCATCAGTTGAGGATAAAGGCGGATGACATACCAAAGTCAGCTTTTAGGATGAGGTATGGTCATTTTGAGTTTGTGGTTATGCCGTTTGGATTAACCAATGCACCTGCTGCTTTCATGGATTTGATGAACAAAGTGTTTCGTCCGTTCTTAGATCAGTTTGTTGTAGTTTTTATAGATGACATCTTGATCTATAGTCAGAACCGACTAGAGCATGAGCAACATCTTCGTCAAGCGTTGACTCTCCTTCGTCAACATCAGTTGTATGCTAAGTTTAGTAAGTGTGAGTTCTGGTTGGATGAAGTGACTTTCTTAGGTCATGTGATATCTGCTGAAGGAGTCAAAGTAGATCCGAAGAAAGTGGAATCTATTGCGGATTGGGAACAGCCGAAGACGCCGACGGAAGTTCGTAGTTTCCTTGGTCTAGCAGGATACTATCGGAGGTTTATTAAGGATTTCAGTTTGATAGCTCTACCGATGACGAAGTTGACCAGAAAGGATGTACCTTTTGTTTGGGATGCTCGATGTCAGCAAGCTTTCCAAAGTTTGAAGGAAAAGCTAACCAGTGCTCCAGTGTTGATCTTGCCAGAATCTGGAAAAGGCTATGTTGTTTTCTGTGATGCGTCCAAGAAAGGTTTGGGTTGTGTGCTGATGCAGGAAGATCATGTGGTTTCTTTTGCTTCGCGACAGCTTAAGAAACACGAGGAGAACTATCCGACCCATGATTTGGAGCTGGCAGCAGTGGTTCATGCGTTAAAGATTTGGAGACACTATCTTTATGGGGAAGTGTGTCAGATCTTTACGGATCACAAGAATCTGAAGTACATCTTCTCACAGCAAGAGTTGAACATGCGACAGCGTCGATGGATGGAGTTGATCAATGATTATGATTGCACTATCGAGTATCATCCTGGTAAGGCGAATGTGGTAGCAGACGCTCTTAGCAGAAAGTCTTCTACTCCCAAGAAGGCACAGATGAGTTCTTTGGTATGCCATAGGCGGGACATGTTAGTCTCCTTACGGCAGATGAACGTACAGATGGAGGTTTCCTCGTTAGCTGGACTTTTAGCACAGATGCAAATCAAGCCCACGTTGAGATAGCAGATCAAGGATGCACAGCAAACGGACGATACAGTACAGCTAATCAGATCAGAGTTTGGCAGCGAAAAGCATGATGGGTTCCATGAGTCCGAGGATGGAGTGGTTTGCTATCATGATAGGATGGTGGTTCCAGATGCTGATAATCTGAGGAAGTTGGTGCTCGAGGAAGCACACACGTCGATGTATGCTATGCATCCAGGTGTCACCAAGATGTACCATAGTATGAAGGACTTGTATTGGTGGCTCGGCCTGAAGAAAGATGTAGCTGAGTTTGTGGCAAGGTGTGCGGTATGTCAGCAAGTTAAGGCTGAGCATCAAAAGCCGGCAGGTACGTTGCAACCTTTGCCTATACCAAAGTGGAAATGGGATCATATAACCATAGATTTCGTAGTTGGTCTACCCAGGACAACTAGGAATCATGATTCCATTTGGGTGATAGTGGACAGATTGACGAAGTCTGCCCATTTCATACCTGTGAAAACCACGTATACAGCTGAGAAGCTCGCTCGAGTATATGTAGATGAGATAGTTCGTTTGCATGGTGTGCCAGCAACGATAGTTTCTGACAGAGGTCCTCAGTTTACGAGTCATTTCTGGGAGCAGTTGCACAAGGCGTTGGGAACGCAGTTGAAGTTCAGTACCGCTTTCCACCCGCAGACAGATGGACAGTCTGAGAGGACTATTCAGACTTTGGAAGATCTCCTTCGTGCTTGTGTTTTGCAGTTCCTAGGCAGTTGGGACGTACATCTCAGTTTGATAGAGTTTGCCTACAACAATAGCTATCAGCGGAGCATTGACATGGCTCCTTATGAGGCCTTGTATGGAAGGAAGTGCATATCTCCTTTGTGTTGGTATGAATCAGGTGAATATCAGCTTTTGGGTCCTGAGTTAGTGCAGCAGACGATAGAAAAGATCAAGGTGATACAACAACAGTTGAAAGCGGCTCAAGACAGGCAGAAGTCTTATGCAGACAATCGCCGACGACCTTTGGAATTCCAGGTGGGAGACAAGGTTTACCTTAAAGTCTCTCCATGGAAAGGTGTGCTGCGGTTTGGACGGAAAGGCAAGTTAGCTCCCAGATATATGGGGCCTTACCCAGTCTTAGCATGTGTTGGCAAAGTGGCTTACGAGTTAGAGTTGCCTCCAGAGTTGCACAGGTTACATCCAGTGTTCCATGACAGTATGCTGAAGAAAAGTCATCCCGATACAGGGACAGTGATACAGCCAGTTGAGGTTGAGCTTGACAGAGATGTGACTTATGAAGAGGGTCCTATGATGATCCTTGACAGAAGAGTCAAGAAGCTGAAGAGGAAGGATTTGGTTCTTGTGAAGGTTCTTTGGCATCACCGTGGCGGTGAGGAAGCCACGTGGGAGCTCGAGGAAGAGATGAGGAGGAAGTATCCCTCGCTTTTCTCTTCAGATTTTGGGGACGAAATCCTTTTGTAGAGGTTTATGGCTGTAAGGACCCTGACCTGCGTTTAGGGTTTACCCTGTTTGTTTTGCTTAACCTTAGTGGTTTGGTGCTCGCTAATCACCTTTGAGTGGTGATTAGGGTTTTGTTGAGCTTTGTTGAGAGTTCGAGGGGCTACTTGCAAATAACCCAAGTTTAGGGTTTTGTGTGCAAGTTTGCCATCTTGTGAGGTGTTTTCCCCTCTTTTGCTTCCTCTAGGGTTGAGAGGAAGGCTTGGGCTTGTTGTTTGAGTTCTTTGGGCCTGAGTTGAGCTTGTTTGGGCCTTGGAGTTCCTTGTTTGGGCTTGCTTGAGCCTTGTGTCGCCCAGGGCAGGTGGTGTGTCACCCAGCAGAGCTGCTGCCTGTGTCGCCCATGATGCTTGATCTGGTGTAGTGGACCCTTGGTGCATGTTTTGGACAAGTGTCTCTTGCCTTGCTAATGTGTTGGCTGGAACCCTAGGACAAGTGTCCCTTGGGTGGGCGACACATAGCATGGTTGTACCTTGGTTTCTCCTCCCTTCCCTCCTATATAGGTAGCTCTTGTCCTTGCCTTAGTCTCCTTTGGTCCTTTGGTCTCCCCTCCACCCTTGGTGCACGATAGCCCTCTCCATCTAGCTTGTGGTGGCCGATACACCCTCCTGGAGCAGCCTAGTGGACGGTAGCTTTGGACCCTGAAGTGCTTTGGAGCTTGGAGCTTAAGGCGGGTTGCATAGCTTCTAACCCTAACTCCTTTACTTCTTTCCTGATCTTATGCATGTTAGTAGTTTAGCTTAGCTCCTTGCTTTTGTACCTTTCCTTAGCTTCCCTTGGTGGCCGATATCCCCCTTAGGGTTTAGGGCTTCTAGTGTACCTTTGCTTTTTAGGGTTTGTGCTCTTGGTGTTGGAGGTTGAAGATGACCCAGGGTTGGGCGATACCCCCCCCCCCTTCCTTGTGAGTGTGTTGAGCGACACACTTGCCCTTATGTTGAACGATATGATGCTTTAGGGTTTGAGTTCCTTGAGTTGGAGGTCGATAGGTTGACCTAGCTAGTGTGTTGGCCGACATGGTGACCATGGTGGGCGATACCCTAATGGCCGATAGCCATGTTGGGCGATAGTCATGATAGGCGATACCCTACCCATGTTGGCCGATATAGTTGATGGTCTGGTTGGCCGATATGATGGGAGACATAGTGATGTCCCTTGTGTTTTGGTTAGTACCTTGGTGGACGATACTCTCTCTCTCTCTCACCCTCTCTCTTGATGGGCGACATGCCTTGTGCCTCATGGCCGATAAGGGTTAGTAGCATGGTGGACGATACCCTTGCCCATGATGGGCGATAGGGTGAGCTTAGTGTAATGGCCGATAGCCTTGGTGGCCGATAGTCCAGTTGAACGATACCCTACCCTATTATCTAGTGTGTTGGCCGATAGGGTTAGCTAGTGTGTAGGCCGATAGAGTTAGTAATGGGTGATGGCCGATAGGGTTTAGGATGGTGGTCGATACCCATGCTGAATATATAGGTTTAAGTGAGGGTTGTGAAGTTTTAGTGAGGGTTTGAGGTGCTTTGGTGACGGCCCGTCATGTGATGGAAATAATTAGCTAATTAACCAAGGAAATGATGGTGATATTTATCATCAAACAGGATGCTAATGATAGTAATGTATATGTTGATAGCCCTCATGTATTAGGTGCATGATGTGACCTTTATGCTTAATTATTAATAATAATGAAGGTGACGATAACTACTTTAGTAGTTTGTTTAATGATGATAATGATGGTAATAAAGATGCTAAGTGACAGTTATGTTAAAGGTTGCTTCATGATAAGGATGACAACAGTTGATGGCAATAATAATGATCTTGACAGTAACAGTGTTGGTTCTGTATACTCAACATGATCTCCATATGCCTCGATTGTTTGTATAATCCTGAAATTTAGAGTAAGCATCAGTATGGTTGATAATGATGTAACTAATATACCTGGTTACCAAATAAGTGTCACATTGATAAGTACAATATCTTGAATGATATTTCATGATAGTGAGCATATTCCTTATGTTGAATCTACGATTATTGTGTACTCTAACCTTGCAGGTGATGTCTTAGCCATAAAAGGGCTATGTGACATACGTAATGAGCAACATTGCTTTGATAATTGCCCTATAAGATTGTGTATGTGATGTGTTGGTCCCTTGATGATGATGTGAGCCTTAAGAGGCAGTGACAGTGCATGATGAAGGATTGAGATCCTGCGGTATGTGATGATCCTTGAGATGGATCTGGATGGTTGGCAAAAGGCCAAGTGGTAACATGTGATGTTGGATCCTTAATATGGATCAGGTTGATATGATTAGACCATCATATAATGTTCTTTACTTTCTGTTATATCTTGCATGTTATACAACTTGGTTGAATCCTACAATCCATCTAAAAGATACTAATTAATCACAGTGAAATATATCATGTAGTTTTCCCTGGCCATAGATCCATCATCGTCAGGACTTGGTGATGGTGAAACGGGTTTTCCTACGGGTTAACCTGGAAGCGCATATTGTTGAATATGTGTAGGTTGCTCCTAGCCTGAAAATGAGGAGGTAAGAGTGTAACTTCGGTTGCAGACTCAGATATGTGTTTAGAGCATGGTGAACAGGCCCATGGCTCAGGATATGTGATGTATGGAGCATGAATGTGTTCATGGCTCAGAGCACGGTGAACAGGCCCGTGGCTCAGTTTTACTAGCGCCGTGACCTGTACCAAGGCGGGCTAGAGAATGGGTAGCCTGTGGAGCTAACCCTGTGGCTTAGGCCACTTCAGCATGTAATTGCGGTCCTGCTTGTGTTGTACTCATGTACTGACCATGAGGTGGGAGGTCGTGGAGTCCGGCTCTTCCATTGACCTTGTATGGCACCGGCTTGGGTTTCGTAACCGAAGGTTGGATTTGAACGGTACGATTCAAATCCTCAGGGCACAATAAAATGTAATACAGCCGTTTAGTATGTACTGACCAGATCAAACACGAAACATTGGTTGAGGCCTTGTTCGTATAATATCTCTGATATACCTTGCAGGTTATGTGGTAATCGGTCTTATCTTGATAATCAGGTTATGTGACATTATATTCTGTCCTAATAATCCTGTTACATGTTGTTATACCTTATCTTGATAATCATATTCTTTTGAAAGACATCTGGTTATATGCTTTGGTACAGTTGGTAGGCTTGCCGGTAAGAGTAAATCTTGCTATATATATAACTGCTCTTGTTATACCTGTTGTTAGTTAACTGCTGCTATAGTTTATCTTGCTGAGGTTCTATAGTTGCGGTGGGGAGCTATGTTTCCCGCTGGGACAATTGTTCAATTGTCTCACCCCGCTGGTTTTCACCCTTTTTAGGTGGTCGAGGTAGACGTGGTCGTGGTTGTGGTGTTTCGGACGAGCAGCTTGAGGAGCAGTAGAAGGCAAGCGTTGGACATGCTGCTATTTTGGATGTTTTGTAGTAGAGTCTAGAGTCATCCCTGTACTCTTAGGTCCTTGGCAGTGTTTTGACGTTGTTTCACGATGATATCTGTATATCCTGCTGTTGGCCGGATGTGGGCCTTTATGTATATGAACAGGTGGTGAACTCATGCGATAGATGAACATCTGTTCCTGAGCTGTGGACACGTATCAGATCTTGTGTATATTTATATGACATGTTTCTGTGCAGGATATGGACTGGAAAGTAATAGTTTCACAGTTTATCAGTTTTCCGCAATCGGTTTTAATTAACCCGTGTTTTGATAATCTGTGGTTATGGTGATTTCCGCACGTTTTCACGTAACACCTCGTTATCTGTGGGATAATGGGATGTGTTGCCACATGGAAGAGCATAGGTTTACCCATATACAGTGCCCTTTAGGAAAGGTGGAGCATAATGGGAGGAGAAACCCAAAGTTTATTGTAAAGTACCTAACTAATTAACCAATTATTATGAAAATTGAATTGGCATTAGAATATGTAGTGCACTACACTGCGGAAGTGGGTAGTTCTTGCTAAAGGCTCTTTATCTAGAGATAGGGTTGATAGATTTAAGTGTGTCGATGTTAGTTGTTGTTTTGTCCATGGTGAAATCACCATCCTAAGGAATTCATTCTAATCTGAGTTACTCATTCATTACTCTTATTTCACCTTTACGTTTTCTTTTAATTAATTAAAACCAATCAACTCTTTTTCTAGGTCTAGCTGATTTGGTTTTAGTCAGTAGTAGTCTCTGGTGTAAGATTTCTTGAGTTCGAGAACTCGAGCCTCTTTTGACCTATATTACACGGGACATGCACTTGCATTTTACACTTACAATCTACATGTGTCAGTGTCTCAATGAATGTCAGAGTGGGTGGAAATAAGTGATAAGGTGGCTAACCTCTAGATCCCAGCCGCCACTATTGTATATATGGTGGTTTGGGAAGTCTAGGCGTAAGTAGGGGGAGGGGTAGAATAGGAAAATCATTGGGAATATGTACTAACTCGACCCTTGGCCACTAGAGGTAGGCTGGGGAAGCACTTGGACCCTCCTTAGGCTCTTATAAATGTGAAGGAACTTTAGGATCATCCTCCTTATCTCTTGTAAATCCAAAGCATGGTCAAAGTACCTAAAAAACTCCAAAGAGCCTCCATAAGTGTGCTTGGTAATGAACCATTTATTGAGGGAAATAATATGCATACTAACATGTTTAGATGTGATCAAGCGTAAAATGACACAAGATGAAGCCTTAAATAAGGGTTGCATCAAGTACCCATAATCTTTCATGAGTTCTAGGAAAAATCACACTTGTATGTTTCACCTAACAAGGGGTAGTGAGTTGATATGTATGAGAGATTTATTGTTAGGCAACTAAATATTATAAAAATAAAAGATCAATGTGGCTTGCAAGAGAACATAATTACACTTGCATTGGTTGGTTTAAAAACAACTATCTTATGAAATGTCACAATCATTAAACTATTACCATGAGTATGAGATATTGAACCTAGTTTATCCTTCATTTGATTTTACTAATTAACAATAATGTTCAACCTATTTATATAAATTGAGTGTTTGACATGTTTACTTATTGATCAACATATTTTATTCATTATTACCCTATTTATTACAAGTTTAGTGAAGAAAAATATTGGATCATGTGAATTGGTGTTTTGGAGATTACTTTGTAGCTTCACTTGTTGAAAATTGTAAGTATATGATAGAACAACCATAACTAATTTTTATTTATATATGAGGGTAGTTTAGTGTATTATTGAACCCCGTATAGGGTTAGAACCCTTGGTTATGGTTTGGGTTTTGGAGGGATCATTGTGGAGGATTTTTTCCACTTTTGGCCCCATTAAGGCCATAGTTCGTTCGATCTTTGCACATGTCAACCAACAACCAAAGAGTGACCCATGACTACCTCAATGAGGTTACCCATGAACAAGGGTGGTCATTGGCAGAAGATTATTTCCCTAACCCTTAAAGGTCAACCAATCAAATGAAGAAGTCACACGGCCATCGGGGGAAGATCATTTCCCTAACCCCAAAAGTTTGATCAACCTAAAGAATAAGTTGCATTACCTCTTGAGCCATCTATGCGGACCTACCTTTAGAAGGTCGACATTGACTTAAGATGATCTTTGGGACCTTAACTATGGCATGGCACTTGTAGTTCGTCCAAACTTTTGGGAATCCTAGGGACTTTTACAGATGACAATCAAAATTATAAAATAGGAGAAAATGTATTATACACAAGAACCTAAAAAGTTGTATATAAACTATTATGACTCTAAGAACCTCTAAATATTATTATATTATCTATAGTTGTATTTTGGATGATTAGGAGAAGATTTGGCATTTTCATGATGGATCTTACTAATACAACCTAGAATCTTGATTCTTTGTCCGGTTTTGGGGGAATCTAGGGTATGTCTTTGATCTATTCATATCTTTATCTCCATTTTGGCATATCAACCCCTCTTAAGAAAAATTATTTTAAAATCTACTAGAGAAATAGTCATTACTTTTTTTCTTATCCTAATTTCTTCTTGATCATGATTGATATCAAAGGTTTAGGATTTACATTTTCTCTTTTCTTATACTTGTTAAGGCTATTTCACTTTTTTCAGCTTACCTTCATCATTCTTTACCCCATTTATATAGTCTCCATACTTAATGATATCCTTTGATTTTCTCTAGAATTTTCAAAGTTTCATCTTTTTGTTCCTAATTCTAATAAATCATGTTTGCAATGTGAGATACTTCTAGTTGATATGAAATTCATTATATTTAAATTGATTGCTTCCCCTACAATACTCAACATGTTGATATATTGTTTACCAATATAACATAAATGGTAGTTGTGCATTAGATGGTGGTGCCTGTTGTTGTAAGTAGTTACTTCATCTTCTTGTGCATTATATCGTAGAAGATAACAAATATGTAACACCTTATAACAAAATTGCATATAGTTGCATTTGCATTGCATATTTCATAAGGTGTTACATATTTGTTATCTTCTACGATCTTCTCTCATGAAAGAGTGTAAAAAAAGTTGTATCTCCTTACTCCTTATCCAAATTAAAAAAAAAGTAAAAAAATCCCAAGCATAATCTATTTATCTTGCTAAAATAAAAGGGCAAAAAAAAGTTATTGAAAAAGAAAAAAAAGAGGAGAAAAGGAGGAAAAGGATTTTTAAGTTCAATGTCATATCCTCTCTAAGAAACAAAGAAGGGGATTGTGGTTTTTTTTGTAAACACCTTTCCAACTATACTCATCATTAGGATGAGACATCCATTGCATGCATCATTCCACCAAAAAAAACCTTTGAAATTATTATGTTCTGTTTATGCTTGATCACCATACATAGATTATTAGATCCTTAATCATTTAGGGAGAAGGGTTAAGGGTTGGAAGAGCATAGGTTTACCCATTTACAGTGCCCTTTAGGAAAGGTGGAGCATAATGGGAGGAGAAACCCAAAGTTTATCGTAAAGTACCTAACTAATTAACCAATTATTATGAAAATCGAATTGGTATTATAATAGGTAGTGCACTACACCGCGGAAGTGGGTAGTTCTTGCTACAGGCTCTTTATCTAGAGATAGGGGTGATAGATTTAAGTGTGTAGAGGTTAGTTGTTGTGTTATCCATGGTGAAATCACCATCCTAAGGAATTCATTCTAATCTGAGTTACTCATTCATTACTCTTATTTCACCTTTACATTTTCTTTTAATTAATTAAAACCAATCAACTCTTTTTCTAGGTCTAGCTGATTTGGTTTTAGTTAGTAGTAGTCTCTGGTGTAAGATTTCTTTAGTTCGAGAACTCGAGCCTCTTTTGACCTATATTACATGGCACATGAACTTGCATTTTACACTTACAATCTATGCGTGTCAGTGGCTCAATGAATGTCAGAGTGGGTGGAAATAAGTGATAAGGTGGCTAACCTCTAGATCCCAGCCGCCACTATTGTATATATGGTGTTGGGAAGTCTAGGCGTAAGTGGGGGGAGGGGTAGAATAGGAATATGTACTAACTCGACCCTTGGCCACTAGAGGTAGGTTGGGGAAGAACTTGGACCCTCCTTAGGCTCTTGTAAATGTGAAGGAACTTTAGGATCATCCTCCTTCTCTCTTGTAAATCCAAAGCATGGTCAAAGTACCTAAAAAAGTACAAAGAGCATGCATAAGTGTGCTTGGTAATGAACCATTTATTGAGGGAAATAATATGCATACTAACATGTTTAGATGTGATCAAGCATAAAATGACACAAGATGAAGCCTTAAATAAGGGTTGCATCAAGTACCCATAATCTTTCATGAGTTCTAGGAAAAATCACACTTGTATGTTTCACCTAACAAGGGGTAGTGAGTTGATATGTATGAGAGATTTATTGTTAGGCAACTAAATATTATAAAAATAAAAGATCAATGTGGCTTGCAAGAGAACATAATTACACTTGCATTGGTCGGTTTAAAAACAACTATCTTATGAAATGTCACAATCATTAAACTATTACCATGAGTATGAGATATTGAACCTAGTTTATCCTTAATTTGATTTTACAAATTAACAATAATGTTCAACCTATTTATATAAACTGAGTGTTTGACATGTTTACTTATTGATCAACATATTTTATTCATTATTACCCTATTTATTACAAGTTTAGTGAAGAAAAATATTGGATCGTGTGAATTGGTGTTTTGGAGATTATTTTGTAGCTCACTTGTTGAAAATTGTAAGTATATGATAGAACAACCATAACTAATTTTTCTTTATATCTGAGGGTAGTTTAGTGTATTATTGAACCCCATATATGGTTAGAACCCTTGGTTATGGTTTGGGGTCTTGGAGGGATCATTGTGGAGGATTTTTTCCACTTTTGGCCCCATTAAGGCCATAGTTTGTTCGATCTTTGCACATGTCAACCAACAACCAAAGAGTGACCCATGACTACCTCAATGAGGTTACCCATGACCAAGGGTGGTCGTTGGCAGAAGATTGTTTCCCTAACCCTTAAAGGTCGACCAATCAAATGAAGAAGTCACACGGCCATCGGGGGAAGATCATTTCCCTAACCCCAAAAGTTTGATCAACCTAAAGAATAAGTTGCATGACCTCTTGAGCCATCTATGCGGACCTACCTTTAGAAGGTCGACATTGACTTAAGATGGTCTTTGGGACCCTAACTATGGCATGGCACTTGTAGTTCGTCCAAACTTTTGGGAATCCTAGGGACTTTTACAGATGACAATCAAAATTATAAAATAGGAGAAAATGTATTGTACACAAGAACCTAAAAAGTTGTACATAAACTATTATGACTCAAGAACCTCTAAATATTTTTATATTATTTATAGTTGGATTTTGGATGATTAGGAGAAGATTTGGCATTTTCATGATGGGTCTTACTAATACAACCTAGAATCTTGATTCTTTGTCCGATTTTGGGGGAATCTAGGGTATGTCTTTGATCTATTCATCTCTTTATCTCCATTTTGGCATATCAACCCCTCTTAAGCAAAATTATTTTAAAATCTACTAGAGAAATAGTCATTACTTTTTTTCTTATCCTAATTTCTTCTTGATCATGATTGATATCAAAGGTTTAGGATTTACATTTTCTCTTTTCTTTTACTTTTTAAGGCTATTTCACTTTTTTCAGCTTACCTTCATCATTCTTTACCCCATTTATATAGTCTCCATACTTAATGATATCCTTTGATTTTTTCTAGAATTTTCCAAGTTTCATCTTTTTGTGCCTAATTCTAATAAATTATGTTTGCAATGTGAGATACTTCTAGTTGATATGAAATTCATTAGATTTAAATTGATTGTTTCCCCTACAATACTCAACATGTTGATATATTGTTTACCAATATAACATAAATGGTAGTTGTGCAGTAGATGGTGGTGCCTGTTATTGGAAGTATGCTCTGAGAGTCAGTCATATCATGATTGTAGTGGCATGCATTGCAATTGATATGATTATTAATAAAGGGAATTCCATTTATTATGTTTTCTTCAAGCATGATATAATGAATGAAATATAATATTGTCACAAGAATGTATGACTCAATGATGTGATTTTGGGTTGAGGACTGTATCATGATATCATGTGTAGTCTAGGAGTATTCATTTTTGTCTAAGTCCCTAGTTAGAAATTATTTTGGAAATTAGGACAACAATAATATATCAAGACTAGTATTGTTCTGACTGATGACTATATCTTATTAGTATTGATATTGGATATCAAGTCAAACACATAGGTACTTGTTATGAACAAATGTACTTGACAAAGCCCACTTGAGTATAATACATGGAAGCCAGAAATGATAGTTAGAAACATGTGTCAATGTGACAGTGGTGAGTGTGGCCCATAAACATGAAGTCACTATAATGATCACATGTTTTTTAGTGCACTTCAACGCAATCCAGCATGAGCTTGAATAGGATTTTTACATAAGTAGCACTTGGGAGCACTGTGACACATGATTATTATGAGTGACATTGAAAACATTTGACCCTTCATTGGAATGATATCACAACCACTTGATGAATCAAATATGATATGCACGGCCAAGCTTGTGTGAGTCGATATATGATATTGAGTTCACATATATCTCAAATAGTCTATCTATAGATCAAGGAACAAATATTGAATATTAAGAGAAGGATGTTTGCATGTCTGTAATTCTATCTAGATATCATAGATAGAGTGATTATATGATCATTTTAGTACCAGTTATAACATTAAATTTAAGTTGTTCTCCAACTTATCCAATAACTTTGGGTGGAAATAAAGTTTTATTAGATACTAATCACTATCTATGACGTCATAATATGAGTATAGACATCACTACCGATATAATGTGGAGATTATAGGGTCACACACATAAGAAGAACAAGGAAGAGGAGTACAACCATTGACATAAGATTAATTGGTCATAAAAGATTTAGGAAATAAATTTCATCAATGATAGATTGTTTGGAATCCCACTCAGTTGATTGGACCAATGATATACTGTTGGAATCCCAATCGATATATTAGAAATTTCGCTCGATTGACTGGATAGACTAGTCAATCAATTGGAAAGTCTAATTAATTGACCAAGCCAAGATCATCCAAGTTGATCGGTTGGCAAGTCCAATCACCGAAGTGGACATGATCATCCCAGTCAGTTGATTGTCCAATCAGTAGCCTAATTAGACAATATTAGTGATCTAGTTCACTAATTCCATAAGATTTTAGTACATTCTAGTCAACTAATTGGTTGTACCCAAATGGGTCACGTAAATGCAACCACTACCTTTTTGTTTCCTATGGTTCTAGAAGTCATTATGCCTTGCCTCTCCTATTTATAGGGGAATGATGGCCAGGTTTTGAATACACCTTTTGACACATGAACCCCAGCCATCATTACCCACAAGGGAGATAGAGAAGGAGATAGAGTGCAATACTAGCACATTGTCAATAGAGAGGCTACTCCTTCCCCACTAGCTCTTGTGGTGCGACGCAGAGTTCATGTCATATGTGTGGACTACATAGAGGAACATGTGTTATACAACTGAGTTAGAAGGACATTGTCAAACATAATTAGTACCTTTTCATGCACCTATATCTCCACATGATGAACATCCCCAAATCTACTCTACGATGAGGTATATCTCACATCCCTCCTTCTAGACATATAGTTGTTGATGAGATGTGCTTATAGGAAATATAAAATTCTTATTGCTTTTTTTGTACTTGTCGCCTCCACATTTCCCAACACCTATTTTACATGTGAAGATTGAGATTGGTACCTTAATAGGGAAGTGATAAAGTCCATGCTCATTGATAGGTTCATGCCCAATTTTGAAAGTGGGAACAAGTAGAGACTATACAATGGACTTAGATAAGACAACTTGTCAACTATGATTAAGTTTACAATACTAAACTTTTAGAACATTATTAACCCATCAAAATGAATGTTTTCTTAAAAGATGTTTGATTTTCTATCCATGAATCTATAACCCTATTCATTGTTTTCCTCCATAAACCTTGATGAAGGTCATGATAATGCCCTCACCAGAGAAAGTTGGCAACAAAGACCCTATGGAATGGGATACTTATGTTGACTATCATTGGTGAAGATAATTATAAGAGTATTTTCCTTGGTAATAGTAAATGACTAGGAAAGGGAATTTTAGCAAAGGAGGTTAAAGGAACAACTAAAATAAATAAATAAATAATTCATATCCATGAGTGCAAGTCATGCGGATGACACCACAGTGGAGTGGGTCACCACACCAAGCATGTTTTCTTCAAATGCAAGTAGGAGGGTCGCTTCATTTCTAATTGACCTAAACCTCTATTTTTAGCAACCTTCCCGTGGGTGCTTGAGCCTCACCAAGTCACCGCAATGGTGCAACAAAAGGGTATTCCACTTATAGCAAGGAGTCTAAGGCCAAATCAAACCACTGGATGAAGATGAGATTTATAATCATGTTTGTTTTAAATTATGCCCCATACCTTTAAATATTTGTGACAATTATTTTGGTAGGAACCATATATCTCAATAATCATTTGGTAAAAGTTGTATTTGATTATAGATCGACAAATACTTTCATGTCGTGAAATATTGTGTCAATCTTACACGAAATGTAAAATAACTAGGATACTTAATGTCATGAAATCACAATTTTCACATTAACGAATCCATTAGAAAATTGCACTAAAGCATAAAAGGATATGCACTACCAAATTTATTAAAGAAAATCATAATACATTTATTCCCTATTAATCATACAAGGAATATTAGAGAATTAATTGATAGAAGATAAAGGTCAAGCTAGAGAGAGCATCTCTTTACTTAAGAATTATCACCATACAAATTAATGAGGCAAGCATCCCTTGAGGTGAAGAAACTTCATACACAATAATCTAGTCCAGTTTCAATCATATGAACATCAATCTCATCTCTTTTCAAGATATCAAAACACTACCAAGAGGATAACTATCATGATTAGAGATCTAATTACAACAATATCATATTGTTTTTACAACCTTATTAATTTCCTTTCTACTAACTTTTGTTTCAACCGTACGTGAAGCCGACAAGGCATTTTGTAAAAGACTTCATAACCAATTATTTGGTGTCTTGGTTTATTTAAAACATTGGAAACTTTGCAAGAAAAAAGTAACATGATCGACCATATGGAGGTAAGAGAGATAGAGTCCTACTGATGCAAATTTATATTGCACAAGAAATCGTCTAGGGATGGAATTTCTAGTTTTTATTTAACCAAGTGTATGATAATCCCACCAGCAAGTGGATGGATCTTGTTGCATTTATATTTTAGGATAAAATCCCAAATATACAACATATCTAAGAATTATCTGATTAAAGTAACCAAGAAATAATTATTATTTATTACCAAAGTAGGTTGTTGGTTGAATGAAAGGATGAATATAACTTTAGAAACATCGATGGATATTAACACTAGGGTGGATACATTTTACCACCTCTATGTATATTCACTCTCTCACTGCACCAGACACAATCATAGAAAGATAACATCGAGGCTGAATAGATCTAAATACTTTCCAATGATGATCCAGCTCAAAAAAATATCACCCTATACTCATTGTTGAATTACCTAGAGATCACATGTCTAAAGTTCTCATCAAGGGTTTAAGAAGAACTAACAACATACATGACTTTGTTTTGAATTTTTATACACCCATGTCTTGATATACATGCAAATATGTTGGGCGAACACATATACAAGGCAATAAAGGATCAATTCAAAATGTAACATTGTTTATACATGCTTAGACACAATATAAAAGAGTGAAAATAGGTAGCATGGATACTGCACATACCCTAGTGAGGAGGCTACTCACTCGATATGACAATAACTAGTTTAAAAGGGAAATAAAGAGAGTCATCGTTACAATAGAAAATAGTGGGGAACCTGCGACATGCAGTTTACTATCTTCAAAATTAGAGATGAAGGGGAGTGAGGTGACAACATGATAAATCATGGACGTTCATCAGGGTGGTCTTGAGCATGTCGTTCTTACTTCTTTGGTGGAATGGAGTTGAATTGACAAGGTGGAGTTTCTGAGATAGATCTCTTAGTAGTTGTCAAAGGTGGCTATTGAGGGTGTCACTGGTGGATGATCGAGCATCATTGGATAGACCCTTTCAAGGTCTGAACCTTGATCCTCAATAGAAATGTTTATGAATCTAGAGGTGGAGCTTGAGGTCATAATACGACAACATTTCAACATCTAATATGATGCCTAGAGTAGAGGTTAGGCCTTGTATTTATAGACAAAGTCAGGGTAAGAAAGTATCCTCCCAGCTCCCTACAATTATGGCAACAACGATGATGGAGAAAAATGATGTGTAGTATGGTTGGCAAGAGGGTCTCCCGACAAGGGCCTTGGTAAGCACCTTCAATAGGTTCCTCTATAGGAGGATGAGTAACTTGCTTTTATATATGGCCTTAGATAGGTGGATGTCGATGCTAGACCTCAATAATTGGTTGTTGAGGGGTGTCTCAATATCTTATGTCGAAGGATGTCTTAATAGAACATTTTAAGTATGAATCAATAAATGGCTATCAAGGGCAGAGATTTTATAGGTACCTTCTCTGGGATACGTTGACATGTAACTTTTATGGGTGGGCAAGGTGGTGCTTTGATGGATGGTTGTTGAGGTAGGAGATTTAGTTGGTGGTATCAATGGATTAATTTAGAATTATCACCTGGGGAGATATTGGCAAGTGACCTTGGGATTGCATCAACATGACGGCCATTGAGGGTGAGCCCTAATGGGGGCCATCAAAGGCGATTGTCAATGGATGCCTAAAGCTTGATTAGTATGACCACTATCCCAAGCTGGTGAATAGAGATCAAAGCTTGAACCTACCATGAAAAACAAAGAATCATGTTTAAACCCTAACAAATTAGTATAAAACTAAACACAAGTTAATTCTAAAGCAAAATGTAAATGCAAAACTAGGTTGAAAATGTGAATCAAACTAGGATGAATATACATTCACCATTTTCCAAAAACAAGTTCATTTAATCAATGGAGGAAATATAATTATCATCCAAAAAGCTCAATTCCAAAAACCTATTTAGTGAAAGAGTAATTCCCATCAATTAAGATAAAGATATCTAACATTCTTCCTATGGGATGGGTTTCATTTTTATATGAAGTAGCATGGATGGAATACTCCTTAAGAGTAGTAGGGCTAGTATGTTTTCTCTTTCTTGTAGCTATCTTTATAGGTTGGCTAAAGTTAGAGGATTGATCTTCAATAGGCATTGATTGAAGGATTGTCATTGAATGTATCCACTTTTGCTATCTTCTCACTTGATTTCCTCACCCAAAGTTTGTTAGCATGAGGAGCTTTCTTAACATGTCTGCATGTCCACTTGGTTGTGCCTAGACATGCCATATGATTTGCAAAGGGTGAAAATCCATTCATATTCTACTCTGATTGTATCTTCCACACCAACCTCACCATTAAAATTGATTTGCACTAGTACAGAACTGGCCTTTAGTATCAGTTATTTAAGGCCTTTGGTGTTGGTTTCAAAGCAACACCCAAGTGGGCGTCGCTAAAAGTCAAAACCTTCATCGTCAGTTTTAATACCGACGCCATAACCCTTCCCGCCACCAAAAATACGCCAGCAAGGACACTATAGGCATCAGTTACTTAATAAAATTGACATTATATCTAGGTCAAAGACGTCGGCGTTTCACAAAAACTGACGTCATAACCCTTCCCGCCACCAATAAAACATACCATCAAGGGCACCATCGGTGTCAGTTTGTATATATAACTGACACTATACCCACATAGACGTCAGTTTTTTGCTAATAACCGATGATGTATGTCTTTGTTGTCGGTTTTATACTAATAACCGACGCCTATGTTCTGATTTTTTTTCTTATTAATTTGCAGGCCTGCTGTATGGCTGGTCAGCAGGATGTAGAACCTACATTTCAGTTCTAAACTACAGGTTTACAACATCCATTGATATCAGCCAACAACAGGCCACAAACCTGCAAAATTAACAAGATTGACAATATTATATATGGATTATGTGATTCACACACATGTATAAGCACATTTAATTCATATTATTTTTCATCACACACATGTAGAAACTAGTAGTTCCATACACATTGTTAATTTCCTCCATTTTCACACACATTTAGCAACATGCAGTTCCATTCATTTCATCTCTTTTCACATTCAGACACATGTAGAAACATTCATGTATTGATCATCTTCACATTCACACATATGACAATTTAAAAAAATTCATTCACATTCACACAAAAATAATTATGAGAACAAAGTTTAGAAATATTATTCTTTATTCATCATCGTCATTATTGCCATCAGTGTCCCAATCATATTTAAAAATTCCCACTACTTGTAGGGATTTTACCCATTGTTCTCTTACATCATTTAAGTCTTCCATCGTATAGGGAGTATGTACATCTAATAACTTTCCACCTGTAGTGAAGTCAGTTTTAAACACCTGCAAAGAGAATGACGTATATATAATTAATAATATATAATAAGATTGATATATTTTATATTATCTAATGAGACTATATATAATACCTTATGTATGGTATCAATTTCCATTATGGAATGTTTGATAATTAGGTCCATAAATCACATCACATAGTATGCACATGCTCAACCATTGTCTTGTGTAGCACACTATAAATTGAAACATACAAAATATTCAAAAATACAAATAAGCACAGTTCACATAAATAATATATACATTGGAGTCGGGAAATTACTTTCACATTCTCCCAAATTAGTGGTTGATTCTTTTTTTTTGGACCTTTCCTCCAGCTCTTTTAAACTCATGTAAACCCTACATGTTAATGTAACACATTAAATTGCATAATTAAATAGTAATGTAATAACAGATGTTAACGGATATAAAAATATGAAATATTTCTCACGGGAATAATGGCTTTTTCATTGTGTGTCCATATAATGTATTCAATTCATTCCCTACAGGATCTAGATAATAGATAGTGAATGTCTTGGGGACAATAACTAGTAACTCCCAATGTCTACCACTACAGGTAAGAAAGTTAAAAATTAATAACTCAAAATCCACAATAAAAAATGTAATTTTCTTAAGTCCAAATTATAAGAAAAGTAAACTTACTCGACATTTAATGGAGCTATTATCACTGTCTTCTTTTTTACCAAAATATTTAAAAGCAACACAGCAGTATGAAGTAGCTAAAGAAGGGTCTTTATCTACAAGACTAATCAAAGATGGAACCAAAAATCCCACATGGGAAAATAAAAAATCTGTACATATCGTGTGTAAGTGGCTGCAAAACATGTATTATGTATGCATTAATATATAAGAAACCAGACCACCATATATAAAACAAGGTATATAGATGTATAAACAATATCTCACCATATTCATAGCTCTATCATAGATGTATTCAACCAATCATAACGAAACAACTCCAAAATAGCTTGTATAAATAGCTTGTTATCGTATGATTGACCTACAACATCCTCCGGAATAGAAACATTTATAAGGAAATTTGGATCATGTCCGCCTATCCATACTGCCATACCCCTACAATTAGGACCTAATGAGGTATGTAGGTCCCTTAGAAGCGAAGCCAACTTGGTACTTTAGGAGGTGGAGGTGGAGGTCGAGATGTAGCGGGTGTCTTCCTTTTGACCTGTATATATAATTTCAGATCAATTGACTCATATATACACACTAACAAATTAACGTAATGTAAATTTACCATACAATATTAGTATAGACAACATCCGCTTTGGGCCACATTATCACTCCGCCTTCTGCCTCACCAAGCATTTCAGAATCTGGGTGGGCATATGGTAATAGAAGATCCCTCCAATTGAGGAGTACATGTATCAGGCTCACACGAACCACACCAACGGGTACTGGAGTCCCATGAAACATGTCCCCTGGAAGGGTTGGGTAAGCATGTGCCTCTGCAATGATATATTTTTGACTTTTTAGACGATATGGCTTCAACCCCTATAAATTTACGTAAAGAATGTTATATACATATATACATAAACATATCATCTTGAAAAGACTAACTACTATATATGTCATAAAAATACTTACATCGGATGTGCTAGGTGGTGGGTCTACATGATTACTCTCAATCACATCTGTAGTAGGAGAAGAGTGGCACACCACATGTACTGTCTGAGTGGCAGGATGAGACGCCTGCCACTTGCTAATTGCTTCATGGAGTCTCTTATCAAGTGCTTCCCCGACTCTCCTATTAATTAACTCATCTATATATACATGGACAAAAGAAACACTAACTTTTGATTATTGAATTCCATTTCACAATAATATTCTAAAAAAAGAACATATTACCTCAACATTTGATAGTCCTGCTTTTGGGACATATTTGCGTTGTGATGGCCCAAAGAATGCTTTTATGCTCACACTAGCGCTTGCACCCCTCAGACGTCCAGGATGCTCTAGGTTACCAAGAGCAACTGTCAATTCATCCCTTGTGCCCTCAGGGATGAACTTGCCTTCCTTCCTCTGCTCATGAAGCTCTCGCTAATTACCATCAACAGAAATTGGTAAGTAAACATAACAATAATCAATATCGATTGCTCTAAGAGTTGAATTTTATCATTTTTGCAGTCGCCTTAGTAGTTACGGGTTTCTTTATATCTCCCTTCTTGTTTTGCTTCCCAGCTATCCACATAGCATGGTGAGGCAAAGGTGTGGGACCAATAGTAGAGGACTCTACAGTCTCCTGAGTAGCAGCAGACTGAGCAGTAGACTCAGCCTGTAGTCTTTGGCGAACGCCTGCATAGCCTCTTGGACCCATTGTGTGGTCATGCACATTTAGTGCACACCTTTTTCTTTGATCATCGCTGATAGCCTTGTTAGTAAGCACATTGATTTGGTTAGTAACACTAAAGGTTAATCTTGAATAGGTGAATACATAAGAACGTATATTAATTAAATTGGGAGTGGCACTAATATCTTGAATTCATCCATTTTTCTTTGGGTAACAAACTCCTCCCAGTCTTTAGGGTCCAGGTAGTTCCATTTCTTAGTGACTGCCTTCTTCCTAAATTTATTTTTTAAAGAGAATACAAACAAAAATTATTAGTGTAGAGTTAGTCAAAAAGTGATCAATGTCTAGAATTGGAAATCAACCAAGAACCTCTTCTCAGCATCGCGTATGTAATCTCGGGTGAGATTTATCATATAGTTCCTTAAGACCCTCCCACAGTGTTGCATCACACATTTATGATGCAACTTTTCATCCAGACCAAATATACTCTGCAAAATAGAATTGCTATTAACTAGTATCCTAAAAATTAGTAATCTACAAAAATATAATTGTAAATAATAATAACTCACGCATAGTTCCTTCCATACTAAGTCTTTCTTCCCCTTAGGAAACTTTATGACAGGATTCTATGTTAGGACTACAATGGATGTGAGTAAGAACCCCAAGATATGAAATAAATGAGTTGCATTCACTCCAACTGGATTTCATGCATGATCAAAATCTACAGCCAGTTTGGGTCCATTGCCCCTTTGATGTAGTAACTTGTTCATCATTGTTATGCCCCTCATTTTCTCAAAAAAAAAATTGCTGCTCATCAAGTGCTCCAATTTCTTCAGGGGGTACATCACCAACCTATAATTTGAAAAAAAAAACACGCTTACAGGATATAACTATAAATGAACATATAGATAGAAATATAGGATATATTTTTAAAACTTACATTGTGAGGCGGCGCATTGATATCATCACCCTCACGGTAATCATCATCACGATCACCATGCTCATGCTCAGTCATCTGAAAGTGTCATTAAAAAATCAAACATTTAGCATTTGACATAACTAGAAGATAATAAAATATTGTAAAGTTCACATTCAGAAAAATAAAACATATAAAAAGTATAAACATGCATGTCTCTAATATTGCGATCTTTTATCAATTAACAATCCTTCATTGTGATCTCTGTGCACATACAAGTCATCAATTTGGTGGTGTTGGCAACCCAACTGAGAATGGACTGGAGTCATCATACTTATCATAGTACTCTATTTCATCTATAGGATCTTCAATGAACTATCTTTTACCATGAAGAACAACCGACCATTTATCATTTGCAGGATCATCAATATAAAATACTTGTTTCACCCGTGATGCCAATATGAATGGTTTACCCTTCTCGCCAATCTTTTCAAAGTTCACTAATGTGAAACCCAATTATCCACTATAACTCCTTTGGTGTTATCAACTCAATTACATTTAAAGAGCAAAATTATGAAATCTATGTAGTCAAACTCCCATATGTCTTCAATGACACTGTAATATGACATTTTAGCTTCACGTGGACACTTATCCTTTGCACTTGTAAAAAACAATGAAGACGCTTGAAGGGTGACCCCACTGTTTTGGACGACACTCTTATAATCTTGACGCTTTGTGTAATATGAGAATTCATTTATGTCAAACCCTTCATAAGACATAACATTCAAGTTTGGTTTAAAGGTGAGGCATTTGATAGTTTCAGTAAGATTATCTGGTGTTTGAGATAGTTGATGTAAGACTTTATCTTCAAATCACTTAATAAATGTCTTGTTATGCTCTCTAGCAAGCCACATTGAATTGGCTCGAGGATATTGTCTCTTGATGAAATTGGTATGTTTGGAGATATAAACAGTCACTTCGTCGATGTTGTGTAAAATATACAAGTGACCTTGTTCCAACTGCTCACGGCTAATTACTTTCATATGTGATTCCAAAATTCCTTTGCTAAAATGCTCCTCAATATTCTTGTCATTAACAAGAGCGTCATTACCACTCAGAAAGTCATTGCAAAAATCCATAACCTCTCTCACCACATAACCCTCAATAATACTCACTTCAGGCCAATAACGGTTTTGAACATCACCTTTAAAAATGCTCATGTATCGTTCAAAGGGATACATCCAATGCAAGAACTGGTCCCAAGATTTTCACTTCCCTAGTCAAGTGGACAACAAGATGTACCATGATATCAAAGAACGAAGGAGGAAAATACATCTCAAGCTGACATAGGGTAACAACCACTTCTCTTTGCAATTTATCAAGAGTATCAGGGTCAATAACTTTTCTGCACAGACTATTGAAAAAGAAACAAAGTCTGGTGATTGCAAACCTTACATACTTCGGCAATATAGATCGAATTGCCACGGATAATAGTTGTTGCATTAGAGTGTGACAATCATGAGATTTAAGACCTATCAACTTCAGATCTTTCATTGATACCAATCTATAGATGTTGGATGAGTAACCCTGTAGCACCTTAACATTTACCAAGCATTCACAAAAAGTTTTCTTCTCCTTTCTAGACAATGTGTAACAAATGGGAGGTAAGTATGTTCTCTGATCGCTACTAACTACTTATGTTAATTCTGTCCTTATTCCCATTTCACATAGGTCCATTCTGGATTTTATCCCATCTTTAGTCTTACCTGGTATATTTAACAGAGTACCAATGATGCTATCACATACATTTTTCTCAACGTGCATGACATCGATACAATGCCTAACTGCCAAATAACTCCGATAAGAAAGATCCCAAAATATTGACTTCTTCTTGAATAAATATTTGTCACTCCGTGTGGCCATGGTACATTGTGATCTCTTACCAAATTCATTGGCAAAGTGTTTTACTCTTTCATAAACAACCTCCCCTGGTATAGGTTTAGGTGCACTCTATTCCTCATTCTGTCCATTGAATGTTTTACGCAACCTACGATACAGATGGAATCTTGGAAGAAACCTTCGATGACCAAGATATACAGTCTTGCCGCCATATTTTAGTCGTATTGAATTAATATTCTCTTCACATATAGGACACACTTTAGATCCTTTGACACTATATCTAGACAAATTTCCATATGATGGAAAGTCATTAATAGTGCAAAACAACATAGCATGCAAACAAAATGTCTCTCTTCGTGAAGCATCATAGGTCATCACACCTTCACCCCAGAGTTTCTTTAAGTCATCAATCAGAGATTCAAGATAAACGTCGATATCATTTCCAAGTTGTTTAGGGCCCGATATCAACAACGACAACATAACATACTTATTTTTCATACACAACCAGAGAGGAAGATTGTATATAATAACCATAACTGGCTAAGTGCTATGTTGGCTACTCAATGTCCTGTACGGATTCATCCCATCTGTACAAAGCCCAAGTCTTAGATTCCTGACTTCTTCACCAAATTTAGGGTACAATAAATCAATCTTCTTCCACTGTGGGGAATCAGACGCATGTCATAGGATCCCATCATTATTTTTCTTAACATCTACATGTCACCTCAAATTCTTCGCATCTATCGAATTGGAAAACAAGCGTTGAAACCGTGATATTATAGGTAGATACCACATCACCTTGGCAGGATGACCAGTTTTGGACTCCCCCGGAGTCGTCAATTTATACCTTGATGCACCACATTTTGGACAATCTTTCAAACCCACATAGTCCTTTTGAAATAATACACAATCATTCAGGCATGTGTGTATCTTCTTGGCCTCCATTCCCATTGGGCACAACAATTTCTTTAACTGGTATGTTGAGATTGGCAGCTCGTTTCCTTCAGGAAGAATTTCTTTCAACAAAGACAACAATGACGTGAAGCTTTTATCGCTCCATCTATTGTTAGCTTTCAGCTTATATAATTTCAACACAGTGCTAAGCTTCGTAAACTTACAACCTGTGTATAATGGTATCTCAACATCATGCACAATGTTTCTAAACATGGGAGGTGGATTGGTGTGCTCTACCCCACAACTATCCAACATCGCATCAATGATGTCTACTGGAACTAGTTCGTTCACATATACGTCATTGGAGGCAATTTCTTCTTCCACACAAGCACTGCTATCGACATCCACTGATTTCAGGTTTGAAATCTCTCCATGCCAGTACCATTCTGTATAGCCTTGTACAATCTCGTTGCACATGACATGACTTTTGATTTTGTCACCAATGCTGACTTTCAAGTTGTTACCGCAATGCATATATGGACAGTAGAACCTATCTCCAGGTTGTTTCCTATGTTCCTCAACAAATCTAATAAACTGATCAAGACCAGAAATAAACTCTGGGTGCAACAATTTAGAATGGACATCCATGATCTATCCATTCTATGATCAAGGAGAAAACAAGTATATATTAGGGTTTAGGGTTAAAAGATTAGGATCTAGGGTTAAAAGTTTAGGATTTATGGTCTTATATATAATAAATGTGTACCACCTATCCCATTCTTGAACACCTAATCTCACTAGTAAATGTATAATGTGTATTGGATTTTCAAGAAAATTTTGGCAGTATTTTCCCGTTGTTCTCTAAGTACATATGACAACTCATTCTCATTGACTGTGGTAGCACAATGTGGAGTTCCCAGTGGTCTGTGTGAACTACTCTAGAGGCGAGGAGGCCTTTTCCACCCACTAGGAGGATGTCGTCAACTACCATCTGTGGTGTTATACCAGGATGCCATTGCTGACGACTGATCAAGTGTTGCTTGAAGAAGAAGCACACCACTACAAGAGTTGACACTGGACTTGCTTCAGGACCATGTATGTCTCTTGCATATATTTTTTCCTAGATACATTGTTGTCAAAGCGATCTGCCAATTTGGAAATCGAGCATTAAAAATTTTATTTCTGCTGTCTTATATGTTGCCTCCATTTCCTAACAAGGCTTTCCCTAGAACTACATACCACAACACCAGTTCACCATGTTGTTATTATAGATGAAACAACATTTCACATTAAATATGAATTTATACCTGATATTTGTATAAGATGTGGCGTAATGGGTCATACCATTGATGATTATTAGATTCCTCCTCCAACAGAAGCTACTACTTCTACACATACAGACAGATACATCAGAGCAAGTTGGAACCAAACTGAACAAAGATGGCAAACATTTTATGGGAAGAATATTCATTTTAAGAGACAACCAAGGAAGGATCACATGCCATTACAACTGTTACTAAGAATTTAAAGTCAGTTTCAAACATATTCGATGCATTATTCTTTGAAGATAAGATACTGAGATAATGGAATGTGAAAATCCAAATCCCAATCCTGCTCATGTAAGATTGACAACCTAGGCAACCCAATCTTCAAAGGCATGGACCAAGAAAAGAAAATAGGCCACTCCTCAAGATATTACAAATATTGACATGAGAATGTCAGTTGCAGGGGAGAGGGAGTAGCCCAAGTGGTGCTGCTCAGCAATCCCCAATTAAGGGACTAGGGTTCGACTCTAGGCGAAAACCCTCGGGGTGCAATAAAGTCACCACGTTACTGAGCGCGCCGCGGTGCCCCCAAGTACGCGGCTACTTTTGAGGTTTACCCTTGACTGGGTGGGGTCCAATAGTGGCCGATCCTGAGAGGGGTTCCTCGTTATTAAAAAAAATGTCAGTTGCACCATCAATGGAGACTTAAGGAACTGTCGACACTCAGACCAATGGTAACCAAAGTCTTTGATCATCATAATCATTCCATTGTAAATCCAATTGGTGATGAAGTTATTACTCATGTCATACATAACATGGATTCATTTAGTACTACACGCGATGTTGATATTGACACTTCACATGAACTTTCCTCTCCCCTACACCCTCTGGATAAACCTTTTATACAATCAACCTCAAGGAAAATGGGTGGGGAATTTCAAGGCAGTAGTGACAAAATATAATGAAGTCTTATGGCATGATTGATATGCGGTGAACGGAGGGGAGGGGAAGGGAGGAGAAATAGTTGAAGTTGTTTGGTTGCACATGGTGAAGGGAATTGAGGGGAGGGGGATGAAGGGGAATGGAGAGGAAAGAATCAAGTGTATTTTCAACCGCTTTCTCCCCACCAAATCAGAGTGGAGACAAGGAGAAGGGAAAAGACTTGGCGGGAAAATATTTATAAAGCTTGGAGAAAAATATGGATTGTGGAGGGAAAATATAAATAATACGGTGGGAAATATTTGTATAGCTCACAGCCAATAAGAAAAAAGAATATGTAGTCTTTCACCTCACTTGAAGGGATTACAAATGTTGGGAGGAAGTTGGAGGGAAAATATACAAGAAAAATTAAAAAATAAAAGGAAATTAGAATAAATGTAGCATACATTAAAAAAAATAGAATGTCTAGAAAAAATATTAATAGAGAATTTGGAAAGTTTGAGATAAATAATTTTTTTAACATAATAACATAAGGAAAAATAGAAAATGGAGTGAATTGTAGAGGAAAGTGTAGGGAACTCTCAAATTATGGAGGGAACTTAAATAAATGGAGAAAATGTTATAAATATTGAGGAAAGTATACGTATACAATGACTATAAAAGGAATAGTAGTCCCTATTTGCATCAACAATGTTTTACATCGTGTTAGACATAAGAAATATATCTTCTTCATTAAAAAAATAATTATACAAATAATTTTATTTTGATCACAATACATGTGAGTTTAATTTATCTTGATTTTTTATGTACTAATATGTGTGTTGTATGTAACCTTTTAGAATAATATGACTTGTTAAAAAATGACATTTTTTTAAAATATTTTTTATGTTCTCTCCCCTTCCCTTCCCCCATGCTAACCAAATAGACTAAAATAAATATCCCCTCCTCTCCCCTCCCTTCACCTCCCCTTCATTCACCGCCTACCAAACATAGCATTAGTGTATGAGAATTCCTTTCCATTTTAGTAACTGAGATGATATGTAAGCATCAAATTTGTTGTACGTATACGTAGAATACATGGTCATGAGGGATAATACGTGTACCTTACATTGGGATGCGATGTACTGTTCCCACTCTATTTCTGAGTAGTATCGATAAAGGTTTAAACCCTTTCCCCCAAAAAATGCACACATTACTTCTTCATCTTTTGTCGAAATATAAGAAATAATCAAGAGCGAGAAAGTTGACTATGTAAATTATTTGGAAACGCCATGTTGATTCTCCGACATTTCTTCCGAAATATTGGTACAAGTAGCTTTCTGACTCGGCATAATCTGCTACAATACTTGCTCAGGCCGAAGGGTTAATTAGGGCCCAACTAGTTCAATTACCCGGTCAATGATTATCCATAGGGATTGGGTAATAAGTGCAGATGCTAAATAGCTTTCGTAGCTCAGTTGGTTAGAGCACCCGTTTAGTAAGCGGGAGGTCTTGAGTTCAACTCTCAACGAAAGCAATTTAAGTTTTTATATTATATATATATATATATATATATATATATATATATATATATATATATATATATATATAAGATCAGCTTCATATATCTACTCTACTATGTCCAAGTCATAGGATAATGTGAATGGATAAATTCTGTATAGTCACACCGCCTAAAGAGTATGTTTTCGTCGCATTATCAATTTGTGTGTGTGTGTCGTATGCGAAGCCTAGATACTCTAACCAAATACAGTCTCCGCTAATGAGATGTTCCATCCATATGCTGAATTATATTCATATCAAATTTTATAGGTGACACTCTAGCTGATACACAAAAATATGTGCTTGCTATCATTTAGTGTAGGAGGTTGCAAACATAATGAGTGTTTGAAAAATGATCATCTATTACTGTAATCACATATTTTGCAAATGAAAAAAAAATAGAGACTTCGCAAGTGGATATGTTGTTCATTTACATTCGATTAGAATTATTTTATATGATAAAATTAAAAAATCAAATTGAAACAGAGTTCTTTTAGAAAAAAACATAATGTTAGATAGGGACATTTCTGTGCTGAATTCCGTCTATAGATGATAATCAAACTCTTAATTGAACCCTCCAGCTCTTGCATGACGTTTCAGTATATTGGCCAACATGGCCACTGGATTGCTTATTTAATCTTGAGTTCATCTCTCAACGAAAGCAAGTGTGTGTGTGTGTGCGTGTGCGTGTGCGTGTGCGTGTGCGTGTGCGTGTGCGTGCGTGCGTGCGTGCGTGCGTGCGTGCGTGGGTGGGTGCGTGCGTGCGTGCGTGCGTGTGTGTGTGTGTGTGTGTGTGTGTGTGTGTGTGTGCGGTGTGCGTGTGTGTGTGTGTGCGTGCGGTGTGTGTGTGTGTGTGTGTGTGTGTGCGTGCGTGCGTGCGTGTGTGTGTGTGTGTGTGTGTGCGTGCGGTGTGTGTGTGTGTGTGTGTGTGTGTGTGTGTGTGTGTCAGGCTAGAATACACTCGAGTGTACAGATCACACTATACACCTCAATGATGTTTGCCTATCTAGACCATGTTTTTACAAAATCTAATCCATTGATCTTCATGGTTACAATAATAATAGACTACATATAAAATTTGAGCTCATTTGGATGAGTATAAGTCACTCATCTAAGGACAACAAAATCGACGCACAAAACTACTGTGAAATGCATGATTTTTGCCTCCTTTAGATGCATGACCTATAAGTGTCAAAATGAGTTAAAATTTATTATATAGTAGGTTCTTAAGATAATTAAGAAGATCAACGGTTTAGATTTTTCAAAAAATACTATCTTTAAAAACCACTTGCATATGGAAGGGACTGCAAATGGGCTAAAGTGGTTTGGGAAAACCTCCTACAAGACAACACCCCAACAAACTTCTTCACCAGCAATCTGAAAGAGTGGAATTAACTTAATATTCAACAGACAGCTGCTGATCCACAGAGGTATGCTACCTTCTCCACCACTTGCATATGGAAGTGCCGAAATGAAGAGATCTTCAAGCAAGTCACCTGTCCCCTCAGCCATCAGGTGAACCATATTCGAAACAAAATGGCGAGCATCATGACAGTGATCGATGTCCCTGCACATACAAGGCCTGACAAAATTTAGCATATTAGACACACGAAGATGGCAAAATCCTCCACCTAACGTAAACAAGTTGAATGTAGATGCAGCAAAGACCCCAAACTCCAGTCAAGCAGCTGCTGGAATGGTTCTGCGAGATTCTCAAGGAAAATGTTTGGAATGGCAAGGCTTAAATTTTCATGCTTTGGATGCTACTGAGGCTGAACTCAAAGCCATCCTCGCAGGGCTCAACTGGGTAGCAAGTACTCAACTCGAAAACTTCATATTGGAGACGGACTCTAGGAGTGCTCTTCTCATGATCCAAGATGAAAAACTCAACAAAAACACAGAGCAATCTCTAAAGGATTTAAGAGGCGAGAAAGAAAGTGCTCAATCACAGCATGCACTCCCAAAAGACAGAGAAGGGAATGAGTTGGCGGATGCGCTTTCTAAATATGCTCTCCAAGTCCAAGTTTATTGGTTGTATCCGGGGTCCTCCCTCAATCTGTTTCTGCCATTTACCTTAACGAACAACGTTGTAATTTCTGATGTTAGACCTGCAAGAGGGGGGGTGATTAAAAAGGCCTCCTAACTTTGGCAAAAAAAAAAACAAGTGTGGCGGGCAAATATTATTGGCACTCACAGAGTCACAGTTAACCTCGTGAACCCGCTCCCCAAACTCCATAGAGCCCAACCTTGACTCACCACTGTCTCTGCTGAACTTTGCTACGATTATGCAGTAGTAGTCAAATTAAGGAGCTAATGAATTGCAGTAAGTTGGGTTTCAATACAAGTTCGGGTTGTCCATCTTGACTTGAGCGTCGTTTCAGATACTGTGTTCCATTTCTGGGCGAAGCTCGAAAGGACTACTTTGACTTGCAATCACCAATCCTTCACTCTGTCACACCACAGCCACAGTTCCATTAAATAGGAAAACACCCAACCACGTATGGCTCAAAGCATATAGTTTAGGACCGTATGGTTTTTCAGAAAATGCATATAGTTTAGAACAGTATGGTATTTAAGAAAATTAACTCACTGCACGATTAGGCCTAATATTTTAAACTGAATCTAAAACCTTGTACCATGACACTTTCAAGAACTTCTTTCTCAGCGGAAAAGATGCTATGGTAATCACAAATTAGAAAATGCATAAAATATATGATTTTATCATTAAATAACCTAATTCATCAAAGTTGTAATAAAAATGTACAAGCATGAAATGTGAAAAAATAGCAAAAAACATAAGTATGAAATGCAGGAAAAAAAACTAATTGGTTATAAAGCGTAATTTTCTGTCATAGTCACAAATTCGGTATTTGGGATACATACGGCCCATAGTAACAAGTTCGAGATTCGGCAACTTTTCGGCTGGTTGGAAAAAGTCAAAATTCGGAAGAAATCGAGAAAAGTCATGAAAAGATCGATAAATTTCGGTCAAAGTTCGGTCAACTATTCGGAATTAGTCGATAATAAGTCGGCAATATAAGTATATACATATATATGTATGTATATATATCATACTTGTTAAGGCGGCAAGGCGACACGGCGTTGGGGCCGGACACCTTGCGCCTAGGCGACCTTTAAAATAATAATTTATGTATATGTTTTATGTATATATACATGTGTCATGGTTTTTCCCCACTCATATACACACATTGTGGAGTTATATATGTAGTTATCTACATATTTATAGTCGGTCTCTCCATGTATATATATTTTATTGTATGAAAAAACAACCAATTACATTTCTAATATATTATCATTTGACAATAATGTCAAGGACACGAAAAGAATTATTGTAAAGAATGTAAGAGTGATCAACATATAAATATATATTTATTGTCATACATAGCTACAAATATTAAGCAATGTCATCACTATCCTTCATAGCATAACTACTTAGTACAATCTGAATTGAAGGTGCAAACTAAGAAAAATCAAATGTGTACTAAGAGTATTCGATCGAGTCAAATAAAAAAGAGTATTAGATCCAGTCAAACCCAAAAAAGAGTATTAGATCCAATTAAAAAGTGATATTTGGCACATAAAATAGGCAACACTATTAATTTTGAGCATTGGTGTAGCCATATCAAACATTAAAATAAGTAAATATACAACTAGACTCACAAAACTAGGTCAGTGTAGCATTATAATAAAGCGTCCTAGCCTAGGCGCAGCCCTGGGGCGCCTTGACAAGTATGATATATATGTATGTATGTGTGTGTGTGTGTGTGTGTGTGTGTGTGTGTGTGTGTGTGTGTATATATATAAATGTATTTATGTACATACATATATGATGCATTTACCTGTTAAGGCCACAAGACATACAATGTTAGTGAGCGAAAAAGTAGGAAAAGAAGTAAAAAACAGTTGAGTAATAACATGAACTGTCCAGAGGAGTGGGGAGGGGGGTTTGAGGTTTAGTGTGTATTAGGAATTTTGTGTACATGGTTTGGTAAAAAAAGAACAAGCGACTTAAAAGAGAAAAATCGTGAAAAATCGTAAAAAGTCATGAAGAATCGTAAAAAATCGTATAAATCGGAAAACAGTGGGATTCATCGTGAAAAGTCATGAAAAATCGGTGATTGACGTATTAATCGTGATGAATATTCGGGAGCCTATAACATTGTGAAAAATCGCCGATTTTTTGTAAAATTCAGAGACTTGTTACTATGGTATGGCCAAGTTGAAAAATTAGGAAATTGGAAATTATGCGGAAAATTCGGATAAAAATCGGTCAACGTACGGTAAAAGTTCGGTCAACTATTCGGAAAAATGTCGGCAAAAAAGTGGAATATATATATATATATATATATATATACAGAGAGAGAGAGTCAGGCTAGAATACACTCGAGTGTACGAATCGCACGCTACACTCAAATTGTGTTTGCATATCAAGGCTACTTTTTTATAAAATGTAAACTATTAATCTTCATTGACATACTATAATTAGCTACACAAGAATTTTGAGCCTTTTTGGGTAAGTGTAAGTCACTCATCCAAGGGCAGCAAAATCGACACACAACTAATTTGAAATATATATATATATATATATATATATATATGTATGTATGTATACCCACACATATAATGATTGAAAATGACTAAACATCGAACTGATTACTCTAATATTGGAAGAAGAGGAAGAAGTGGGAGCAGCAAGTAGCAGGCACAAATCAGGGAAGAAAGGGGGAGAATGGAGGAGAAAGATGGAGCGTACATGTAGAATGTCGAGGGTTACTCCTCTTGGTGTGTCGGGAGATGGAGGAAGGTTGGACGGTTTAGTGGAACCCTGCTACAAGTTCAAAAGGACGTGAAAAAAATAAATGTGAAGCAAAAGTACATAACTATTTGAAACAGTAAAAAAACGTATTAAACGTGTTTAAAATGCAATACGCGAATAAAACGTGAATAAAACGCGTTTAAAGCGTATTATTCGGTTTGGAGTCTAAAACAGCCATAATATACGACACGTGAATAATATACGTTTTTTTTCAAAAAAATGGAGTATATTGTGACTATGGTTTCTGTTATTCAAAATATTGATACATCAGCTTAATATTGTGACTATGGTTTCTGTTATTCAAAATATTGATACATCGGCTTAACCAATTATCTGGCAAACTTTAATGAAAAGCAAAAGGTAGCAATTCATACAATTCTTGCCACAGCATAGAAGCTAAAAGCAAACTTGTTAAGGTAAACTAAACGTCTTCAGTCGACCAGATTACTTCAGAGCATGGTCATCACTGATTTGAAAAAGAAAAATCCATGGCTGTGAGAGTCATCCCCTCACCTGCTATCATGCCATCACTCCTTTATAATCAGTTAAAAAAAGCCCGATAGAACCCTTTAGCTATAACATTAACCGTGATAAATTTCTACAACTAAGCTTCTAATCTGGCGTCCCACATACAAAAGCACCAAAGGGTATGGCTCACTTGTCGATGTAAGAAAACAAAGCCAAGTTTGGTATGCCACTGAAGCGTACAGTTAGTTTTCAGCAGATTTCAAAAATCTACTAACCAACAATGCCGAGATGAACCCCGTAAAACATGCCAAGAGATCTCCTATATACTTCAGGCGGCATGTCTCTGAGGATCCACATATTTATACAATGCTAACTTGATATGTACATTGCGAGTCTCTGAAACAGCTTAGGCATGACCCAATCCAGAGAGTTCTCTATAATCAAATATTGTGTGATAAAGCCCCATGAAACTCCACCCAATATCCTACGAAACAATTAAGCAAACTATTAATTCCCGTATTTCAGTATCTGATAATAACAAACCCTGCCTCAGAATCTAGGTAAAACGTTGTTTACAGCTACACTAGGATGATCACCGCCAAAATTGCATTAAGAGGACATATGTGTTCACAGTGTTTTAAAAATCAGTCTGTGTGGCCGCATACAAGGTTCGGACCTCCAACCAAACCGCATATTGGAAATCCCTTCAAAAAGCCGACCAGGCCGCATAATCGGTTGTAGGGCCGCATACAAGGCCGATTAAATCCCGATTTTCAGTTAGACACTAGGTTTTGGAAAGCGCGAAGCGGGAAGCGTGCGGATTGATCTGCTTGAAGCGTGAAGCGGGAAGCGGGTTTTAAAGTGGATTAAAGCGGACGCTTTTTTAAAAAGCGGTCCACATTATTTTTGAAAAAAATAGAAAAACATAGAATAACTTGCAGATCATTTTCTCCCTTCGGGCTGGATTTGGATGAGTGTTATACTTCCACTTGGGATTATTTTGACATAGCCAAACTTTAATCACCCCCCGTCCACACTAGTTACGATAGAAATTAAATAATCAATAGATTAATTTCTGATTAGAGTAAGTACATTTTAGAGTCATATTGTCATAGAATCATAATCCGTACAGTTAAAATTTTAAAACAAGGTAGGGTAAGTGTCGATTTATGATACATGGCAGTAGTGACTACTGAATTTACAGTAGATAGATTTGTCGAAATATCACTAGTTGCAGTAATTAATTATGTGACAGCAGCATATTATATTCATTGTGAAATCATGCAATCATATAGAAGTGCCATAATGGTATGCATCCATTCATCTAAAATGACGAAATTGTGCAACAACCAATAGCAAAAATAATTGTATATACATGTGGCAGGATGATGTGCTTTCATATAGGTAGTTACATGATGAGATTGTGGAACATCAAAAAAGTCATGCAAATTCAAACACAGCTGAAACATAATGTATTGCTAATATTATATCATGAAAAATTAAAACATCACAGCAACAAAGTGAAACATCAATAAATTCATGCAACTATTACTAATATTATATCACAAACTCTACAAATGACAAGATGACAATACATAGCTCTTACATAGATGTATATAGTGTACAAACAGACGTAAATAGTTAGAGATATTTATCAAACTGGTTATTACACCTATACAATACATCATTTTCATTTTTTTTTAAATTCAGCAGGTGATTGGGCAAGTTTTGAGAATAATTATTGTGAAGCGGCCGCTTAAGCGGACCCAAAAAAGCGGCCTAAAGCGGAAAAAAGCAGACAAAAGCGGCCGCTTCAGTGCAAAACGCTTCAAGGCCCGCTTCACTGAAAATTACAACGGAGTATATGCTTGGGCGCTTCACCCGCTTTTTTATTCACTGGCTAGACATATTCGGATTTCTTGTTTTTTACATTTACATTCATCTATGTTTGTTTAAATTTAGATCATAGTGCATGTTTATATTTATTTAAGTTGTGATGATTGCATATTTGCATGATTGCATCCATTATTCTTGTCATTGTACTATTTAGATACACAATTGCACACATTAAATATGTAAATTTATGATTAATATATATACATAGAATAATTAATAAATAAAAAATTCAAAACCGCATATACTTCCACATATACTCTCACATACTGCATATACTCTACATGGTGACCTCGCCGAACGCATAACGCATACCGCTTTTTAAAACACTGCGTGTTCAAAAGAAACAATTTCCTTTCACTTAAGAAAAGAGGAGGATTGAGAACAATTCACAAAATTGGGCGACAAGAGAACCATCAGTTAAAAATCAATCTTTGTATCACCATAGTCACAAATTCGATATTCGGGATACGTACGGCCAAGTTGAAAAATTCGGAAATCGGAAATTATGCGGAAAATTCGGATAAAAATCGGTCAACGTACGGTAAAAGTTCGGTCAACTATTCGGAAAAAAGTCGGCAAAAAAACAGAATATATATACAAACATATATATACACCGACACATATAATGATTGAAAATGACTAAACGTCGAACTGATTACTCTAATATTGGAAGAAGGGAAAGAAGTGGGAATAGCAAGCAGCAGGCACAAATTAGGGAACAAAGGGGGAGAATGGAGGAGAAAGATGGAGCGTACATGTAGAATGTCGAGGGTTACTCCTCCTAGTGTGTCGGGGGATAGAGGAGGAAGGTTGGACGATTTAGTGGAACCCTGCTACAAGTTAAAAAGGACGTGGAAAAAATAAATGTGAAGCAAAATTACAAAACTATTTAAAACGGAAAAAAAAACGTAGTAAACGCAATACGCGAATTAAACACGTTCAAAACGTATTATTCGGTTTGGAGTTTAAAACGGACGTCATATACGGCACATGAATAATACGCGTTTTAAACTTTTTTTTCAAAAAAAAGAGTATATTGTGACTGCGTATCACATCATCATCGTCGTCGTCATCTAAGCCTCAACTGTGTTGAGGTCGGCTAAATCTTTGTAACATGCAATTTGTCGTATCATCATCATCATCATCATCATCATCTAAGCCTCAATCCCAACCATGTTGGGATCGGCTACATGGATCCTTCTTTTCCAATCAGCTTTGTTATGAGACATGCTCTGGTATTCAAAATCTCGTTTTATAAGTTCTTCCCAAGTTAATTTAGGTCTGCCTCTGCTTCTTTTCATTGTGCTAGACTCAATAACCTTGCTTTGAATATGTGCATTTGTCAGTCGGCGATGCACGTGCCCATACCATCTTAGACGACCTTCACCGCAACTCGTCCTCGATGCTCACCGCCCCTACTTTGTTTCTGATATAGTCGTGTTCCTCAAACGATCTTTTCTTTTCTTTCCACGCATCCATCTCAGCATACACATATCCGCCACATTTATCTTGTTGAGACCTTGTTTCTTCACTGGCCAACATTCACTCCCATATAGCATGGATGGCCGTACAGGTGTTCTATAAAACTTGTTTTTTAATTTGAATAGGATCTTCTAGTCACATACTACTCCTGTTGCACTCCTCCACTTCAACCAACTTGTTGTGTTTCTGTGACAAACATCATCTTGGACCTCACCCTCCTTTTCAATAATAGAACTCAAGTAACAAAATTTATCACATACTGGTACATCCATTCCATCCAACTTGACTCCATTCACAATTCTAGATTGGTTGAAGTTGCAATGCATATATTCAGTTTTGCTTCTACTGATCATAAATTCGTTAGATTCCAATGCATTTCTCCACGATTCAACTATATCATTCAATGTTTCTTTTCTTTCATCAATCAACACAATATCATCAGCAAATAACATGCACCAAGGGAATTTAATGTATATGCTAAATATTTAGAAAATTATTCTGAATTTAACAAAACTTACCACGATAAAGACAACTCTATGGGATACATAATCATAAGAGAACTTGTTCCGGAAATGAGAGACCTATCACAACGGGCCAAGAGATGGGCCAAACTGCCACGTCCATCACCATGACCCACTGATACACCGTGAAACATGCCATTCAACAATTCTCAGAATATGTTTCATACAAAGTGGGGGGGGAGTTTAAAAGAAAAACAGAAATGGGTCACCACATATGCTTACACATGTACAATCATGCAGACAAGTGATGACGCCTACCTTCTCTGGAGTGAAAAAAGGTTTTACCAAATATTGTAAATAAAACTCGAGGCACAGGTATAGCATCTTAACATTCAACAAACGATAGTTTTGCATTAGGAGTGGATGATCTACCATATAAATGATGACCAGACAACAAGAAATAAATTTAGGACTTATGAGAGAAAGGTTTGAATGCAGCGATTTGATCATATACCTGATATCTCATTATGCATCCCAAGTCTGGTTTAGTTTTAGTTGGTCTAACAACCACATTACAGCCATCTTGCAAGCAGAGCAGATACCATCACCGTTTGCTGTTGCGCTATTGTTGTCAAGACATCAGGACTCCCATAACCAATATTATCAAAGACCCAGGGTGAGTTACTTTCTTAGCCGCAAAAGCAGGAAGATTATCTTAGAAGCTTGGTGGACTACATTCCTTGACCTCTATCCCTCATTGGCAAACGCGGATTGTTGGTCTCATGCAAGAATGAAAATAGCTCATTGGTGCACAACCATCGTAAGCCTCGGTCCAGTATAATCGACAGAAATAAAGAAAGATGAAAAGATATGAACATTTCATTGTAGGTGATCTAAAGACAGTTGCGATCGCCGACCAGGAGTGACTCAAGTGGTCAAGTACGATGTCCCCTAACAAAGGGACCCGGGTTCGAATCCCAGCTGCCGCCTTGATTTACCACCCTCTCAGGCGGTCGGCCTCCGCCACAGGCGTGGGAGAGGGGGAGAGAATGTCTCCCAACAGTTGTGATCAACAAGATTCATTTTCCTCATGTCGGTGTTCTACTGAAGATTTATCCAGGGGATGAGATCTCATCTTTGTACAACAGAGTGGAGACCAGAGAAGCTATTTTATATAAGATGAAAATTAACAGAGACATGCAAGTTCAATGATTTTGCCAGTAGAAGGAAAAATATATAATCTTATACTTGGGAGTTCCATTGAAAGCACAGCCCCATCTGAGAGGAAATTTTCTTTGGTACATCATGCAGATATGATCGTATCAAAGATTCATTCTCCAGATCACTTAAATATAGAAAGAAGAAAGAAAAAAAGCAAAGATATATAATGGTAACAACAGTATTCTTTTACCATATTGAGCAACCACTGTCTAGCATTCCTGGCTACCTACTCCAGCACAAAGAATGAGGTGTCCGATTTCAATGCAAGTTTCGGTAGCGTGGAAATGAAAATTTACCAAAATTTCGACAGAAATTTTTAATAAATGCAACCGTTTGTTTCAACGCCAAAATGAACGAATTAATCCATGAAATTTTGCAGGTGCGGTTTCTACACCTAAACGCATCATTTTATGCAATAACATTTCATATGGAAGTAGGTCGGGAGGTCCTTCACGTGGGACTTACGAAATCTGGGCAATATTTTTTTGCCAATTTCGACAAGTCGGCACGGTGGCAAGGTTTCATAGCAAATGTTGTCAAAATGGAAAATTTTGATGAAATTTCTACGATTTTGATGAAACTTCATTCCTTTCTCCAGCAGCTCTAGTGATATGATTAATTTCTGCAAGGTAGGCTGTATTCATAAACAGAGAAGCTAAGCAAAGACACCCATACAAAACGGGGCCTTCTTAAGTTTAGGGTTCATTACATAGTTGTTATGCAGATAGAAAGAAACCAAACCACCTCAAAAGGAGTAGATCTGCCAGGTCGGATTCAGAGGAGCCTACTCAACAGTCTCAGAGCATACCTAACTGCTAAACTCAATTGAGCACTATTTTTGTGTCAAATCAGGGATTTGGTATTTCATGAGGAAAATAACAAAGCTGTGCCACCTAGCCTATGCTTCCCAGGATGCAGCAGCTCTTCGGAGCAGACAGAAAACTTGATATACAAAAGTTTGGCATATTTATGCAGCATGAAGTCATAGGAGCAGCCTACAAAAGGGGACACTAGGGACTAGGGTTCTATAACAATGAACATGTGGCAATTGAAAGACTAGAAATTTTTATATAAATTATGATGTGAGTTGGTACTAAATTTTTGGTTACCATCCGCACAGCCTATGTAGCACCAACAACAGGTTAGGTGATTGTTAAGATATGGAGGCTAGGGGTTTTTATTTGTTGCAAATTATATAAACAACAACATCGACAACAACCTTTACCTGAGGATAAAGCAGGAAAACAGAAACTTGTCTCCATCTACTGAAAATAAAAGAAATAACAAAGACAAAATGGTCCCTGATGTTTCCTAATGGGAACCTAATGACTAGAATCTAAACTGATTAAATTATTTAATTCCCCTAACAAATAAATAATCAAATACATTTGTCTTATTAAGTCTGCCTTTTAAAGAGGCGTACAAAGCCTATATGTTGGCACACAAATCCAGGCGACTTGGGCAGTAGCCAATGTTGGACTAAACCACATGGATTAACAAAAGCCCAGTAATAAACAACTCAAAAACAAAGAGGTCAAAATGAGAATAGCACATGGGCATGTCGGTATCCTTAAGGCGGTGGCTGTGAACGTGGATAAGCAAACACAGTGTTTGTTCTGCACAAACTCCATCATGCTGCAAAGATGACCCTGTTGAGTCGGCATGGCAGTACTACGCCAGGAGTCCTATGTCCAATTGAGGAAAGTCGTCCTTTGTGATCCATGACGCATCAGAGAGAGGACGATCACGCCATTAGACGAGGTAGTGGTTAAGAGATACCTGACTAGTAATAATAGTCTGACCCTCCAAGATAGCCTCAATGAATTCTGGAGACTATAGAGGCAACTGTTGTAGGCAAAAAAGAACCAGCATGAATTGTAGATGATCCCGTTACAGGTGGTGCCTAAAAACTACCACGGATGGGTAAATGTCCTCCACATTGGATATTGCAATGATGCCCGTATCTGTCAGCAACTCTACCAAATAAGCATTGGGTTTGTTCCTACAAATCACATGAAATGGTTCCGACGCCCTCGCTTGTAATTTCTCAGGGGATTTCTTGTAAACAGGACACACATGAACAATTACATATCAATTACATATTCTCCCACTTTGAATTATGTGAAGCTTGATGGATATTTGCAGACAACTTATATGCTTTATCAAATAAAGCAAATTTCTGCCAAATCTCGATATATAAATCACGCAGGTGTTGGAAAAAAGTTTCAGCATTGTGGTAAGGGCGGGCATCATGAGGTATCGGAAGGAGGTCGACAGAAGGGTCATGGTACTCGTGAATAATCTGAAAAGGGCTTTTCCTTGTGGTAATATTCACTGAGTTGTACGAAAATTTGATTGTTGGCAGACGTAAGTCCTAATTTGCCTAAACAATCACCCAGTAAACAATAGAGAAGATTATCCAAACTTGGATTAACAACGTCAGTTTTTTCATCTATCAGAGGTGATAGCCCGAAGAATATTTGAGTTAGGTGCCCAAATAGTTTCCAAAGTGTCTTCCATAAATAGCTGACAAATTTGTTGTTGTGGTCAGACACAATGAAGGGAAGACCATGTAGTTCGATAACCTCATTGAGCCGAGCAATATGAGAGGCATCAAAAGTCTTGCTACAGGGTAAGAAGTGGGCCATTTAAGAATTGGCTGACAACAAGGACTAAATCCTAACCTCGAAAAATGTGAGGCAGGCCAAGAATAAAATCCATGCTGAAATCCTTCCAAGGCTCATGCAGCAAGTCTTGTATTTTCTGTTGAAATTTTGCTAACTGGAAAGTACAACTCTGAGTAACATTGAGGCATCGGGAAGGCCAATAAAATATGTTTGATACCAGGGTCGTGGCCTTATCCTGACCAAAGTCATGCCACCATCGTGTAATTCCCAAACAACAAAATCTCTTAATGAAGTAGAGAGAACAGACAATTGGGTATCACAGAAAAGCAAGTAGTCTCAGAACATGAAATCAGAAGATCAACCAAGTGTGCTTCGAAGGAGCTCTAAGTAGATGATCTTGAAATCGGGTTTGTTGGGTATTGATCTTTCACACGATTGAAGCACACAACTTCAATGCTTATCATGTAGAGAGTGTCCAAACAATGACCGAGAGCATCAACATCATTGTTCTCAACACCAACAAGATGTTTGAGAACAGAAGTCCACTCCTGGAGAAAATCACACCTTGGTGTGGTAGACACTCAAATTCTTCAGGGATTTTAGGAAGCAGAGGCTTGATAATCAAACCAGAGGATGAAGTCCTAATGCAAAAGATAGTGTCGCCAATCACGGGACGACTAACATCCAAAAATTCTCTCTCATGCTTCGTGTCATTGAGTTTCTCAATAAAAAATCCAAATAGGTGGCATTCTTGGCCATAACATCAACAATGGCAACTCCGGAAGCATTGCACAAGACCTCAAAGGGAATCGTATAATTGGGAAGGCAAAGAATAGGATCTCATGTTGATCGCAGTGTTTTAAAAAGCGTTTGAGGCGCCCAGCCTGAGCGGATCACATGCTCAGCCGCCTGGTTAATGCTTTGAGCGGGTTGGCAGGCGGCAGGCCATTAAGCGCCCACCTAAGACCCGCTTGGCCCGCCTATGCGTCCGCCTGAAACCCTGCTTCGGGCGCCCGCTTATGGCCGCCTATTTTTTGGGCGCTATATTTAGCCTATCTGTTGTAACATAATACAAAAATATGAGTCTATAGTAGTATAATAAGTTAGTATGAATATGTAACATTACTGTATAATACATTCTATACTATAATATATTAATATATACACTATGTATCCAGTTATCGGTTGCATAATATATTTCTGTAACTTTCTACCTTATATATAATAATACATTAATACACATTATATTCAACTGTTTATATTAATACATTCTATATATTCTATAGTTTACTGCATAATTTAAACTAATACATTATATATTTTGTACTGTTTTCTGCCTTATAAATAATAATAATACATTAGTACATTATATAGACATTGTGTATTCTATTGTTTACTGAATATTAATATGCTCTATATATTCTATTATTTACTGCATAATATAAATTAGCACATTACATATATTCTACTGTTTGCTGCATATTAGTATATAATGTTGTAATTTTATAAATTTACTACAGTAAAGAGTAAGAGGAGACTAAAAAGTCTATTTCTTATGTCTTAAACTTGTGTAATTAACTGTATTTGCTTATTCATTGTTTTTTAGTTGTGGTATCAACTACATAGGTGTTTTATTTTTATGTGTAGGGTGTTTAAATAAGTATAATTTATTTGAAAATGTGTTTATTACATACTAATATGTACAATTTCTACAAAATTACCTAAAAATTTCTGGGCCCGCTTTTTCAAAAAGCGCCCGCCTGGCGCTCAAGCGGCCACAAGGTGCTGTCCGCACACCTCCCGCTTCCCGCTTTATAAAACATTGGTTGATCGTAGTCTCAATATTTACAAAATCTCATGTAGGAAAAGGCATCCACTACAACTATCAACTTAGCAAGTGGAGCCATAATGGTGTTGAGATCCGAACAAAGCGGCAATATAAAAGGTAGCCAATCCGTGGAAAATACAAAGCTCTGAAATCATGCTAGGTATGGGTCAGTTTGTAATGGCTTTGACTTTGTCAAGATCAGCCTTAATTCCGACAACATATACAATGAATCCGAGGAGGCTGACTTTGTCTTGGAGAAATGAACAATTCTTGAGATCGAAATTATTTCTTGGGACGCCATGTAACGATGACCATGGTTTTAAAAAATGCGCCTCAAGGCTTAAGAGGCGTACACCTTGAGGCGAGGTGGTCTCCAATACGCCTCAAGGCTTAAGCCTCAGTCTGCCGATGAGAGGCGTGCACTTCAGTTTGTATGAGGTGTATCGAGGCGCTAGAGGCGCTGAGGCATTTGGGAGGCGTAAGCCTCGGACTCTGTGTCTAAAAGAAGACTAGATTATCCTATTTTGGGCTTAATACGGGCCAAATTAACCCAAAACTTGTATGTATATAGATATATGTATGTGCATATCAATGTATGTGTATGTTTGGTTGTTGACAACTATGGATATGTTACTACTTATATCATCATAAATTGCATGTATGTGCACATACTCTTGTGGGTGTATATGCATGTGTGTATACTGATAACTATGTTTGTATGCATAGATATGTATATACAGGTGTATTTGTAATAGTATATCTATATATATTTCTATTTTATATATATGTATATATATGACTATATGCGTGTGTCTATATTAGTGTTTTGAAAAGCGGCCTAGGCGGCCGCGCTGTCAAGCGGCCCAAGCCTCCTGCCGCCTGGTTAGTGGGTTAATCGCCAGTGGAGTGGGCCAGCAAAAAGTGGCCGCCTACTAGCCGCCTGACCCACCTAACTGCCCGCTTCACTTCCATCTTGAGGTGACCGCATCACCCCGCTTAATGAAAAAGCCGTTTCTGGGGCCAAAACAAAGGCTGAAGTTGTTGTATTTATTTTACATTACACCCATATTAGTACATAGTTCTGTATGTTATGTTTGTAAATCAAGGTATAAGTTTCTAACTATTAATTGAGTTTATATGTATCAAAATCATTCCTACTTTGTACAAGCTTTGTATGTATGTACTGCCGCATCCATGTCACATCTTTATGCATGAACTGCTGCACCTACATCAAATGTTTATCATTTATGCATGCACTGCTACTCTACTATGTACAGAACTACTAATTATATACTAATATATTGTACTCATATCTATGCTACCTACTTTACATTCATATGTTTGTTTCTACTGTATTGTTGTGTACAACTAATGTACTGTCTATGTAAATGTACTTCGTTGTAAGTCACTACTGTATAATGTTCTATATTATGTAGTATGTACCACTATAATATAACGTATATATCATGTACTGCCTGCTACTATATATTCATGTACATGTAGTGTGTACCACTAGTGTATATGTATCATGTTGGCCAGTGTTGCATATAACTAATTTTATATATTGCTATATTTAGTATGTTGTGATTGAGTTAATTTGGTTATTTTATACTCATCAAATGGTTTATATATGTATGAAAATTCCTTAAAAATATATTATCTATAGACATATCATAGGTGTGTAATTTTCTATGAAATTATATATGAATGTAGGAACCCGCTTTTTCAAAAAGCTCCCGCTTGAGCGCCCGCCTGGAGCTCAAGCGGCCACAAGGTGATGTCTGCACGCCTCCCGCCTCCTACTTTCTAAAACATTGGTCTATATAGTATATACACATGTGTTTATATAAATCTTTATATATAACTATATATATGTACATATATGTATTCATATATAAATATATATATATATATATGGAATGATATATATGTATATATATGATTATATGTGTATACATATTTGTATATATATATATCTATACAATATATACATATATATGTATATATTTATATTTATATCTATTTATATGTACGCCTCGATACAATCTGAGGCTTACGCCTCAACTGCCTCGCCTCGTTGAGACGAAAACACCTCAATGCGCCTCACACACTTTAAAACCTTGATGATGACAAATCAAATATGAGAAAAGTGTTCTTCCTTTATCTGATCGAACATCAAGAAATCATTGAAATAAGCCACCATAAATTTTCCAATGAGTTGTGACATGGTCCAAGGACCTCATGAAAGTCCAGGGAGCATTGGACTAAATTAAAGGCATGACTCCATTCATACTATATGTCGGGAGATTGGAAGGTTGACTACCATTCATAAAACTCACAATGCAAATATGATGATAATTGCTGCAAAGGTCAATTTTGAAGAAATAGCGGGATCCCGTCAACAGATGAACCATGTAGCTAAGCGTGGTATAGGGAAGCCAATTTGGACATTGATCTTAGGGGGCATCTCGCTCAACTCGTTTAGATTCCTAGGATTGCATGTGTAAACAATGCTTAAATAGTTAGTTAACTTATGGTATTCATGAATATAGTCTAACATTTGAGATTCTTATAATACACCCCAAATCTGTAACATTGACAACTCACAATATCTATTCCTATCATCGTTTTTACATGCCCTATGCCAAATTGATAGCTTAACCTATCTTGCACAAGTTTTACTAAACCAAAATAACAATCATGTAATTGTGTGGATATAAAATGGTTGCAGCCAAAAGTGCCCTTATCGATGGGTTAGCAAGCTAAACACATCCTCCAAGTGCCATTCTTCTTGGGGGCAGGGAAAGCGGGAACAACATAAGACTCTTTCTCTCATTGATAAAGCCTTTGAGGAGGTTCGCATTAACCAGGCAGTTTAATCCAAGACTCTTTTTAACTTGTAGCAAGGTTCCACTAAACCGTCCAACCTTCCTCCTCTATCCCCCGACACACTAGGAGGAGTAACCCTCGACACTCTACATGTACGCTCCAACTTTCTCCTCCATTCTCCCCCTTTCTACCCTGATTTGTGCCTGCTGCTTGCTGCTCCCACTTCTTCCCCTTTTTCCAATATTAGAGTAATCAGTTTGATGTTTAGTCATTTTCAATCATTATATGTGTGGGTGTATATATATGTTTTTTTGGTCGGAGTGTATATATATGTTTGTATACATATTCGGCTTTTTTGCCGACTTTTTCCGAATAGTTGGCCGAACTTTTACCATACGTTAACCAATTTTTATCCGTATTTTCCACATGATTCCCAATTTCCGATTTTTTCAACTTGGTCGTGCGTATCCCGAATACCAAATTTGTGACTATGGATGCGGCCCAAACGGCCTATCCTCCACCCCTTGACCTCCTAAACCCTAGGTCTAGGAGCCATCTCCACCGTCCATCAGATTCATACCCTAGGTTAGATCACTATTTAATCCCAAACCCCATGTTAGAATTAATCCCACCCATCCAACGAATTATGCCCTTACACTCATATCTAAAAATATATCTATTGTTCACGGTAACCGTGTGTCACCGCACATATTCTTCATCACGCGCTCGTATTCTTCCTTCAGATCTCTCCCAGATCCTATCCCCTTCTGTTTTCTCCCGTTTTCTCCTCTCATGCATGATGACACCATCAATATATCTAGTATTTTGTTATTTATATTGTGCTTTTTGTTATCTTGTCTTTTATCCCATATTGGTGAACTCTGTAACACCTTTATAAGGAGAGGGTCTATGCTTGTTTTATATTATCTAAAGTAAACACTATTTAGTGTTCACATGGTATCAGAGCGGCACGATCCTCCCTAAGCCCTCTCCTACCTAATCCTAATGCTTCCCCCCTTAAAATCCTATCTCCCTCCTATCCCAACCACCACCCCTCTCCCTTAGCCACCCCTCTCCTTTCCTCCCCATCTCTCTCTCCTACCGCAGTTGTTTTCTCCCCTCCTCTTCCATGCCACCCTCTTTCCCTCCTGACCTCCCGCCGCATAGCCCTCCGACTACCCTTCTAAACCCCCGTCGATGCACCCCACCTTGTCAATGCATTTATCTTGAATGTACAAGTAATGTCGTCATAAGGAGGTGGAAACGAGTTTGATGGTCATGATAGTGGCCACAGTGGTTGTTACCGAAATTGAGGCCACAAGGTCACGACGATAGTCGTTGTGCAGGGGATCATAATGTTTAGAGTTTCATGGGTGGTGACCATCGCGAGGTTGGTGTTGATATACATTTGCAACTCCCTAGGACACGGGGGTGTAATTGCTATCATTTAGGGGTGAGTATCGGTCCAGAACCGGACCGAGGACCAAATTTCAACAAATTTATGGAACGTAGACTGGACTATTTTGAAGATGGACCAGACCCGGACCGGACTGTTTCAATGTTGGATTGGACCGGGGCCGGACCATTTGGACCGCAATCAGACTTTTATGTATTTCACAACTTATTTAATAGTAAAAAATAGACAATCTTAATTATTTTTAATAATAATATAATATAAATATCAAACATTTACACTAGTAGTGTTTATATGTGTGATGTGTTTGTACTTGTGACATAATATATATTCAAATATCAATATGTTTTACATATAAACCGGTCTACGGTCCGGACCGTGATCTGATAGGTTTTGGACTGGACCGAACTTCCAAAATTTTTGGACTGTGGGCTGGGCCGAACTCAGACCGGTCCAGGACCCGACCAGACTGAATTGAATAGTCCGGTCCGGTTTTGCGGTCTGGACCCATCATTTGCTCACCCTACTATAATTATGTTGTGAAGGGGGGAAAGGGACATCCTGCTAGGATTGTTGAGCAAAGGTGGTATATTAGGAGTATTTGTCACAGTGGGCTGACAAAAAGATCGAGAGTATCCCAGTGGGAACAGTCATAATTACCAGAGTATTAGGATCCATAGATTACAACGGTGTATGCATGGAAGGTGTAATATGGCCAAAACTCATGTCGGAAGGCGTCTCACAATACGGCCTGGTAGACTAGGCTCGTATGTGAAGTGTTGGGTTTGGTAGACTGAGCATGATTCACCAAAATTTTGTTGAATTTTTGAGCCAGGATTTGAACGGGACGACCTAAGGATGTAATAGTGTGTTGGGTTTGCAAAGAGGCATTGGCAGCATGCAGGTGGGGTTCTAGTTCGAGGTTGTGGTTCTTGCCCGACATCATGACTTAAATAACGTAATTGGGTAAAAACAAGTGTAATTAATGAAAAATTGACCACAAACATAATCATGCAGTTCATGAAACAAAGAAAACAAGTTCTGGTTATTGATATATATGCTTTATGCTTCATATTTATTTTATGCTTTAGACTTGTCTTTGTCTTTAACCTATCTTTTATCCCACATCTACTAAGTTTCTTTTCCACTTACTCTCTTGTCCTACAAAACAGAGTGCCTCGTATTTATTTTAAACACATCAAATAAAGATTATTAGATTCTATATGGTATCAACGGTTATGATCAACCTTAGCCTATCCCCTCCCCAACCCTACACTTCCCATTTCTCTCCTCTCATCATATGATCCACTGTCACCCCCACCCTGCCCCAACCTGTCGTCAATCCTCCTCTATCCTCTCCACCATCCTTCCCTCTCCCCTTCCCGCTCGCCACCACCACCCCTGCCCACCGTCGCCACCCTCCCCTTTCCCCAGCCAGATCTGCCCCCCCCCCCAAATCTTTCCTAGTCGTCGGCCCACCACCTCGCCTCCGTTAACCTCTCCCATGTCGCCATTGCTCTTCAATCACTCCCTCACCTCCTCCACCCACCACATCCGTCGCCGCTCCCTCCTTTGACCTTGTTGCTGCCCTCCTCCCATCTTCCTACCAGCCGCCACCCTCTCTTCCACCCACCAAAGCCGCCGCCACCCCTTCCCTGACCATGTTGCTGCCCCCTCATATTCCCTCCAGCCGCCACTCCTCCATTCCATCCTAACTGTTGCCCCCCTCATCTTTCCGCCTCCCTACTGCTTTTGCAGCCATCTTCCCCTCTTTCTTCTAAACAAAACAAAAGTACTTCCCAAAAATAACCCGTTGACAAGCTAAAGGTGTCTCCTTCCCTTTGCATGAGCGAGGATATTGATATATATGCTTTATGCTTCATATATATTTTATGCTTTGAACTTGTCTTTGTCTTTCGTCTTTCTTTTATCCCATATCTACTAATTCTATATCCCACTTACTCTCTTGTCCTATAAAAGAGAGTGTCTTATATTTGTTTTAGACACATCAAATAAAGATTACTGGATTCTATAGTAGTAATGTATGAGAATGTCAACACTCATGCAGTTTTGCCAATGGGCGTACACTTAAACTATAAAACCCTTTGTGACAATAGTAGAACTATAGGCATATTAGGAATAATGCAAGCAAACAAGTAAAAGGAATTGTACCCGAACTGTAGTAGGATACAGCCAACACACCTACAAAGTCTATCTCGAATTGAGCGTCAAGCAGATCCAGTCATTGTGGGTCATAGATGCTTGACTGGATCCAGTTCAATATGTGGGCTTTGTGATCCGTGAATCAATTTGTGGTTGTTTTATGGAGGCCGCTATGGAGGTTGTTGCAGCCACTAGTGGAGGTGATGGCCCATATGAGGGTCATTGCTACCACTATATGTGGTGGCAACCCTTGTGATGGTTGCTTATGCTGCTAGATGCAGTAGCGGCCCCTATTGGGGGTAGCTACTACTATTATGGATGGTGGTGCCCCTATGGGGATTGTTGTAGTCGTAGAGAGGTGGCAGCAGTCCCAATGGATTCCGCACTGGGCAGCGGCAGCAGCCTTTGGAGATGGCAACGGACTAGGATAGAGAGAGACGGGAGGGTTGTGGCAACCATAGGAGGTTGCTCGACTATTGCTTGTTGTTGTGGGTCTGTGAGGTCATATGCTTTCGTCGACCCACTATTGGAGGACTTGGTTATGTCGTTCCTACTCCTTGGAGCGATGGGCGGTCAATTGATGATTGGAGGCCCCATATGGGATGTCAGTTGTTGCTCATGGTAGTGGCCGCTCCTAGCCGAAGGCAGATTATTGGAGGAGAACACGGGTTAGAGGGCATGGAGACCAGTGTGGGTGAAGGGAGACAGAGAGGAAGGGGGAAGGTTTAGTGGCTAGTAGGAATGGCAAAATGCAAGGAACCACATCTGATCCACTAGTTTTATAAGTTATAACTAACCGGATGTGTATACCAGTGGTTGGTCGATGGAATTGATATACACATTAGGAGATTTGTGGGTTGTACGGGTATTATCCACTCCACGTGCCTGTCTCATGCATAGCCTCCGATTTTATGCTACTGCAAATCTAAAATTTGCAGTCATTCTGTAGTCAACAGGCCTTTTTCACTACTCCAACCAGCAAGAGAAAACAAAAACATGGGTGCATTCCAGATTAAAGTTCTCGGCCAAGCAAAGTGCTTCCAGCCAATTCCCTCACTATCACTGATGTCTCCCCCAGAAATTTGAGGAAGCATAACGGCCAGTTTTTTCTGTCAGCGAGTGAATTTGTAGCGTACCATTAATCAGCTTTATGGGTGCAGTTTTATTTTTCCCAATCTATAACAAAGATAGGTACAATTTTACCATCCGATACACATACTGCGTGCCACTCTAGAGTATCCAAATTAAACAACACCGTTGGGTACTTAATCGATTCAAGGGTGGATGACATGCTGATTTTGCTGTCCCTAGCTGCTGGTGTAGATGGCAGCTGGCGGATGCTTGCATGAAAGAGGAAATAGGGAGATGGAAACAGGGAATGCCAGCTGCTGGGAGCAGGTAGCAGGGTTGTGCCAGATTGATATCAGGGTTTTGCTATGATACCAACTAATTGGGAACCTAAAGATTGAAATATAAATCAAGTATCTAACCATGTGAGCTAATAGATATTAAAATACATTTCTATTATCCTTTCTGCCTTTCAAAGAAGCGCACACAGTCTATATATAGGCATGCAAATTAATGTGACGTGAGCAATAGCCAATGTGGGACTAAACCACACAGCTTAACAAGAGCCCATTAATAAACAACTCAAAATAAAGAAGTAAAAATAAGAGTAACCCATGGGTTTAGTCAGTATATGTATGGTGCCATGTAGGAACTTAGGTCCACAGATGCGGTGTGTATCCTATATGACTTCTCCTCAAGCAAAGTGTAAGTGTATAACACATATATTCAAACTCAACAAGACGAGATTGATCAAGTAGGCAATGATCCACTCAACTAGTGTTAAAGAGTTGCAAAATGACATGGGAATTTCCTCCTGAAAAGGCAAGACACTAAGTAGCAAGAGGCATGATTTTTAGAGTGTTGTCCTCCTAAAGTAGCAGAGATAGACTCTAAAGGAAAATTGTTGAATCCTCACAGAAGCTTCTTCAAGACTTGGCAGTTTGTATGCGGCAAGCATAACACTATCCTAGCTGAAGCATAGATAGCATCTAATCCAGATAGGAATCTTGTTGTTACTATATCATCTCTATCTTTCATTTGATCACTATCCTTCAGCGGCTGATAGAAACTGATTTCCTAAGAGATGGATTGTGTAGCATCAAAATAATCCTCTAGAGAGTGACTATCTTGTCTTTCTGCAAAGGACGGTCATAGACAGTATAGTGACGGAGAGGATTCTTCTTGTAAGAGGAGTGTTTCTTTGCAGCTTCTCAGATTTGTTTGTTTACGGAGTAGAACATAAACCTGGAAGCAATCTGGGGCTCCATGTTATTCCATAACCAGGACTTCAGCAGTCCATTGTGTTTTCGCCAAGTAGAGTAGTCTTTGTTACTTTCATCAAGAGGCTCTGACTCAATAATATCTACCTCTGTAGATTCAAGAACAGTGTATATAGCATTTACCGAAAGGAGATAATTTTGTGAATTAGGCTTTACAAAAGTTATCTGAGATTGATCATTATAGACGATTGTAGCGAAAGCAACTGGCTTTTCGTCTCCCATAGTGAGATTGGATCAAGAACAAAAACAACAATCAAGGCAGGTTGTCGGCAACACACTATGTAGAAGACTTGACATGTCTAGTTTGGGAATGACACGTCGTGTTGAGATGTCAACATGCCGTGTTGAGATGTGAACATGTCGTGTCAGTAGGCAAAGACAACGGACTTTCTAAATCACTTTGACACACCCTGTGGGCAAGTGACACGTCGTGTAACCGTCAGAGGCGTAAACTCTAGTGGTCGTCGACACGTTGTGTCACTTAGGGAACACGCCGTGTAACCATTGGAGGCGTAAACTTTATTAGCAGTCGACACACCGTGTCACTTCCTGCGATTTGAGCGAGAATCTATTCCGACAGAAAGATTTCTTGATAGTAACAAACTGTGTTAGATGGAACATGCCGCATTGACAGCGGTTGGTGCATAATCTGGACGGGAATTAGCTCCGTCAAAGAAATAAAAGACACCAAGAAGACGTGTCGGGGAGGTGGTGGGAGTTAGCGCTGTCACCTATTGTCAAAAGACGATGCAAAGCTGAGGCATCAACAACCCTAAAGGACTTAGGCACTCATCCACGTACGGGGGCTACGCGGAGAGGAAAGAAGCATGGGAGGGAAGTTGTTCCTCCTCTCTATAGGATAGAGCGAGCGGTTCTCCTCCTCTCCTTCAAGCAACTACCGCTCTTTGGTGGAGAGGGATGGAGACCGGCGAGTAGCGACCGCGAATCTGGCGGCGGAGGCGGCGGGCGGTGGTGGCGGAGATAACGACGACGTCGGAGCAGAGAAGGAAAAGAAGAGAGAGGAGGGGGCAGGTGCTGCCGGCAGCTAGGGTTGTAGCCCTAGAACATGCTCTGATACTATGTGAATAGAATTGGGCCAGAACGACACCTGGCTAGAGCGGGTTCTCCTTTATTATATAAGGTGTGAATTTTACATAATAGATCCAACAAATAAAGAAAATAAGAAAGAAATATGTGAATAGAAACTATTCTCTAACAGGTCATAAATGAGGGTATAGGTAAAGATCAAGCTCTATGTAGTACGACGAGGAGTCTACCATCCATGCTTGGAGAGACTATGCAATGGAAAAAGAAGTATGGACCTCAAAGTGTGAAGTCACCCTGGATGCTAGCTTCTTCTCTAGAGATGGACAGGCTAGTCGAACAAAAACTTAAAGATGACAGAGACACACATAAGGAAGTTCATGCTTAGCCGCAAATACATCTAGAGGTGCCATAGAGATGAGATTTTCAAAAAATCTCATGGCTCATAGGTGAAATACATTAAGCACTCATTTAGAAGAACGTTGATACCCCGAAAATAGATTTAGAGTAGAAGAAGGATGAACCCTGGTGCCCATTGTCGACAGTCTGGGTGAAATTCAACACCGATGTTGTGGTGAAAAAGAAGTTAGTTGTTGTTGCAGTAATAGCTAGAGACCCCAATGGCAATCCGTTAGGTGGTTGGGGTAGGAAATCGAGGACAAACTCTATAGTTGAAGTGCAAACTCATTCCCATCCACATGGCGCTCGAGCTAGCTTGGGCGATGGGATGGAAGCATATCGTGGTAGAAACCGACAACACTAAGGCAATATTCGTCATCTCAAGTGAAGGACAATTTTCACAATGGGCCTACTAGAGAGAAGGATTGACTTGTTGATGAGACGGATTTAGAAGGATTTTGTACAACACACACACATACAGTCCAATTGACTACATATGGCCTCGCCAAGCTACACCGCAAAAAACCAATCATGAGCCTTACTATGACCACCCCCTGCGATCCACTCTAATATCCTACATCTCGACAACCATGTAGTTGTAGAAGTATTATCAAATTTCCTTACGTTGCAAGTAATGTTGCTTCAAGCACTTTAGTTTACCTACACAAGGATGGTGGGTTGAACAGAAAACCTCCCAATCCCACTCCCCCAAAAAAGGTAGATCTAGATGATATTGTATATGAAATATGGTTGGTTTTCAATAATTATGAACAAAAATTAAAAGAGAAATATTATGTAGCTGGAAATTGGTAGAAAATATAGGGAAACATTAGGTATGGACCAAGGTATATCTAGATGATATTATACATGAAACATGGTTGGTTTTCAATATTAATGAACAAATGTTCATCATCATCATCATCATCATCTACTAAGCCTCAATCTCAACTGTGAGAAGAAATGAAGAGGAGAAGACGACAAGAACACCGATCAAATGTCTGCTGCAAGACGTAGCAAACGTGAGGAGGGCTTGAGCCTACTCACTTGTATTTATATATTAGGGTAAGTACATGAGGTACAAAGAGAGAAAAGAAATAAAAAATAAATATTATGAAGAAAACAGAACCGCCACTGGATTGACGAGTCGTCGTTGCGCCGGTGTCGATACCATTGACATGAATGTCAATGGTATCGACAGAACATCATCTCGACCCTGAGCCGGTGTCGATACCATCGACATGAGTGTCGATAGTATCGGCCAGGATGCAGATTGCTTCAACTTATCCCTGACCTGATCTCGATACTATTGACAGAGTGTCGATAGTATCGACCAGGATGCAGATTGCTTCACACTCCCCCTCAAATTGGAGAGTACACATCGTGTATGCACAGCTTGCCACAGAGTCTCTGAAAGATTGCTGAACCCAAAGGCTTTGTCAAGATATCTGCTAGTTGGTCCTCAGATCTGACATATGGTGTCACAATAGTGCCATCTTTGATTTGATCACAAATAAAATGGCAATCAATCTCTATGTGTTTTGTACGCTCATGAAAGATAGGATTCCTGGCAATGTGCATAGCAGATTGATTGTCACACTTGAGCTCCATAGAAGGTAGAAGAGAAATTTTTAATTCAGATAGAACAGATTTGAGCCATTTTAGTTCACAACATGCATGGGCCATAGCACGGTATTCAGCCTCAGTGCTAGATCTAGCAACCACATGTTGCTTCTTACTTTTCCATGTGATAAGATGATCACCTAGAAAGGTACAATAGCCTGATGTAGATCTTCTATCAGTATGATCACCAGCCCAGTCAACATCTGAATATCCTGTGAGAGGCAGAGTGGATGGAGGTGCCTTTGGTCTAGAATATGTGATATCCTTACCAGGAGCACTTTTCAGATATCTCAGAATTCTGCAGACTGCTGTCCAGTGTGACTGTCGCGGAGAGTGCATATGTTGGCTGACCACACCCACAGCAAAAGAAATATCAGGTCGAGTGACTGTTAGATATATTAACTTGCCCACTATTCTCCTGTAATATCATGGATCTTGATACTCAGCATCATTAACCACCTCTTTGATGTGATAATCCATCGGTGTAGATACCGGTTTAGATTCAGCCATGCCTGTCTCCTGTAGTAAATCAAGCACATATTTCCTCTGAGATAAATTGACACCTGTATGAGATCTAAGCACTTCAATGCCTAGAAAGTATCTTAGTTTGCCCAGATCCTTTGTATGGAAGTGTTTTTGCAAACTTTCTTTGACACGAGATATTCTCATGGTGTCACTGCCAGTAATTACTATGTCATCAACATATACAATAAGAATAATGGATCCACAAGAAGAGTTGAAGTAAAATAAGGAATGATCAGTCATGGAGCGAGAAAAACCCATATGAAGAATAACTTCACTGAACTTGTCAAACCAAGCTCTAGGTGACTGTTTCAGCCCATATATAGCTTTCTTTAATTTGCATACTTTATGACACTCCCCCTGAGCAACAAACCCAGGAGGTTGCTCCATATATACCTCTTCCTGTAGATCACCATGGAGAAAAGCATTTTTTACATCCAGCTGAAACAGGGGCCAATCAAAGGTAGTAGCAAGAGAAATAATGATCCGCACAGAATTCAGGCGAGCAACAGGAGAAAAGGTTTCAAAGAAGTCAACACCATAGGTTTGGGTGTAGCCCTTTGCGACCAATCGGGCTTTCAACCGTTCAACTGATCCATCTGGATTGTGTTTGATAGTGAAAACTCATCTACAGCCCACTACTTTCTTTCCTGCAGGAAGATCAACAAGATCCCAAGTGCCATTATTTAAGAGAGCTGACATCTCAAGTTGCATAGCCTATTTCCAGCCACTGTTCTTCATAGCATCATAATGATTTCTTGGTATAGTCACAGAATCAATCCCAATAGCGAATGCACGGGCCTGCTTAGATAGATGAGACAGGCAACATACATTTGTAATAGGATGTTTAATAGTACAGGACCGAGTACCTTTCCGAACAGCAATAGGAAGATCGAGGTCTGATGTCTCTGTAGGAGTCTCTTGAGTAGAAGGCGATGATGAGGGCTCAGAGACTGGTGTCGCTACTTCTTCTGGATCTTGCCTGCCTCACCTATGGTAAACATGTGTGTAATGCTCAATGGTAGGTCTATCTCCCGCTTGTTCATCCGGAATAGAAGTAAAATCCGAAATGATAGGTGGCACTCCCTCACTCTGCACCGATGGTGCAATTCTCTCATTCTGTATTTTTGGTGGCTCTCCCTCTCTCAACTGCTCCCCCTTGCTCATAGCATTGGAGAAATATGGAGTGGTCTCATGGAAGGTGACGTCCCTAGACACAAACATGCGGCGAAGACTAGGACAGTAACACTTGTATCCTTTGCTAGTATTAGAGTAACCCAAGAACAGCGTTTTAATGGACCTAGGAGATAGCTTGTCGGCCTTAGGGTCAAAGTTATGGACGAAGGAAGTGCAGCCAAACACTCTAAGAGGAACAGGAAAGGGGGAGTCCATGGGACACAACACAGAAAACGGAGTCTGTCTTTGAAGAACAGAAGAAGGTTGTCTATTAATCAAGAAACAAGCAGTTAAAAGAGCATCAAACCAAAACTTCTTGAGCACATTGGATTGAAACATAATGGATCGAGCAATATCAAGAAGATGGCGATTCTTCCTCTCTGCCACCCCATTTTGCTGAGGGGTGTGAGGGCAAGATGTGCGATGAATCATACCAACCGAGCTGCAAAAATCAGACATAGCCTTTTGAACATACTCTAAAGCATTATCAGACTGGAGAATTTTTATATTGCAATCAAACTGAACTTTAATTTTAGTATGAAAATGTTTCACAATAGACAACACAGACTCTCTACTTTTAAGAAGGTAGATCCATGTCATGCGTGAGAAATCATCGACAAAGGAGATAAAATAACGAAAACCATTATAACTCTGGTCTTTTACAGGACCCCACACATCACTATGCACTAACTCAAAGGGACATGAAGCCCGCTTATTGACTCGACTGGGATAGAATAACCTATGATGCTTGCCCAGTTGACATGACTGACACTCTAAAGAAGATAATTGGGACAGCTCTGGTTTCAACTTCCGCAGGTTCTCCAAAGAAGGATGTCCATATCTGCAATGCCATAGTAAGGGGGAACCACTCAACAGGATGGATGGAGCAGGAGAAGGAATTTGGCGAGGCAGACTGTCACCGTTGAAAAGGTAGAGATCACCTCTCCTAGGCCCCCGCCAATCGTCTTCATACTCTTGAGATCCTGTAATATAAAACAAGAAGGTCTAAATATTACCCAACATTTTAGAGTGTCAATCAATTTGGCAACAAAAAGAAGATTAAAAGGAAATTCAGGCACAAAGTGAACAGATTTAAGATCAATCTTGGGTGTTAGGGAGACAGATCCACTAGCTAACACTCTCTTCACTGTATGTCTCGGTTTGTCACAAAAGGTACACTTAGGACGTGTCCCACGCCCTCTGCCCATATCGGGTCGTCCTCCTCGTACCGCAGCAGCAACAGAAGCATGAGATTCTCCAGAAGATATATCAGAAACAAAAGAAGCAGACTCAAATAAAGATTGCTGGATCCTTGAATAAGCCTCCACAAGACTAGGTAGTTTATCAGTAGCCAGAATAACGCTCCGAGCGGAGCTACAAGCCGAGTTGAGCCCAGATAAGAATTTGGCTGTAACAAGATCATCTCTATCCTTTATCTGTTCAGCAACAACCACAGGATGGTAATAACTCAGCTCTTGAGCAAGAGCCTGAACCGCCCCAAAATACTCCTCAAGAGATCGGTCACCCTGTTTCTCAGCAACAGATGATCATAGATCATAAACTGACGGAGAGCATTCTTCTCTTGAGAATAATGTTGCTTCACTGCGTCCCATATTTCCTTGGCCGTAGAGTAGAACATGAACCTTGCGGCGATTGCAGGTTCCATACTATTCCACAGCCAAGTCTTCACAAGACTGTCATGACGCTTCCATTCAGCATACCCTTCGTCAGTAGATGCCTTGGGACCCGAGTCAACATGCCTTGCTCTGTCATGAGCCTCCAAGACGGTGTGGATGGCATTCATCCATAGAAGATAATTTTTCCCGTTGAGCTTAATGGAGGCGATAGGTGACACTTCGTTGTAGGTCGTAGGTGTCTTGATATCCTCCATTGTAGAACGGAATATGTGACGGATTGATACACGTTAAACAGATTGTGGTGACGGAGAGATACACGTCACACTCAAAAGAAAAACAAGGAGAAATGTGTTACTGACGCATTCACAACCTCCAAATATCTTCCTAATCACACATGGAGGAGGTGTGACTAGGATGATGGCTGAGACGAAACTAGTCCTTCGGTTGTGTTTTTAGATGATCGTTAGATCACCCGGAGATCCCCAAACGCTTTGTGATGGAGGCTACGATGGAGTTGGATATCTACCGCAGACCCAGAGTAGCTGACGGTGCTTCTACACAGCCGGTGGATTACGCCAAGTCAACGGGTGGGAAGCAGCCAGCCGTCGGAGAGGGAGAGAACCGCCGGTGAGAGGAAGGAGAAGCCCTAGATCGATCTCCGCTCTGATACCATGTGAGAAGAAATGAAGAGGAGAAGACGACAAGAACATCGATCAAATGTCGGCTGCAAGACGCAGCAAACGTGAGGAGGGCTTGAGCCTACTCACTTGTATTTATATATTAGGGTAAGTACATGAGGTACAAAGAGAGAAAAGAAATAAAAAATAAATATTATGAAGAAAATAGAACCGCCGCTGGATTGACGAGCCGCCGCTGCGCCGGTGTCGATACCATCGACAGAACATCATCTCGACCCTGAGCCGGTGTCGATACCATCGACATGAGTGTCGATAGTATCGACCAGGATGTAGATTGCTTCAACTTATCGACAGAGTGTCGATAGTATCGACCAGGATGCAGATTGCTTCACATCAACCATGTTAGGTTTGGCTACACAATTCCTTCTCTCTAATCAGCTCTGTTATGGGTCATATTATGGTCAAGATGTAAAGATTCAAAATCTTTCTTTGTAAGCTCGTCCTGAGTTAATTAGGTCTACCTCTTCTTTTAATTGTCGAGACCTCATTTCTCCACAGTCCAACATCACTCACATATAGCATGACATGGCTTATAATTGTTTTATAAAGCTTACTTTTATTCTGAGAGTGATCTTCCAATCACATACTACTCTAGTTGCAATCCTTCATCCTAATTATCCTACAATGACCATGTGACAAACATCATATTGAACATCACCATTCATTTAGATAATAGAACTCAAGTAATGAAACTTATCACAATGCAGTACATCCACTCCATCCAACTTGGCCCCACCATTCACGATTCTGCACTAGCTGAAATTGCAATGCATACACTCTGTTTTGCTTCTACTGATCTTAAATCCATTGTATCATGACAAATTTCTTCAAAGTTCAACTTTACCATTTTATCTTTCTAATTTCATCAATTAGCACAATATCATCAGTAAATCACATGCACGATGTGGAATCACAGCAAATCAGGAATCCCCTGGACCACAATCCTATCAAATGCAATCCCTGGTCACTCAAGTAAGTGGCAATGTTGGAGGAGCCGCATTGGAATAAATGGTTCTGACAGTGTCTATTACATTGAAGGAAGGCAGCAGCACTTACTAGTCCTGCTCAGCCTGCAGTAAATCTCGTTGGAACACAAGTGATGCTTTGAATTGAAGCCAGACAATTAGGCATGCATGGACTGTGGCAGCTAGTCAAAAAGATTTTGGTTTGTTGTACAGATAAATGTTTTATGTTTCTTATCATAGATGACTTATACTAAAATCAAACGATCTGTGTCTATGCCATTTCTTTTGATATATTAAAAGGATGAACATGCTTACTGATCAAAAAAATAAATCAAATGATTTCTAACAGCGCCTCCTATAACTTCTTAAATCACACACACCTCTATCATGTATATGCCGTTCCTGCAAACAGCTAAAGAATTGGTTTGCTGCAAGCGTCATTCTTCAGGGACCATACATAGCATTCCATGTCCAGAGCTTCGCTCCAGGGGATACAAGGTGGCACCATTCACTAACTTTTGGTGCATAGCAGCTGCCTTTCTGAGGGCTGTGGTGCTAGGTGGTTTCCCATCACGACGCTTCTTAGTTATCAAACATGGGCCAAGAGGGTTGCTTTTCCCACCCCCTGCCCACCTCAATATCTTTTCTGATGCAATTCTAGCAGCATTGATAGTACCCCGATCTGGCAGCCATTTAACAATGCGGTCAATATCAGTTCGCATTGGAGAATGGATCTTAATGAGTCCCAGACATTCCATCAGCTGGTAATATGCCCTGCCATACAGAGGAGTGTGTCCTTTCCTAGATTCTGAAAAGTATCTGGTCCATTCTTTGTATCCTGGATCCACCGTGAAGCCATACATGTCAACAGAATCACAGATTGACAGGGCGAATTCAAGAGCCTTGAGGCCAGTGCCTTTAGCAGCTGAACCAAAGGAAGCACCCAACATGAGATACACGGGATTCTTGATGGGGACCTCCTTGATCATTTTGTTCATGATGTCATGAATGGTTGTTTTGACGATCAGGACCTCTCTTCCAGTCTCATCCAACTCTACAACTTTATCCAGTGCTTTAGCTGACCCTCTGTTGAGAAGACGAAATGTGCTCTTTTTACCAACATACTCCGTGTAGTTCTTTATGGGGGCACCATTTTCACGGATCACCGCATCATAGCCATCGATCTCTGGACCAAACTTGGTTTTCAGCAGATCACCGGAATTACCGATCACAGCACACCGGTCAAACTGGCGCGGCACAAGAGGTGGTGTTTCAGGAAGAACCAACGCAAGCTTCTCCATGCACAGTGTCTTGTTCCTGCAGTTGTCTAAATTAACACCCTTGTTGATCCTACGCCAAGCGTATTCTTCCCATCCATTGGGCAAGGCGTCGATAAACTCCTTCGTGAGTATTGTGGTGCTGTTCCGAACTTGCTCCCATGTAGCAATAGCTTCACATAAATTGAAATCGAAAGAAAGGCCTTCGAGTTCACCTGTTTTGGGGTCCTTCCACTTCGACACCGTGTCGCTGGGGAAACTGATAGTAACCTGGCAATAGTCTGTGCCAACTGAAGCCTGCAATCCTAACCCGTTTGCGTTCACGCACTTGCTGAACCCGCTCTTCAGGGCCTGCAAAGCTCCCAAATCGTCGTCGGAGATGCTAGACAGGTGGAAGGAGTTTGAGATCCCACCGATGTAAATGAAAATGGCCGCCAGGCCCGAGGTGAGGGCCACCAAGAACACGAGCCTCAGGGTCCGCATCTGCCGGCGGAGGAAGAGGCGAAGCTGCCTCCAAATCTAAGCGAGGACTCACAGTAGCGCCACCAGAACTAGAAGACCTCGAGATGCGGAGGTGAAAGAGAGCAATGGGCGAAGAGGAATGCGGGAGAGTAGGCAGTTGGGCACTGCCAGACTACCAGTGCCCTGTGTAGCTGTGCGTGGACCGTCATTGCGTCCAGTGGCGGTCGAAATAATCCAGGCCGAGAGGAACCCACTGGTGCCGTCGACACCGGCACGGCCAAGTGCGCAAAGCCTCTCCGGTTCGGCTGGTGTAGTCGGCTCGTTTGATCGACGAGCGCAAGGACTTCTTTGGTTTACAAGGATTTGCAAACTGAATATTAATTGCACGGTTTGATTTTAATATCATCAATATGTAAGAAGTATACACAAAAATATAAAGATGTAATAAGATGTCATCTAGTACCAGAGTATCGGGATTGATAAAGTGAGCAGTCTTATGGCTCCTTAAACGGTCGCATATTGTGGGAGTTGCTAAGCACATACATCTATAAGAAATCAATTAAATCAAATGCCTACAAATTCTTATGACTATGATCAATAAAGTATTTTGTATATAAGATATTGGGATTTTAAAGATATTGTCGCAAACGAGGTTAAGTGGTCCAGTGTGTCATTTAATCAAGCTTTCTTTTTGTATAGTCTTAGAAAATGTTTTAAACACAAGTGTTGAATTGTGAAATAGTCCCCCCTCGATAGTCAAATCTAGAATGTGATCAGAAACTACGATAAGCAATCTTATAGTTGGTTGAGAGGTTGTTTGGTTGAAATTACATAAAATTTTAGTCATTTTTTATCAAAAAAAATTGTTAAACCATCATGCTTGTATTATTGAACAACGGATAATAAGTATATCCAGTCAACAACTTATATACATATGTATAACAATTGATGCAAGAATGAATAAATTGCTTATAGGAAAATAATTAAGAAAGAAAATGATTTGTATCCAGATTGAAATGCTTCCAAATAGGCATGAATCTCCTAATGTTAGATGACACATGCAAGTGGGATATATGGAGACAAGGGCGACACATGTGAACCTCCTATTGTCCTAGATCTGGTCTACACAACCAAGGTGTTGTCATCGCCATCGAAGGGTTGGATGTGAAGGGGTGGACCCAGGTTGCTACTACAATAATAGCCAGATCAGAGCTATATGCAACAATAGAGCTCAATGAAATAGTAATTAAGCCATGTGATGCTAAGATGGTTGTTGGAGCTTTCAAGTACTCTATGACAAAAGTCAAGAAAAACCTTGATAAGTGGAAGAATGTGGTTATCAAACACATGTCTAACCCACATTTAATGACATTGCACAATCATCTCAAAATAATATGGAATACATCGATGGGTTTGAATTGTTTTTCTGGATGTAATGATTTCTTTGTCATAAGAGTCATAGATCCTAATGATATGAGTATTGAATTAGACAAAGAACCATGGTTTGTAGCTCAAAAATCACATATCCTCGAGAAGTAGCAAAGGAGAGGCCTTTAGAGAAACTTCAACTAACTAAGCTACGTAATTGGGTTTGGCTATATGATCTCCCTTTAGAATTATTGGATGTGGAAGCTTTCAGCCTCAACAGATATCATGGTGGTACCCCTCTCATGCCCGACAATCTAACTAAACAACTAAGGTTATTTGACTTTGATAGGATCCAAGTTCTAATACCTATAACTCTAGAATATCCTTACAACACTACTATAGAAATATCTTATAACGTCACGTTTAGAGGTGTCGGTTGTATCCAAAAAATCGACGTCGAAAACCTACAACGTCGGCTGAAAACACAAACCGACATCTATATACCAAGACCGGCCAGACACATGTATCGCTTTTTATTTAGCGTCGGTTTCTCATTGAGAAACCGATGCCTAAAATCGCCCGCCAAATCTAATTTTTCCAGTACAAAAAAATTACCTCCAAAATTTCACATACGGCGTCAGTTGTTTACCAAATAACCGACGACTAAAGATTTTTCGGGAGACAGAAATCGGCCCCATTTTTGTCGTCGGTTTGCTTACAATAAGCGACGTCGATGTGTGTCCACGCATTATCCCCACAAAAATTTTTACCCCCCTTTGGCGTCGGTTTTTTATGGAAACCGACGACTATTGAACTTAGGTGTCAGTTTCTAAAACAACCGACGACGATGGTAAACCTAATAGCACCCGCGCGTGGAACATACTCTTCCCCATTATCTGCTTCATCACGATTTCAATAGTGTTGCTAGGTCTCTGGTGATTCTACTCGTCTGCCGCTGTCGCCGCCTTTCGACGTCTGCTCGGTCGCCGCCGTCTTCCGCCACCGCAAGGAGCTTGGTTGACATGCCTCTCGTCTATCGTCGCCACCGTCTACTCATTTTCTCAACATCACCGCCTGCTCGTGTGCTCAACACCGCCAGACTGCTTCCCCTAATGCTATAGTTAAGGAAATCATGAATGAGAACTAGAATGAGAGCCAATAAGGCTCGCTGGTGAAACCGGATATTATCGAGTTGCCCTCCACATGCAGGAAGCTGCGAGTAGGAGGAGGATCGCTCGACGCGTCGACCTGATTATGATTTGCAGGAGTTGGCTAAATTCCAAGTAAGATCTGAAACTGTGAATGTATATGAAGAATATATCGATAAATTGTTCATAATTTACAACAAGAAGTACATGATTTCTATATGGTTTCTTTTTTTCATATCTTCAAAATTTTGCAACAACATCAGGTTTGTAATGTTATATACTTGCTATCAATTTAAATTCTGAAGATGACGTTCATGTTGCTAATGTGAGTTTCCCATTTTTTTATGTGACGGTGTCAATCATATATGTTTTTTTTGGTCGGTCAATCATATATGTTAGGAACATCTAAAAATTCAATTTTGGTAGGTAAGTTATATGAAATGAGACTTATTTTCATATTTTGTGTCATGAAAATATGAAAAAAAATCAGAGAAGATATGTTAGTTTGAAATTTGAAATAAATGATGAATGATAGGATACCTACATTTGTGTGTAATGATTATCTTGATGATGAACATGCATGTACATTGGAGATGTTGAAATCAATGTTATAGAATATGATACCTAGACTAGGGTATGATTAAGATTACAAGATGTTGCTATTGTAAATCAACCTAGGATATGAACAAATCTTGTGTTTGCATATATTTGTGCTTCTAATTCTCATGCTTGACCTAATTCAGTAAATTTTGATGCATGTTGAAATAAGATTCAAACTTGTCCATTCTAGCATCCTAATTTGATTTGATTATGTTCTTTGAACCTTGAAACATGTGTGTTAAAGATACATTGATGTTGAATCTCAAACTTAACTCACATGTGGGTCTTCTATTTCTAAAATGATTATGTGAACTCCTAAATCAGTAACATATATTATTCTTTGTGCACCCAAATACCTGTTGAATCATGTATGCGCCCTAAGGTGATTAAATGCCTAAGTCTTGACTTGAAATATGACTTGAAAACCCAATACACATTATACACTTACTAGTGAGATTAGATGTTCAAGAATGGGATAGGTGGTACACAGATTGTAGGTATAAGAATGACAACATACATGTATCTGTTGGCCTAGAAACCTGTCTAAGATTTACTCATTAGGAGTAAATCTTGGATAGTCCCTGGTTTGGGACTGTTCTTGAACACTTAATCTCACTTAGGATGTAAGTGTATAATGTGTATTGGGTTTTCAAGAAAATTTCGGTAGCATTTCCCCATAGCGTTGACTTACTCTCTCAATTGTCTCTCCCTTGCTATCCCTCCCTTTTATGGATAGGACTTGCTCGGGCTCTCTTGGTTATCACAACTAGAGAGGATAATAATTGTCAGAGCTTATTTTTATTTCTATGAAAGCCTAGACTGTCCCCTTTTGTATAGGATGGCTAGTGTTAGGGTTTTCAAATCATCTGGGAGTCAAAGAGAGTGAATTTCATGAATATTTGGGAAGCTACAAACGATGAACTAGTCGGTTCAATGTTGAACTGAACGGTTCACATGTGAACCGGTCAGTTCAACTCTTTTTCAATTTACATTGACATTCAATATACAGTTGATGCACAACATGATATCAGCTTCAATCCTTGATCGAAACACATTGATCATTAAATCGGGCAGTTCAATATTTGAACCGGTCATTTTAGACCTTGAGTTGATTGATTCACTAAGTGAACCGGTCGGTTCTTGTCCTACTTCAGGTATTGTTCAGCCAATGTTGTTTCCAGTTGACCTGACACTTAAATCGATCGGTACAACACTTGAACCGATCGGTTCACAGTCTAGTCATCCAATTTTCAACCACTATTGTTTAAATTAAATATCTAACACCTTAGTAATCAATTTAAACATCATTCATGAATAAACTCCTATTTCAAGTTCATCCTATGTGTGTGACCCTATAGGTTCCAAATTATGTTGACAGTGAATGTCCATAACCAATTTATGACATCACAAACAATGAGCGGTATCTAGCAACACATCATTGCTACCTAAGTAATTTGGAAAGTTAGAGAATAACTTCAACCTACAATCCATGATCAGTGTTACCATGATCATATAGTTCCTTTATCTCTGATATCTGGATTGAACTCGAGGCATAGAATCGTCATCCTCTCAACATGCAATCCATGTTCCTTGAACTAGAGCAGACTATATGAGATGTATGTGAGATCAAATATCAGATATTGAGTCACATGAGTATGTCCATACATTTCTTAGTATCTCTTATCAAGTGGACATGATATCAAACTTTTGTAGGAGAGACAAATCCCATCTACATCACTCACACTTAATCCCCATGTGTCACAACGCACCCGAGCATCACCTTTATGGAAAACCTATTCAGGGTCACGTTGGATGATGTCAAAATACATCAAACAACATGTGATGAGTGTAGTGACTTCAAGTCTAAGAACCAAAATCACCACTACCACTGTGAGAGCTGATTCTGAATACCATTCCATGGTATCCATGTATCACTCTCAAGGTGGGTCTATCTGATACATTGTTCTCTAGCATGTACTTATGTTCTTGGTTTGATATCACATATCATAACTAATGAGATTATGTCATCAACCAACACACACTCTAGTCTTATGTGTTACTATTGTCTATTTTTATTCCATAATAACATTTGACTAGGGACATAATAAGAATGTATATACTCTTAGCATACATATGATCTCATTGTTCAAGCCCTCAACCTGAAGACATATGTCATTGATTAACATCATTTTTTAGACATCTACTACGTTTGTGTCATCATCTCATGATTGACAAAACATAATAGACAGAATTACCTTTATCATTATCAAATCATGTATCTAATGCTCATTGCAATCATCATATCATTGTCTCTCTGGGCATACATACCAACATATTCCCACTTGCACTTAGAGACAATCACCCATGAATCTTATTCCAAGTGATCTTCAACATGTCCATCATGTTTCTATTGTGTAAGTGTTTTTATAGAGGGTTAGCAATGTTTGCTTCTAGTCAGTATATTGTAAGTTTTCACATCTTCTCGTTGTACGACCTCTCGTATGAGATGGAAGTGACGTAGTATGTATCTAAGATTCCTTTCCTAACCAGAAGCTCCATTGTTGTTATAATATCTCTAGTGTTCCATTAATGGTTTGGAACCTCCCACACATATATATGAACTTCTAGATCCATACAGTATCCTTTGTTATGTTCATAACATCAAGATACTCATCTTCGATGGTAAAATTTAGCAACGGTCTCTCATCGGAAATTTTTCAGCTTACAGTTCTATTTAGAGGTCAAACACAAATTTAGATCGTGATCTAATTTGTCATCTTGGAAGCTTGCATAGGTGTAACCCTTTGCAGTCAACTCTTCCTCATTACCATAACCAAGGAATGATCCTTTTAGTGCTTTCCAAGTACTTAAGGATGTTATTTATGAAAGTCTAGTGACTTTCAATGGGGTCTGGCCGATATCCACGTGTCATGTCCAATACATACGAGATAACTAGATGAGTATATATCCTCTCGTCATGTCCAATACATATGAGATAATGGGATGAGTACATAACAATGCATATGTAATATATACAATTGTGAATTCATATGGCATCTTACTCATATTTCTCTCGTTCATCACAAGAGTTGGGACACTAGGCTCTAAGAGAGACTAATTTCACATATTTTCTCTCATAGAGTTCTGCATGTTGAACCCCTTCAACATCTTACCAATGTTATGTGCTCTTTCTTAGGTTAACAAGCTTTCAAGATCTATCTCTATAAATCCCATTTCCTATCACATAGGATGCTTTGCGTAAACTTTTTATAGAGAAAGTACTTCGCAGTCAGGTTTTAACATTTCTAGTATAAGGATGTTATTCCCCATCATTATGTGGAACATTAATATGCTCCCACTAAATCTTATGTAATCACAAATTTCATCTTCACTTTAACTAAAGTCAAACTCTTTGACTATATTTCCAAATTGAAGATTCTAGCTTTGAGATACTTGCTTCAATCCATAGATTGACCTTTGTAGTTTATGGACTTTATTTTTAATGATTCGATTTGTAAAGCCTTCTGTGTCACGTACACATCCTCACAATTATTCATGTTAAGGAATGTGGTTTTAAAATCCATTTTGCCAAATCTCATAGTCATATTAAGTTGCAATGGCAAACATGATCTTGATGGAATTAAACTGTGACGACATTTGCCAAATCGACAAACAAATCGTCATTAATTAAGCGGAATAAACATAAATAACAGATTAACAAAAATCACTAAAAATTAAAACAGTTTTGTAAAGAGATCCATTTCTAGAAAAACTCTTTAAGGCAGAACCAAAACTTTATATACATCATTGTTCACATTGTACATACATTGTACCATCTCTTCTCGGGGATAACATATAGCAGTTGCTCTATCAAAACACATACTGGAGCAACATAAAACCTCGAGGCATTCAAGACAAAATCTCAGATTATTTATGAAACCAGTACGAACCAACTCCAAGGACCTGAGAGTACAGATACGACACATAGGACTTCTATCTACAAGACACGACAGATAGTACACTCGACATGAGCTGTCATTGTTGCTTTAGTTGTTGTTCCTCCTTTACAGAAAGATCTTCGCCACCTCGTACACGTCCACCTAAAAATATGTGGATCCTACAGGGTGAGACAAGTGTCCCAGCAAGAGATATAACTCTCCTCCGACCATATTATTATCATAGATTAAGCATTTATAAACTGAGCAAAGGTTCTTTTTATATTAACAGGCAGGATAATTCACTGTATAAACAGAATGCAGTAATCTCCTTTCTTAAGGAGAACATTGCATCTACCCATGGTAGAGTTATAAATCATCTATCTGCTTTGCAAGGAATTTAAAGAGCATAAATAACATCTATCAACTAAGATGTATAATTAAAGTACGCATCAATCAATGTTTTCCAAATTTGATCCTTAAGCATATATTCTACACGGTTGATTACATTTTACAATCACACTTATGCCCTGAGGAAATGAGGTACATCGCTCATACTCCAACCGACCACTACAAAGTCAAAATCGATACCATACAAGGTCAATGGAAGAGTTGGTTGCCATGACGTCCCCTGTCTTGATCAATACGAGACCACAAGCAGGACTATGTCAACTGCTAAATAGCTTTCCAGGGTATACTGGCAACTTCGCTATAGAGTTACAGGGGCAGTTGCACTCTCGTCAGGATTGAGAGATCTCATGTTTATCTACCATCAAACTTGAGGAAGGGTCGATAGATTTCATGTTTATCTACATCTAACCCAACCAATAATGAAGGATTGAGAGATTTCATGTTTATCTACCATCAATCCCTCATTCGGGGCGTACAGATATTTTCGCCCATCACCCCCACATATTAAAAAATATGTGGTCTCCAAGTTATGCCACGGAGAAACCCATTTCACCATTCAGCAAATCCTGACGCTGATGGATCTACGGTCAGGGCACTACATGATGAGATTCCACTTGGTTAATTAGGTACATTATTGTATTCTTTTAGCATCAGTCAAGTTTTCAAACATGAATTATTATGACAAATTCTACAAAGAAAGGTGTAATACATCTATCAAGTACTTTTCAATCTTTAGAACACTATAACATTTATGATCTCAATCCCTTATCTCATTGCTGGGAAGTCTCATCCCTCAACATTATCATCATCATGATTACTAAATCTAGGTATTCAAACCCTTTGTTCATCACTGAACACTGTTACCACTTATTAGGTAACTATTACCTCTAGGTTCTCAGACCAAGGTATACATGATACTTGTTGCACAAGCATCTCACATGGCTCACAAGGCCCATTAAGCATCTTGTCACCTCTCACTAGGAAACAAATTATCACATTGCTCACAAGGCCATTACACATCTTGTCACCTCTCACTAGGAAACAACTTATTTACATGGCTCACAAGGCCATTGCACATCTTGTTACCTCTCACTAGGCAACAACTTATTCACATGGCTCACAAGGCCATTGCACATTATACTTTTTATACAAGTATTTAACATGCCTTACAAGGCTTATGCAATAAGAGAAGTGCAACCTTCCCATCATTAGGGTTAGGGTTTTCCATTATTAACCATTTAGGTTTTCAAGATCATATTATCAATGATCAAACCCTAAATCATTGCTCCACACATCTAGGAGCAAACTTTGATATCATAAGTATTCAATCATACTTATTTATTCTCATCATTTATCATTAAATTATTATCAACACAAGGTATGAGTTTCTCTCTCATCCTTACCAGAGTATGAATACATCATACTTTATTAACTTGGCTTAACCCTTTATCAAGGTATGTTAGCCTACACTTATCAAAGTGCATTAAGCTCATTACATCTCAATGTAACAATTGGCATGACACACTTCATGTGTTACTCATCCATATATATTGGATTTAAGGTGCATCAAGGTGTAACAACCTTGAGGTGCTGGATGTGATATTTATCATGTCTTGATGTATCACTTCCCTCATCACTTTTAACTTACTTTAGTTCATCAGTTATCGTGTATTAGGGTATTTCCCATCCTAATACTTTATGCACTAGCCCATCACATTTATCTTGTAATGTATTGGCCATAAGTCACACACTTGAATTACCCAACTATCATCAAGTGATATGGACTCATCTTAGGTTAAGACATTGTTGATATAGGATTGACCATTATCAATCACTTTAGGTGTTTCACCTATCAAGGTATTAGCCACACCATTGCTTGGTATAATACTCATCACTCCTAAGAGTGTTTTTCCCTCACCTTTACAAAGTGTCTCAAGTTGGAGGTGTGCATATATATTCACCATATTGGGTTGTAGGTGTATAGACACCACCATATCGGGTTGGAGGTGTATGAGCACTCACCACATCGGGCTAGAGGTGTATGAACACCATCCATATCGGGCTACAGGTGTATGAACACCATCCATATTGGGATAAAGGTATATGTATACCATCCATATCGGGCTAAAGGTATATGTATACCATCCATATCAGGCTAAAGGTGTTTGTATGTGTTACCCATGGTGTGCATGAGGTATTAAGCCATCACCATGTCGGGATAAAGGTGTATTCAATCACCATACCAGGTGGATCACCATCTAGGGTTGGCCGTGACGGGTTAGGGTTTGCCATATCGGGTTCAACCCAATATACAAGTCGATAGGAGTGAAGGGCATCAAGCCATGTTGGGCTAGACCATCCAATGTTGGGTTGTAACACCCATGTCGGGTTAGGGTTGGTTGTGACGGACACATGATACATGTATGTATCTCCCATGGTGTTTAAGAGGTATCAACTCATCACCATGTCAGGCTAGACATCAACTAGGGTTGTATCGGGCTACCATATCATGCAATAGCACTTGCTATTCTTTACTCATATCGAGTTACCCAAATTAGGGTTTCATATCAACTTATAAGTATTCATTTAACCTTGTATCGTGCATGGAGTCTATACTTGACTACCTATCGTGCAATAGGTGTATACTACACCCCCATATCGTGCAAGAAGGTATACAATCATATCCATATCATTTTAGTGAAGTAGGTGCATCATCATATCGGATTAGAGGTGCTTGTTTGTGTGCTTGCACCCGATATCACTTAATAAGGTGATACCATCTTCTTCAAGCTCTAGACCTTTGTTCTAACAGTTATAGTTCATGGAAACAGGTCTAAGAAACTACTAGAACTCATAATTTCACCAACTATTTCAGGAAATTTCAGAATTAAAAGTAATTCATTAAGTATAGCAATTTAGATGATGAATAATAACATGATTGAGTTCAAGTTATATAACCCGCCTTAAGAACAACTTCAAAGCTCCAAGATCCAAAGCTTCACGTTCCCAAGGTTGAAGATGACTTATAAAAAGTCCAAGTCTCGTTCACAACTCCTTCATATATGAGGAATCACCATGGATAAGCAATTGGTGAAGAAGAAAAGAAAACAAGATCAAAACCCTAAAATCATACTTCAATCCAAGGTTGAAGATGATCATGGCCTCACCTTAGGGTTAAATATTGAGCTCCTTCTTGCTCTAGCACCTTTGAACGATACCTCACATCCCTTGCACGATATGCCAGTACTTGTGGCCGATATCCTCCTCACTTGGGACCAAAAATACTTCACTATGGCCGATATCACCCTTCTTGGCCGATATCAACCTATTTGGCCGATATGCTCTTGCTATGGGCGATATCTAAGGACCTATGCACAATACCACATCACTCCTGCACGATACAAGATCTCTATGCACGATACCTTAGGAAAGGAGGGTGGTAAGGGTCGAAAATTTTCGCTAAAGGGTGAAAGAAGGGGTATATATACTTGTTGTTCATGAAGAAGTGTGAAAATGAGGTGTCATCAATTTGAGCTACTAGGTGCCACGTGTCTATGCATGGGTGAAACGTGTACATGCATGCATTAATATTTATCTTGACATGAAAAACTTTTGAGGATGATCTAGGAATGAATTTTTGTCCATTACTTATCCCTTTGAATAAAATATATCAACAAAATCAACACTTTATTCACAACCCGATACAACTTTTCTAAGGAAGTTGTAAACCGATAAAATTCACCTCCTTGAGGTTCTTTGCACGTCATGGGATTTTCCAAGAGTCCACAAAATAATATGAGACTCCCCCTATGGCTCCTTGGCCGATAGGCACTCATATATAAGCTTTTCAACTTGATACAACTCAAGTTAAGGTTTCATATTCAACCCTTTTCTTGGTCATTTCATCACCAAGATTACCATCACACATAATTGATTCAAACATGGTGTCTCCTTCTTTATCTCTTTCTCTAAATGATACATATAGGAAGTAGGAACACTCTATAGGTGGTAATTTGCATATCAACCCTACATTTTGGGTAAATTACAATTTGTACCAAAATTGGTGTACAAGGTACTAGCATTATTCAAACAAGTTCAAACTTGGAATTCGGGCTTTCCACAAGCCACCAACTTGCATCATTATCTCTATAATGATGCTAAAACACATGATACATGTTCAAAATATGACATATTGCAATATAATCCCTCAACTTGGGTAAATCACACTTTGGTCCAAAATAAAGGAACATTGCTCAAACAACATTCAATCAGGACCAAACTTGGAACATAAGTGTGGCACATGATAAAAAAACACCTTAGAGGATTATATTAAATTTCTAAGCAACTTACTTAGCTAAAACAAATAGGGTTACCTCATAACCCAGGTCAGGGTCATTACAAGTTATAAACCCCTAACAAGGATTTCATCCCCAAAATCCCAGGTAAAGGAAGACAAATATTATTCATTGATCATATCATCAAGTCTCAACATAACATCTTAATGTCATGGAGATATCATAGAACTTTGATCAACACAAAGTTCTTCCACACATGATTATCATAGAATCTGTCATACAGAACACATACTCCATTGTCCTTTTCATTAGTGATTGTAGAGTCAACTATATGTCAGGTAACACTTTTCTTAGTCAGGAACATTATACATACCTTATTTAACTCAGTTGTCAAACCTTACTGATTTGTCACCTTTCTCAACTTACGAATTTATGTGACAAGACTCTTGATTCTAGGGAGTCTTCAATACTCCTCATTATTTAGCATTGCTATTCCAAGGAAAGACCAGAGTTGCGTTATGTCACCCACTTGGGACTTCAAGTCTTATCATACATCTACTGTGCCATCTAACATGTTGACACAACACTAAACTTTCTTACTACTTGTACCAACTATCTCATTAGTTGTACATTCTCTTATCATAAGGGGAGTTTACTTATCAATTAAGAACTTATCTTAGAGGTATCTTTAGATGTTATGTATAAGCTGCCTTAACAAATCTCGATAAGGGTATTCTAAGGAATTATTTTTTTAGCTTGATAAGCTTTTTCCATAATGATTTTACAATTGTTCCTTCAATTAGTACATTCTTATCGATGTTATGTTTATGCAGAGCATAAACCCCTAACATATGATGTCCATACTATTTTATGTAACTAGACTGATATCACAGTTGGCCATCCCAGGTAACCAACATAAATCATCTGATTAGGGGTTATGCTTTTACTTTCCCATACCACCTGATATTTCTTTAGATACCAGAATTCCTTACCTTGGTGTTTGTCACATGTGTTGAAAACACATCACATCCTCATCATTTCCATCTCTCCATTGTTATTACCATAGCCATACATATAAAGGATCTTTCTTTCATCTTTGGGATATTATTTATTACACATATCTTTATCTTGGAACCAAAGTCCAAGACAAACTGATACTCTTCTAAGTATCCATCAATTGAACATTTTTAACTCATGCACATCAAGTGTCATAAGACCCACTTGATTGACATGTCCCTGAAAGAAAGAACACAAAGAAACATATTCCTCTTATCACCCTATCATTACCCAGCGTTGTTTATCAAAGAGAAGAGATTATCATCTCCTCTAATTGTCACATGAACTTTCAACTATTCATGAGTCATTTACTCTTGTTTCATCCTAGGTTCCTTGCCATCAACATAGGAATTATAAGGATGATTACATGTCATCACTCCTTTCTTTGTTATTGTCTAACATGTTCATGAACATTTTGTGATTTTATCACATTTCCCATTTCTACATCATGGGAAAAGATCTTTACTATTCACACAAGATTTATCAGACAGGGATCATCTCTCTTATTCTCATTCTCTTATCATGAGGATTATATTGTTCATTTCCTCATACACACAGATTGATCTGAGATCATCTCAAATTCCATTTAATGCACTTAGGATGTGATAAAAATATCCATGCCATATTTTCAATTTCGTTATGCTCACTAGATTGTCTCAAAATGACTACTTTATCAGAGTAATTAGAAAGATAACAATCTAAGAGTTCCATACTCACCTTATCTTCAATAGTTGAATACCTGGCCAGGGTATACAAGTATTGAGATTAGGTAGTATGCACTTTGTGTAGTATCATATTCCTTACTTTTCGTATCATCATAAATCCATGATTTAACATTCCTAGATTTTCTCCAGGCATCACTTCTATATCTCATCCTCTTTTACACAGATAAAAGCAATTAAAGAACATTTAAAAGAATACTGAACAGAATATAAATTCTAGTTCTCATCATTTCTTCCCTATGTTCCCATAAGGCAATCAATAGGGAAGTCAATAACAACAATCCCTCTTATGATTATCAGATAAAATCAAGAGAAGGCATATCAAAATGAAAAAGCTCTATGTTATTGTTACCCCTCGTGACCATCTACCACTCTAGGTTGACTCAACACATAGAGTCTAGTTGTTTCATGTTGTTACTCTTGCCTTTTTATGTTATTGGGTTGTAACTTTCGTAAGCCCTACCAAGTCTACCTTGGTTGTTGAGTCATTTCCTCCCTTCTTTTCAAAGAAAAGAGTTTAGTATGCTCAACATATCCTTACCGATAACATGTCTTGCCCTCATACCATGGTCTTATCGGTCTTATTACCGATGCAGAAACTAAGCCATGGGTTCTTACAGGTGGAAAGTTAGGACTTCTGTCTTTACTTAGCAACTACTGCCCTGGTGCACTAGACATTTATTGCACTGATAACACCAAAAACATTGCCTTTTTAGAACAACTAGGCAAATGTCTCTAAAATTATAGAGACCTTACCTTAAATCTCATCTTATTGCCCCTTCTTGGGCATTATCATCACAGATGTACTATCTATCTATACTTATGGCAGAGTCTATTTTCTCGCCATATATTAATCTTTCCCACATTTTCCACTATTCCAACATGACTATGTCATTCAGGAACCCTTTCAAAGCCCAAAGTTTCTGCACTAAGGACTGGTAACCTAGGTTGTAATGCTAGTATCTAGTTTACTATATGTATCACTGTTGTCCTAACTAGCCCAATAAGAGCATAAAAACAGGATTCTCTATCCTAATTGGGTCAAAATGGGAATTCCCAGACACTCATTCTTTTCTTGCCTGATCCCTTGCACCTCTTCTTGGTGCAACAACATTGCCTTCAGCAATGTGTCCCTCGTGTTCTCCAGTCATTTTTAAACTTCACCCTTTCTTCTGCATAAGCAGAAGTCACTATAGGGTATACTGAAGGACACTAACACAGACTCAACACCTTAGTCCTATGTCTCTGTAGACTCAGCGAACCTTCAGTTCTGATACCAAAACTTGTGAAGAAAGTCGCCAAACCGACAAACAAATCGTCATTAATTAAGAGGAATAAACATAAACAACGGATTAACAAAAATCACTAAAAATTAAAATTGTTTTGCAAAGAGATCCATTTATAGGAAAACTCTTTAAGGCAGAACCAAAACTTTATATACATCATTGTTCACATTGTACATACACTATACCATCTCTTCTTGAGGATAACATATAACAGTTGCTCTATCAAAACACATACTGGAGCAACATAAAACCATGAGGCATTCAAGCCAAAATCTTAGATTATTTATGAAACCAGTACGAACCAACTCTAAGGACCTGAGAGTACAGAGACGATACATAGGACTTCTATCTACAAGACACGATAGATAGTACACTTGACCTGAGTTGTCATTGTTGCCTCGGCTATTGTTCCTCCTTTACAGAAAGATCTTCGCCACCTCGTGCACGTCCACCTAAAAAAAATGTGGATCCCACAAGGTGAGACAATTGTCCCAGTGAGAGATATAACTCTCCTCCAATCATATTATTATCATAGATTAAGCATTTATAAACTGAGCAGATGTTCTTTTTATATTAACAAGCAGGATAATTCATTGTATGAACAGAATGAAGTAATCTCCTTTCTTAAGGAGAACATTGCATGTACCCATGGTAGAGTTATAAATCATCTATCTACTTTGCAAGGAATGTAAAGAGCATAAATAACATCTATCAACTAAGATGTATAACTAAAGTAAGCATCAATCAATGTTTTCCATATTCGATCCTTAAGAAGATATGCTACACAGATAATTACATTTTACAATCACACTTATGCCCTGAGGAGATGAGTTATACCGCTCATACTCCAACCAATCACTATGAAGTCAAAATCGGTACCATACAAGGTCAATGGAAGAGCCAGCTGACATGATCTCCCTTGTCTCGATTAGTACGAGACCACAAGCAGGACTATGTCAACTGCTAAATAGCTTTCCAGGGTATACTGGCAACTTCACTATAGAGTTGCAGGGGTAGCTGCACTCTCGTCAGGATTGAGAGATATCGTGTTTATCTACCATAAAACCTGAGGAAGCGTCGATAGATTTTGTGTTTATCTACATCAAACCCAACCAATAATGAAGGATTGAGAGATTTCATGTTTATCTACCATAAATCCCTCATTCAGGGCGTACGGATATTTTCGCCCATCACCCCCACATATTCAAAAATATGCGGTCTCCGGGTTATGCCGCGGAGCAACCCATTTCACCATTCAACAAATACTGACGCTGATGGATCTATGGTCATGGCACTACATGATGAGATTCCACTTGGTTAATTAGGTACATTATTGTATTCTTTTAGCATCAGTCAAGTTTTCAAGCATGAATTATTATGACAAATGCTACAAAGAAAGGTGTAATACATCTATCAAGTACTTTTCAATCTTTAGAACACATATAATATTTAGGATCTCAATCCCTTATCTCATTGCTGGGAATTATCATCCCTCAACATTATCATCATCATGATTGCTAAATTTGGGTATTCAAACCCTTAGTTCATCACTGAACACTGTTACCACTTATTAGGTAACTATTACCTCTAGGTCCTCAGACCAAGGTATACATGATACTTATTGCACAAGCATCTCGCATGGCTCACAAGGCCCATTAAGCATCTTGTCACCTCTCACTGGGCAACAAATTATCACATAGTTCACAAGGCCATTACACATCTTGTCACCTCTCACTAGGCAACAACTTATTTACATGGCTCACAAGGCCATTGCACATATTGTTACCTCTCACTAGGCAACAACTTATTCACATGGCTCACAAGGCCATTTCACATTATACTTTTTATACAAGTATTTAACATGCCTTACAAGGCTTATGCAATAAGAGAAGTGCAACATTCCCATCATTAGGGTTAGGGTTTTCCATTATTAACTATTTAGGTTTTCAAGATCATATTATCAATGATCAAATCCTAAATCATTTCTCCACACATCTAGGAGCAAACTTTGATATCATAAGTATTCAATCATACTTATTTATTCTCATCATTTATCATTAAATTATTATCAACACAAGGTATGAGTTTCTCTCTCATCGTTACCAGAGTATGAATACATCATACTTTATTAACTTGGCTTAACCCTTTCTCAAGGTATGTTAGCCTACACTTATCAAAGTGCATTAAGCTCATTACATCTCAATGTAACAATTGGCATGAAAAACTTCATGTGTTACTCATCCATACATATTGGATTTAAGGTGCATCAAGGTGTAACAACCTTGAGGTGTTGGATGTGATATTTATCATGTCTTGATGTATCACTTCCCTCATCACTTTTAACTTACTTTAGTTCATCAATTATCTTGTATTAGGGTATTTCCCATCCTAATACTTTATGCACTAGCCCATCACATTTATCTTGTAATGTATTGGCCATAAGTCACACACTTGAATTACCCAACTATCATCAAGTGATATGGACTCATCTTAGGTTAAGACATTGTTGATATAGGATTGACCATTATCAATCACTTTAGGTGTTTCACCTATCAAGGTATTAGCCACACCATTGCTTGGTATAATACTCATCACTCCTAAGAGTGTTTTTCCCTCACCTTTACAAAGTGTCTCAAGTTGGAGGTGTGCATATATATTCACCATATTGGGTTGTAGGTATATAGACACCACCATATCGGGTTGGAGGTGTATGAGTACTCACCATATCGGGCTAGAGGTGTATGAACACCATCCATATCGGGCTACACTTGTATGAACACCATCGATATTGGGCTAAAGGTATATGTATACCATCCATATCGGGCTAAAGGTATATGTATACCATCCATATCAGGCTAAAGGTGTTTGTATGTGTTACTGACCAGCCTAAATCGCGCGTCCAAAAGTGGAGGCGGATTTGAGGTAGTCGAGCTTTTACATTTATAAACCCGAATCCTTCTAGGCCCCCGCAACTTTGCTTACGGGGTCGAAGTAGATATACGGGGTCGAACACAGGGACAAGGGGGGTAGTGTTGAGAACCCAGAATTGACACGCTACACTCCGGCAGGTATGAAGAGATGATAAATTCCCCGAGGGGAACCAGCAAGATGTCACAAACAAAATGAAGAAAACTATCTCCAACTGGAGCTACAAGAACGATTTAAGGTTTTTAGTCAATTAGCAGTTTTTAGGGGTTTTCATGCAACAGAAACATAAGGATAAAACTAGAGCTAGAGCAAGGTACGAAGGATAAGACTTTAATAAAACAAGCGGTAGCAATAGCATCCTGCACCCCTCCTCTCAGAGCTGGTACCTCTAACCAAGCATCAACACCCTTCTTGAGGTTGCTGGACTTTAAGTTAGAGCGGAATGTTACTGAAACAACTCCGTTCCAGACACTCTCGTACTCCAGAATTGGACCAAACACTAGAGCCACAACACAACTCTCGAAGTTGTTGCGACGGGAAAACACGATTTGGTAGCTAAGCGAAACGTGATCCAAACATGCAAGCTAGAATTCAGATATCAAACATAGCAGTCATCCAACACATTGTACCAAGCATAGAGCAGTAAGTAATTAAAATTTTCTATTTCTATAAACATATATAGGTTTGATTACAATGCAGGAATTAAATAATTAAACAACAGAAGTAAGAATAGGTATCGCCTTCTTGATGTAGAAGGACGATAGACTACAGTGGACCCTCCATCCCGATACCGGTCAGGAGCATATCCCGATACAACAGTGTCGGGTGGCACACCCTCTCGGGTGGCACATTATGACGGCCAACTGTATCGCTCAAGGACACTGGCCGATACGCTCATGTCGGGCGGCACACCCTCTCGGGCGGCACGCATGACAGGCGAAGCGTATCGGGTTCGGTATCGTGTCGGGCATGGAGCGATGCGTTCTACTGTCGGGCACTTGTGTCGCGCGACAAGCTTGGGTTGTCGTGGCAAGCTCGGCTCCCTGTCGGGTAAGAGGCGTGTCATCTGTCAGTTTCTTCTTGCGCAGCATCCCTTTGTCGTGCGTCATTGTGTCGCTCCACCCTATCGGGCATAGCTCGTATCGGGCGTCAGGAAGGCCGAAACAGACTTGGACTTATTTGTGGGCCGGGACGGCCTTATTGTACCAAAATGAGGAAAAACTCTGCAAAAGATGGAAATATTGGATTAAGAGTGTTGCTTGGCCAATTATTACGAAAGTACTAATAAAAGAGAGGAAAACAGCAGAAAAGGGCAGTTTTGATAGCAGAATAAAGGGCAAAAACATCACAAAAATTGGTGTTATCAACTCCCCCAAACTTAGCATTTTGATTGTCCTCAATCAATATTTAAACCTTTTTTGTGATGCTTCTTCTTGTTTGGTATAGATTTCAGGCCAAGAGGTGAAACAAGTATAGTAATGCCTTTAGAGATAATGTTGCCTTACTGCAAACAAAAGACCATGCGTTTCCTTGCTTTATTATTTCAGTAAAATTTTTGTCTACAGCTTCGGCGAGACTTTGTTGTATGATTCCGAAGTTAGCTTACGCACCAAACAACTTTATTTTAGGGCAGAAAGTTGTGTATAAGGTATGCTAAGGATTTTTGGGGTTTTTCTTGTTTCCCATCAGTCCATCCAGGTAAGGGTCCGTTAGCGGGCAAGTGGTCCCTGCAGTCCAAGCCAGTTGGCTTTAGAGCAGTGATTTCACATCCTACGTACCACTGCCCCGGATCTACCATGCCTAAAGATGGGTACTTTTGGAAAACAAGTGTGTATATATATTTTTTCTTTTCTTTTATCGGGCACAACTCTCATGCTTTTATTCACTCTCATAAGGCTTCTCTCTCTTTTTGGGATTTTTGTTGGGTAAGGGGAAACAAAAAGATTCTTACTGTTTGGGCAGCTTTTTCCTTCTCCATACTCATCTCTTAGATTTTTGCGAGATTATTATATTTTTCGAAATTTTGGCATGGAAAAACACAATCTTTTATTCGTTTGAGGCAGCATTATCAAAAAGATATAACATAACTTGTATCTCGTTAAGCACATAGAAAACTAACCTTGCAAGAAGTTGCAATAGGTTTTCACTATTATAGAAACTTTATACATATGTATGGAGATGATATATAAACAAAAATTTCAAAATTTTTATATGAGCATAGCATTTCGTACTAGCAAGGATACGTACACATGATATAAGAGAAGAACGAAGTGAAGAAGGAGATTTTTATACCTCCCTCACTGGTACATGGGTACCCCCCCAAAACTTACTCCACACTCTGTCCCAGAGTAGTGAAAAAGTCAGGGTGAGGTCATGTTAGCCCAGTGAAGGTTAGCTAGCGGGTTCTCTTGTGCCTTGGAGAAGCCGCAATATGCTCTTATTGCAGCCGGGACAAGCGCAAACCCTCAAAATTGTTTGGCCCCCTTTTTCTCCTGGTACTTCTGTTGTGAACATGAATAAAAGGACTGATCATCAATCCCAGTTCAGTTCGTCTGAGTCCATTTTCATTCCCAGGAGTGTGTAGTCAGAGGGCCTCTCTCTTTTTATTGTCTTCCTCTTTTGGAGATGGCCCTAAACCACCGCAAAAGACAGACTATGATAAGGAAATGCATTTCTCTTGCTTTCTTTTCGGCGGATGGTGGCCTAGCTGTCTCGGGATTCTGGCGTTTCTATTTGACTGTTGTTGCTTTAGCCACGGCGTCGATTCTTCTGCGGTGTTTGCCAACTCTTCCGGAGGTTAGATGTGGACGATTCATACATGTTATCAAGTTCATTACCCATTTAAATGTCAGGTAGGAAAAGTAAAAGAAACTCGGTAAAACTTGACTTATTTCAAAATCCGGGTATCGTCCATCAAAAGAGAACTCGAGACGATACATGATTTGACGATACGAGGAGAGCCGCGCGGCACAACACACCGCCCGACATGGGTATATCGGGCGATAAAGTCGCCAAAGAGCGTCTGCCCGACAGGACGTCTCAAAAGAAAAATGTGACGCCCAATATGGCGTATCGGGTAAACACTATCGGTCGTTATGTCATGCTTAACTGCGTCGGGCGATACAAAAATCAACTAGGCTCATAAACCCGATAAGCAGCTCACGATATGAAAACTCGTGTCGGGCGATAAGTCTGTCGGGCTATACCTTTGCTCATTGGAGCCATCGCCCGATACAAGGGTGAAGGCAAGATGGCCGACACACGAGCAAAATGGGTGGATTACTACATGTGTTACAGGTGGCTGAAAAGAGTAAGTGTAGCAGCCCGACACATTGAAACCACCTTACTATATATAACAAACTCAGCTGGGGGGTAAATTGGGCAGTTCTGGGGCGCGCATCGGCCGTTTGAGACATGTTGTTCCCGAGAAGACGGTCCCGTCAGTCTAATTAAAGGCATTTATCCCCATCCACGATACGGTTGTCGCTCAGGAATACCATCTGTCACGGCTCTTACGGTGCCCAAGAAACTCCAGCCCGATACAAGCGTGACCGTGCTCCAGATGAGCCGCTGCCCAATACGGTTAAGGCAGGCGGCCAAGAACTAAAACTAGAAAAAGCGATTAAAGGGTAAAACATCATCGGCTAAGGGTAGAGTCCCTAACCTCAGACAGAATTACTCCTCAAAGCCTTGCAGAACACCGCGGTGGCCCGTAAAACAGAAGAGTCAGAACGCTCAGCGCGTGCACTGGCTCGGGCCTTATTACAATCCATAAAGTTTGTTTTTACAAGTAATTAGAAAAAATGCATCCTACTCTAGGAAAGAAAGAAAAACTCGGGCTGCCTCCCGAGTAGCGATGAGGTTTGCGTGGCCAGCTTGACCGGTGTAGGATCATCTTGTTCAACCCTTGACTACACCCATATCTTGTAGGTTGATCTCTGCTCTCTTGACAAAAGCTTCCTCCTCATAGAACCTTTTCACCCTGTGCCCATTCACTTGGAAGACTTTGGTCGGATCGTCCTTGTCGTAGAGTTCCATCATTCCTGATGGGTATATATTTGACACGGTGAATGGTCCTGACCACCTCGTTTGTAGCTTCCCAGGGAAAAGACGTATGGAGGACTTGAATAACAAGACTTTATCCCCTTCGCTTACGTCTTTTCTCCTGAGGTGGGTGTCATGCCACAATTTTGTTCTCTGTTTGTAGATTTTTGCACTTTCGTAGGCGTTCATTCTCATCTCTTTGAGCTCTTGAAGCTGCAAAAACCTCTTTTCTCTTGCTTTGTCGAGGTCCATATTTAGGAACTTGATTGCCCAAAGGGCCTTGTGTTCCAATTCCAAAGGCAGATGGCAGGACTTTCCGTAGATGAGTCGGTAGGGGGTGGTTCCGATGGGCGTTTTGTAAGCAGTACGGTAGGCCCAAAGTGCATCGTCAAGCTTCATAGACCAGCCTTTCCTCGTTCGGCTGATAGTTTTCTCCAAGATCTGCTTGATTTGTCTATTGGAAACCTCTACCTGCCCTGACGTCTGTGGGTTGTAGGGTGTAGCGATCTTGTGTTTCACTCCGTACTTGCGCAGGAGTGCTTCAAACAATCTCTCTCTAAAGTGCGACCCTCCGTCGCTTATAACAGTGCGCGGTACACTGAAACGAGGAAAGATGGTCTTCTCGAATAGCTTGATAACCGACTTGGCGTCGCATGATTGGGTGGATACCGCTTCTACCCACTTCGATACATAGTCGACTGCCACGAGTATGTATTGATACCCCCGGGATGGGGGAAACGGTCCCATGTAGTCGATCCCCCACACGTCAAATATTTCTACTTCGATCTAGCTCGCCATTGGCATTTCATTCCTCCGCCCTATGTTCCCTACAAACTGGCACTCTTTGCAAACTTTTACAAATTGTGCAGCATCTTTAAATAACGAGGGCCAGTAGAATCCTGACTGTAGCACTTTTGTAGCTATTCTCTTGCTACCCAGGTGTCCACCGTAGGGGGAGGCATGGCATTCTTTTAGGATGTCCGTGGTTTCTTCCTCTGGGATGCACCGCCTGTATAAGTTGTCAGCGCATCTTCTGAACAGGAGAAGATCATCCCAGTAGTAATTTTTGGCATCTGCAAATAGCTTCTTTTTTTTATTGTACGTGATGTCAGGAGGCAGTTCTCCGCAGGCAAGATAATTGCAGATGTCTGCAAACCAGGGTAAACTCTCTTCTTGAGCTTCTGCCAACATCAGAGCCCCGTCAGCATAGTCGTCGTTGATTGGTGGCCCTCCCTATCTCTCAGCCACGATCCTTGATAGGTGGTCGGCGACCACATTTTCTGCGCCCTTCTTGTCGATAATTTTATGGTCGAACTCTTGGAGCAATAAGGCCCACCTCAACAGTCTGGGCTTTGCGTCTTTCTTTTGCATTAAGTATTTTATTGCCCCATGATCTGTATATACCTTGACCTTTGTTCCGACGAGATACGACCTGAACTTATCGAACGCGAAGACGATCGTGAGCATCTCCTTTTCAGTTGTTGTGTAGTTTACCTGAGCCTCATCCAACGTTCGACTAGCGTAGCAAATCACATTGTGCTTTTTATCTTTCGTTTGCCCCAGGACTGCTCCAACCGCGTAGTCGCTAGCGTCGCACATCAGCTCAAAAGGTAAACCCCATTCTGGCGCTTGAAGGATAGGTGGTGATGTTAAAGCATTTTTCAGGGCCTGAAAAGCACTGAGACAATCGTTAGAGAAAACAAATTCAGCATCTTTTACCAGGAGATTGGACATCGGTTTGGAAATCTTTGAGAAGTCCTTGATAAATCTTCGGTAATATCCAGCGTGCCCGAGGAAGCTTCTCACTCCCGTCATAGATTTCGGTGTAGGAAGCTTAGATATTGCTTCAACTTTGCTTACGTCCACCTCAATCCCACGCCTTGAGATCTTATGCCCTAGAACGACGCCCTCCCGCACCATGAAATGGCACTTTTCCCAGTTCAGGATCAGGATGTTCTCCTCGCACCTTTGAAGGACTGATGACAGCTTCTTTAGACAGCTATTGAAGTCCTTCCCATAGACTGAAAAGTCGTCCATGAAAACTTCTACGATATCTTCTAAAAAATATGAGAACATCGATATCATGCATCTTTGAAAGGTGGCGGGGGTGTTGCAGAGTCTGAAGGGCATCCTTCTGAAGGCATAAATGTCGTAGAGGCAGGTGAATGTTGTTTTTTTCCTGATCGTCAGGCAAGATGGGTACCTGGTAAAATCCTGAAAAGCAATCCAGAAAACAAAAAAAAAATCATGATGCGCTTATCTTTCAAGGACTTGGTCAATAAAAGGTAGCGGAAAATGATCTTTTTTTGTAGCCTGATTTAGCTTTCGGTAATCTATGCACATCCGCATTCGGTGACGGTCCTTACCGCCACCTCGTCGCCCTTCTCACCCTTAACCAATTTCATCCCGCCCTTTTTGGGTACGACGTGGATCGGACTCACCCAATTACTATCGCTGATTGGGTAAATGATCTCCGCATCCCTAAGCTTTATTACCTCTTTCTTGACGGCCTCCTTGAGCATCTGGTTCAACTTCCTTTGGGGTTGCGCCAGAGGCTTGGCAGATTCATCTAAGTTGATGTGATGCATGCACAAGGCGGGGCTAAGGCCTTTGATATCATCTACTGAATATCCTATAGCCCCACTGTGGAGCCTTAACTCCTCAAGGAGTCGGTCTAGCTGATTGCTTGAAAGATTGGTGTTTACGATGACAGGGTTTCTCTGCTCTTCATCCAAGAACTCGTACTTCAGGCCTTCAGGCAACGCTTTTAACTCTGGCTTTGGTTTGGGTGCCTTCTCTTGAGGTTCCCCCTCGAGAGAGGCAGACTTCGTAGATTCTACCACTTTATCCTCTTCTTGCAAGTCTTCGTCAGAAAGGTCGAAAAGGTCGAGATACCTCGCGACTTTAGGATCTTCGAGGTCGGGATCCTGGCAGCTTATGGCCCTCGCGAGGGGGTCTACTGTCTGGATATCCTCCTCTATTTCCTCGTAGAATTTATTGTAGCTATCTACGAAACATGCTGATTCAGACAGGGACAGACTTCTCATGATCTCCTTTAGTTTGAAGTCCATATGGTCGCTTCCGACCCTCAAAGTGATCATCCCCTTAGAGACATCAATCAACGCTCTCCCTGTTGCCAAGAAAGGGCATCCAAAGATGATCGGGAAGCGGGGGTCCTCAGCTATATCGATGACGACTATGTCGCAGGGAATAAAGAAATCTCCAACCCTGATCGGCACATCTTCGACAATGCCGATAGATCTCTTAAAGGTGTGGTCCGCCAGTTCAATCCTCATGTTGTTTCGAATGTCGGTTAAACCCGCCCTTTGCACGAAACTTAGGGGCATGAGGCTGATACTTGCCCCCAAGTCTGCTAGACCTTTGCGCTCGACATTGTCCCCGACGGCAAACAGGATTGTGAAAGATCCGGGGTCCCTTCTCTTATTTGGCAGGCCGGGCTTCACGAAGGCAGAGGAAGCAGAAGCTAGGTGCACTATCTCAACCCTTCCTCCCCTTCTTTTCTTTGTGATAAGGTCCTTGAGGAACTTGGCGTATGTAGGCATCTCCTCCAATGCGTCAAGGAAGGGCACTTCGAGATGCAGTTTCCTGATCGACTCCATGAACTTCTCATGACGCTTTTTCATATTCGCCTTTATCAGCTTATACGGGAACGGAATCCTAGGAGCATAAGCATTCCTTCCGCTAGGTAGCTCGTCAAGGAACCTTTGTGCAGACTCTCGAACCACTGCCTGTCTTTCTTCCTCCTCTGCTGGAGTTGCACCCTCAGGCCTCAGCTCGGGCTCATGCCTGACTTCATCAGGGTGCTCCAGCGTTCTTCCAGACCTCAGTACTGCCATTATGGCAGTCTCAGGGTGTGGGAGTGCTTGTACTATAGGATCCTTCATCGGAGCAGTCATCTGGGTCAGCCGCTGATCAACCTCACGCTGGCGCATCTGCAAGCTTGCCATCTGGCGTTGCATGGAATTCAGAGCTCCAGGGCTAGGAAGCACATTCTGCACCAGTTGGCTGATAATAGTGTCCTGTATTTTTATGTAGGCGGAAAGCTTACCAACCAAGTTAGGCTGGCTCGGCCTCTCGCCTTGGCCCTGACATTCACCCTCGGAAAAAGTCTTCTCACAACGAGACATGGTATCAAAGCTCGGTGGAACAGGTCATAGTTCTTCAGAGTTCCTGAAATGGCACGAAAAATCAAGTTTAGAAAATTGAATTTTTTTACTTTTAGGCAAAGAATAACAATAAGAAGAAAAAGAAAAAGAGCGTTGTCAAACTCATTTCTAAGCTTGAGGCACGGGAGTGTAGTCTGTGGATTCGGATTCGTCAATAGTGCCGTTTTTGCCTTGTCCCCGACAACGGTGCCAAAAAGTTGACCGGCCTAAATCGCGCGTCCAAAAGTGGAGGCGGATTTGAGGTAGTCGAGCTTTTACATTTATAAACCTGAATCCTTCTAGGCCCCCACAACTTTGCTTACGGGGTTGAAGTAGATATACGGGGTCGAACACAGGGACAAGGGGGGTAGTGTTGAGAACCCAGAATCGACACGCTACACTCCGGAAGGTATGAAGAGATGATAAATTCCCCAGGGGAACCAACAAGATGTCACAAACAAAACGAAGAAAACTATCTCCAACTGGAGCTACAAGAAAGATTTAAGGTTTTTAGTCAATTAGCAGTTTTTAGGGGTTTTCATGCAACAGAAACAAAAGGTTAAAACTAGAGCTAGAGCAAGGTACAAAGGATAAGACTTTAGTAAAACAAGCGGTAGCAATAGCATCCTGCACCCCTCCTCTCAGAGCGGGTACCTCTAACCAAGCATCAACACCCCTCTCGAGGTTGCTGGACTTTAAGTTAGAGCGGAATGTTACTGAAACAACTTCGTTCCAGGGACTCTCATACTCCAGAATCGGACCAAACACTAGAGCCACAACACAACTCTCGAAGTTGTTGCGACGGGAAAACATGATTCGGTAGTTAAGCGAAACGCGATCCAAACATGCAAGCTAGAATTTAGATATCAAACATAGCAGTCATCCAACACATTGTACCAAGCATAGAGCAGCAAGTAATTAAAATTTTCTATTTCTATAAACATATGAAGGTTTGATTACAATGCAAGAATTAAAGAATTAAATAACAGAAGTAAGGATAGGTATCGCCTTCTTGATGTAGAAGGACGATAGACTACAGTGGACCCTCCAGCCTGATACCGGTCAGGAGCCTAGCCCAATATAGTAGTGTCGGGCGGCACATTATGACGGCCGACTGTATCGCTCAAGGACCCTGGCCGATATGCTCATGTCAGGCGACACACCCTCTCGGGCGGCATGCATGACGGGCGAAGCGTATCGGGTTCAGTATCGTGTCGGGCATGGAGCGACGCGTTCTACTGTCGGGCACTTGTGTCGCTCATCTACGTCGGCCGATATCGGCTTGCAGTGTCGCCCGAGACAATCCTAAGTGAACCATCCCCTCCCTCTCGGGATGAGGAAGAGCTCACCTAGAGTTGCCCGGCACGAGCACTGGGGCACGATACGCTTGCTCTCGTAGTTTTCCTCCGAAGATCGCTCAAAGTCCCCCCTGTCCGAACTGTCTTTTTGACTTCCTGTAGCTTCTATTTATATGCAGCGGTTGGGGGAAGTTATGGTGCTCGAAGCACCACGTGTCCTCCTTATTCGCGGGTTTGATGGACGGACGGTACACATATCGCTCGGCGCAGGGATGTTGGCTGTCAGTCATGTGACGGGCGGCGCCCGCCGGTGTGTGGCCTGTGTCGCGCGACAAGCTTGGGTTGTCGTGGTGAGCTCGGCTCCCTGTCGGGTAAGAGGCATGTCATCTATCAGTTTCTTCTTCTGCGACATCCCTTTGTCATGCGTCATTGTGTCACTCCACCCTGTCGAGCAGAGATCGTATCGGGCGTCAGGAAGGCCGAAACAGACTTGGACTTATTTGTGGGTCGGGACGGCCTTATTGTACCAAAATGAGGAAAAACTCTGCAAAAGATGGAAATATTGGATTAAGAGCGTTGCTTGGCCAATTATTACGAAAGTACTAATAAAAGAGAGGAAAACAGCAGAAAAGAGCAGTTTTGATAACAGAATAAAGGGCAAAAACATCACAAAAATTGGTGTTATCAGTTACCCATGTCATGCATGAGGTATTAAGCCATCACCATGTCGGGATAAAGGTGTATTCAATCACCATATCGGGTGGCTCACCATCTAGGGTTGGCTGTGACGGGTTAGGGTTTGCCATATCGGGCTCAACCCAATATACAAGTCGATAGGAGTGAAGGGCATCAAGCCATGTCGGGCTAGACCATCCAATGTTGGGTTGTAACACCCATGTCGGGTTAGGGTTGGTTGTGACGGGCACAAGATACATGAATGTATCGCCCATGGTGTTTAAGAGGTATCAACTCATCACCATGTCGGGCTAGACAACAACTAGGGTTGTGTATCGGGCTACCATATCGTGCAATAGCACTTGCTATTCTTTACTCATATCGAGTTACCCAAATTAGGGTTTCATATCAACTTATAAGTATTCATTTAACTTTGAATCGTGCATGGAGTCTATACTTGACTCCCTATCATGCAAGAGGTGTATACTACACCCTCATATAGTTCAAGAAGGTATACAATCATATCCATATCGTTTTAGTGAAGTAGGTGCATCATCATATCGGATTAGAGGTGCTTGCACCCAATATCACTTAATAAGGTGATACCATCTTCTTGAATCTCTAGACCTTTGTTATAACAGTTATAGTTCATGGAAACATGTCTAAGCAACTACTAGAACTCATAATTTCATCAACTATTTCAGGAAATTTCAGAATTAAAAGTAATTCATTAAGTATAGCAATTTAGATGATGAATAATAACATGATTGAGTTCAAGTTACATAACCCGCCTTAAGAACAACTTCAAAGCTCCAAGATCCAAAGCTTCACATTCCCAAGGTTGAAGATGACTTATAAAAAGTCCAAGTCTCGTTCACAACTCCTTCATATATAAGGAATCACCATGGATAAGCAATTGGTGAAGAAGAAAAGAAAAGAAGATCAAAACCCTAAAATCATACTTCAATACAAGGTTGAAGATGATCATGGCCTCAACTTAGGGTTAAATATTGAGCTCCTTCTTGCTCTAGAACTTTGGAACTATACCTCACATCCCTTGCATGATATGCCAGTACTTGTGTCCGATATCCTCCTCACTTGGGGCCAAAAACACTTCACTATGGCCGATATGCTCTTTCTATGGGCGATATCTAAGGACCTATGCACGATACCACATCACTCCTACACGATACAAGATCTCTATGCACAATAACTTAGGAAAGGAGGGTGGTAAGGGTCAAACAATTTCACTAAAGGGTGAAAGAAGGGGTATATATACGTGTTGTTCATGAAGAAGTGTGAAAATGAGGTGTCATCAATTTGAGCTACTAGGTGCCACGTGTCCATGCATGGGTGACACGTGTACATGCATGCATTAATATTTATCTTGACATGAAAAACTCTTGAGGATAATATAGGAATGGATTTTTGTCCATTACTTATCCCTTTGAATAAAATATATCAACAAAATCACCGCTTTATTCACAACTCGATACAACTTTTCTAAGGAAGTTGTAAACCGATACACTTCACCTCCTTGAGGTTCTTTGCACGTCATGGATTTTCCAAGAGTCCAAAAAATTATATGAGACTCCCCCTATGGCTCCTTGGCCGATAGGCACTCATATATAAGCGTTTCAACTTGATACAACTCAAGTTAAGGCTTCATATTCAACCCTTTTCTTGGTCATTTCATCACCAAGATTACCATCACACATAATTGATTCAAACATGGTGTCTCCTTCTTTCTCTCTCATCAAAATTATACATAGAGAAAGTAGGAACACTCTAGAGGTGGTAATTTTCATATCAACCCTACATTTTAGGTAAATTACAATTTGTACCAAAATTGGTGTACAAGGTACTAACATTATTCAAACAAGTTCAAACTTGGAATTTGGGATTTCCACAAGCCACCACCTTACATCATTATCTCTATAATGATGCTAAAACATATGAGGCATGTTCAACATATGACATATTTCAATATAACCCCTCAACTTAGGTAAATTGCACTTTGGTCCAAAACAAAGGAACGTTGCTCAAACAACATTCAATCAGGACCAAACTTGGAACATAAGTGTGTCACATGATAACAAAACACCTTAGAGGATTATATTAAATTTCTAAGCAACTTACTTAGCCAAAACAAATAGGGTTACCTCATAACCCGGGTCAGGGTCATTACATAAACCATGGCAGCTGGTGAAAAGATTTTGTTATTTTCAACGCACTGAACTTGTTTGAAATTCATTTCAACCAATATGCTCGTATAGGTTTGTACACTGCCATCCATGTCAGACTCCTTCTTGAAGACCCAATTGCACCTTATGGGTTTTACCCCTTCATGTGGAAAGATTTTGTTATTTTCAACGCATTGAACTTGTTTGAAATTCATTTCAACCAATATGCTCTTATAGGTTTGTACACTATCATCCATGTAAAACTCCTTATTGAAGACCCAATTGCACCTTATGGGTTTTACCCCTTCATGTAGAAATATTTTGTTATTTTCAACGTACTGAACTTGTTTGAAATTAAACCATGGCAGATGGTGAAAAGATTTTGTTATTTTCAACGCACTGAACTTGTTTGAAATTCATTTCAACCAATATGCTCTTATAGGTTTGTACACTACCATCCATGTCAGACTCCTTCTTGAAGACCCAATTGCACCTTATGGGTTTTACCCCTTCATGTGGATCCATCAAGGTCATACCTTGTTGGTGTACATGGAGTCCATCTTGGATCTCATGGCCTCATGCCATCTCTCAGATTTTGGTCCCTTAATAGCTTCTAGATAGGTTGTTGGCTCATCATCTATGACCAACTGACCGCCTTCTTGAATTATAAGATATCATAATCTTTCAAGCTCAAGGCGTGTTCTACTAGATCTATGAGGTTTTGTCTCACATAAGGATTTTATGTTTCCGCTACAATTTGTGATTCTCTTTGTTCCCACCACTGATTCCTTTGGAACTAAGTTCCCTTTAGGAATACATCCATCCTGGCAACAACCAATTTTGTTGTTGGATTGGAATAAAAGTAGTATTCAACAAAATAACATTTATGTGATTTGTGGAAAAAATTATTCAAGAAACTATTTTCTTATATAAGCTTTAAATCCTAATCTTTATAATAGACATATCGAGACACTTATCATGCCATATCTCATATGATATCTTTTGAACCATTTTAGACTATACATTGTTTTAGTGTAAAGCATTTGCCCAAAAGGAAATGGAAGGTTAGCTAGATTTATTGATAATCACACCATGAATAACATGGTGTGATTCCTCTTTCTAATACACTATCATTGTGTTTCATGTCAATTTCATTGTGATACACTATCAAAGTCTCCTAAAAGGTCCTCAAACTCATAGTTTAAAATATTTCAACATCGATAATATCAAAGTGTCTTAATATCTTTACCAATCCAGCTACGTAATTTATTGATGCTCTCCTTGAACACTTTAAGATATTTAGACTTGTATTTCATTAAACACAATCTACCATATCTACTAAAATCATCAGTAAATATAGTGAGGTACTATTAATCACCTCTACATATATTATAAAAGGTCTATATACATTAGTATATATGAGCCCTAATAGAATAGTCTCTCTCCCACTATGTCTAGTGAAGATGCTTTTGTCATATTGCCCAATAAATAAGAATTGCATGTTTCTATTGGTTCAATGACCAAGAGAGTCTAGATAACCATCATTATGGATTCTAGAAATGGATTTCTCATTTACACACTCTAGATGACAATGTTATAGGTATTCATTGTTTGAGTCATCAAGTCACTCAATATACGTGTCATACATATTTGTCTCTACAACAATCAAATATAATTTATGAGACATAGGGCATCACCATATAAGATCTCATCTTTTAAAATGAAACATCAATTTATTCATAATATTCTTATCCATACAGGATACATGATGTTTTCATCAATGGCAGGTACATAATAGCAATTCACTAATTCTATTACATGCATGCACATCAACCTGAATGATAGATTCCAACTATAGTGGCAACAACCCTTGCTCTGCACAATTCTAACTTACTTCTTCTCGGACCTTAAAGTGGAGATATCTTTCTCTTTCTTCTTCTTATAGATTCCAACTGTAGTGGCAGCAACCCTTACTTTGCACAGTTCTAGCTTACTTCCTCTCGGGCCCTTAAGTGGAGATCTTTGTCTCTTTCTTCTTCTTTCTGAGTTTCTTTAAGTGAAAAGGACAAATTCCTCTTGCACTTACCCTTCTCCTCATTTTGAGTATAGAAGACTTGGACTTCAGCTTAGCCTCATAACTTTTCTTAGCCTTGCCTTTGTTTACTCTGCTAATCGTCATCATATGTTTGTCCTTATTCATTCTTGCTTCTACATTTATCAACATGTCAAGTAATTATGACAGTAATTTGGCCAAGTTACTCAAGCAGTAACACTCAATAAACTGGATATATGATTCAGGTAATGATTATAGAATCGTATATGTGGTCAACTCTTGGCCTAAAGGAAATCCCAATCTTATTGGATGTTCCACATGCCCAATCATATTTAGCACATGGGACTCCATTGGATCTCCCTTTGTTAGTTTACACTCAAACGGTGCTTTAGAGACATTATACCTTTCTTGCTTTACATAATTCTTAATATGTGTTACTATCTTGAGAATGTCCATGTTTTAATGTTGTTTATGCAACTCACAGTTCATATAGCTCAGCATAAGGTGGTTAATGTCTAAGCATCATTGGCATTCTTCCAATAAGCATCCATTTCAACCCTAAGCGCATCAGGAGCAGGTTCCTCTGGCACTGGTGTATCCATGACATATAACTTATGTTCATCATTGAGAACCCTTCTCAAAGTCCAGAACTAGTCATGGAAGTTTGTCCCATTTAGTTTGTACTTCTTAAGAACTGATCACAATATGATTTGTTTTCCATTTATTTCTACAAAAGAAATTTGTAAATTTAGTCAAAATACTTTTGTTTTGATTTGATAAGTTTGACGATATTAATTAGGCATTTAATTAATTATCGCTCCCACTATTTTTTTCAAATTGCTATCCCTCGCTATCAATTCATAAGATTGTAGCATATAATCATCTAGTAAGCTAAGATCCAAAACAATTAAGTCAATATCCAACCAATGCTAGTGCTCATAAATAATTATAATGGTAGGCAACATTTTCCAATTGCATCTCATACAATTCATGAAAAGATGGTTTGAAAAACTCCTTGTCATAGTCCATTTGTATGCTTCTAGGCATTTAATCCTATTAAGGTCACCTAGTTAAGTCTGACCCCTACGCCAACACGATAGAATATGCACCCTGCTAGGGTAAACCTACATATCTACATCACACTTCCACGAGATGGACGTCGCACCACGCTAGAGTGTTCCCACACTTGGTCGATCAAGCTTTTCATGTGTGATGGCTATGAAAAGCATCTTAGACTTAATATTTATTGAGAGATTTTATATATAAGTACATATACATATCCAATCATCAGATACTTATAATATGTATCATATACATGTTATAACCATAAATGAGAGATATGCAATCATTAATATATGAGCGATGTTTATGGCCATACTAATATAAATCCTTAGAGACACAAGGAATTTACCACCTAAGGTCTGCGTCATATGTAGCAACATGTTGTTGATGAAGATTTGTACTTGAACCCATCTAGGTTGACCGGTTCAACTCTTGAAATGATTGGTTTTTCTCATGATCGGTCGATTGCTCTCTCAGATCGGTTTTCTGGTCTCCAGTCAAAGTGATGTATGGACACCTCCAGTCAGTCGTTTGGGCCACTAGCCGATTGGTCAGCTCCTCCTATCATCTTGCCTCCTCGGTCCTCTACCTGATCAGTTCGTCTCCTAAAAAGGTTGGTTAGTCTAGAGCAGAACTATTTTTTTGCCATAATAAAATATAAAACTATTCTAATCCTATTTAATATATTATATGGTAATAGGGAAATATCGAGTTACATTCTAGGATAGTATAGGAAGTAAAGAGTTGATACTTTTACATATAGAAAATGAGAGAGGCTCGGTATGAAAACTAAGATATAAAATAGGATAAACAACCATCCAACCAAGCACTAAAATCTAGAGGGCTATTGGCCATAACCATGGTAGCATTTATCATAAAACTACCTTTTAGGGGGGGACGTGTAGTGATTGCACACACACACACACACATACATATATATATATATATGTGTGTGTGTGTGTGTGTGTGTGTGTGTGTGGGATCATATGTGGTGTTTAATCAGATATGCATATTAATCATTTTAAATATTCACATCATATGAAATAATAAAAAATATGATCATATCGATTTAAATCCAGATACACCGTAAATTGATGTGGCTCTGATACCACTGTTGAGAAATTGGGGCAACAGATAAGGAAGTGGAAACAAAAATTTTAATACCTAATTCCCAAACCAGTAGATCCCATCAATAACAATATATCTAAGAATAAAGGTATACAAGAGATATACCTAGTCCTGAAGCAAGTTCAACGACAACTCTTGTAGCAGTGTGCTTCTTCTTCACGGAGAACTTGAGCAGTCATCAGTAATGGCTTCCTCATGCAACACCATAGATGGCAGTTGATGGTGTCCTCCTAGCAGGTGGCAAAGGCCTCCTCTCCTCTAGAGTAGTCCACGCGAACCATCAGGAACTCCATGTTATACTACTAGAGCCAACCAGAAGGAATTGTCCCTTCGAACACTAGTGTTGACTTGCTCTCCCAATTGTCTCTCCCTTTCTATCTCTCCCTTTTATGGGTAGGACTTGCTTGGACTCTCTTGGTTACCATAACCAGAGAGGACAACAATTGTAAAAACTTATTGTTATGTCTACAAAAGTCTAGACTACCCCTTTATATAGGATGGCTAAGATCAGGGTTTTCAATTCATCTAGGAGTCAAAGAGATGGAATTTCATGAAGGTTTAGAAGCTACAAATGGTGAACTGGTTGGTTCAATGTTGAGCTGATCAGTTCAACCCGTTTTCAAATCACATTGACGTTCAATATGCAATTAATGCACAACATGACATCAACATCAATCCTTGATCCAACCACATTGATCATTGAACCGGGCAGTTCACCATTTGAACCGGTCATTTTAGACCTTGAGTCGATCGATTAACTAAGTGAATCGGTCGGTTCATGCCCTGGTTCAGGTATTGTTCAGTCAATGTTATTTCCAATTGACCTGACACTTGAGCCGACCTATTCAACACTTTGAACTAGTCGATTCACAGTCTAGTCAACCAATTTTCAATGACTATTGTTTAAATTAAATACCTAACACCTCAATAATCAAGTTAAATATCATTCATGAATAAACTCTTATTCCGACTAAGTTCTATGTGTGTAACCCTATAGGTCCCAGATTACATTGGTAGTGAATGTCCATAACCAATTTATGACATCACAAGCAATGAGTGGTATCTAGAAACACATCATTATTATCCAAGTAATTTAAAAAGTTGGAGAACAATGTCAACCTACAATATGTGATTATGTTACTATAATTGAATAATTCATTTATCTTTGATATCCAGATTAAACTCAAGGCATAGAATCATTATCCTGTCAATGTTCAATCCATGTTCCTTGAACTAGACCAGACTGTATGAGATGCATGTGAGCTCACATATCACATACTGAGTTACATGAGTATGACCATACATTTCTCATTCTCGCTTATCAAATGGCCAAGATATCAAACTCTTGTATGAGGGACAAATCTCATCTATGTCACTCACACTCAATCCCCATGTGTCACAACACACATGAGCATCACCTTTATGACAACCCTTATTCAAGGTCACGTTCGATGATGTCAAAATACATCAAATGACATGTGATGAGTGTAGTGACTTTAGGTCTAAGAACCACAATCACCACTATCACTATGAGAGATGAATCTGACTGCCATTCCATGGTATCCATGTGTAGAAAATAAGATGGAGGCTAGAAAGATATTTAATAGAGGAAAATGAGTAGAAGACTGAAGAGGAGAATCAGTAGGCTGTCAAGATGATCATAGTTTTTGATATCAAGTAACCCAATACAAATGGAGGGGGAGTCTGGTCTGGTGAAGAATGATTTGTGGATTCCATTGATCTGGAAAGTGCTCATACTCACCGTCTTGGCTGGGCTCACGGTGTGTATGATGAGCCAACGTTCTTGATATCAGAAGATCTGTGAACATAGGTCATTGGCCAGGAGATATGGAGACTAACTAATCTAACACCATGTATCACTCTCAGGGTGGGTCTGTCTAATACACTATTCTCTAACATGTACCTATGTGCCTGGTTTGATATCACATATCATGACTAATGAGATTCTATAATCAGCCAACACACAATCTACTCTTATTTATTACCATTGTCTATTTTACATCCACAGTAACATTCCACTAGGGACATAACAAGAATGTATATACTTTTTGACATATATATGATCTCATTGTTCAGGTCTTCAACCTAAAGGCATATGTCATCGAGTAACATCATTCTTTAGACATCTACTATATCTTTGTCATCATCTCATGATTGAGACAAACATAATGGATAGATTACCTTTATCATTATTAAATCATGTATCTAAGGCCTCATTGCAATCATCGTATGATTGGCTCTCTGGGCATACATATCAACAAGCCTAGCAAAATGGCTCCTGGAACAATTAGTTTTGTCCTCGTCAATTTTTTTATAGAAGTCAGGAGGCACTTTTATTCATCCCGTCCTCCTCATGCGAGCTAAATCAAACAAATTACATTCACTAATTAAGCAATTAATAGGAAACATGGTAGTACTACTACCATTACATAATTCCCTACCTACTAGTTGTTGGATCTCATTAGGAGGTGCATCATACTCAAGTATGCAATATTGTTTTTTAGGCTAAGTTTAGCCAACTTATCAACTACCTTGTTCCTCTCCCTGGGTACATATTCGATACTCCAGTTTTGTTTCCAGGATGCTTTGAATCCTCCCAATCTGTTTGGCATACCTTGGGTTCTCATTACGTTGTTGTTGGATCATGGTTTTTTCCAGGAGGGAGTCAGTCTTCACAATAGTCGACTAAATGTCGTGTTCTTTGGCGAGTTCCATGGCTAGTAGGATCCCCTCCAATTCAACTTCAGTCACGTCTGAGGAGTTCACCTGTCTTACTGCGCCGCCCATCCATCTTCCTTGGTAATCCCTTATTACCACTGCACAACTCGCCTTATTCTTCTTTACTGCTGAGTCTGTATTCAGCTTCGATACTCCACGTTTGGGTGGTTTCCAGTAACTCTCTTCTCCCTCTTCTTGTACACTATTATCAGTATCTCTGTCGAATGCCTCCCTATGGGTTCTGAGCTACTCTCTAATCAATCTCGCTTGCTGCAAGGCGGTCAAGGTTCTGTTGCTGAAGACCTGCTTATTCCTTACATTCCATATCTGCCAGAAAGTGATAAGGACGATCACCCCATGCTCCTTATCTGCCTCTAGATGTTTCGTAATCCACTGCTTAGCATCCTGGATATCCCTGAGATCCATAGTAGTTTGGCCCGGTAGGATGATCTCCCAGACTTCCTTTGCATGTTTACAGTTCCTTATAGCATGCATTAAAGACTCCTCGTCCTCCTCACATCTAGGACAATGGCTGGAGTTGGCTATGTGCCTTTGAACCTTCTTCTTGTTAGTGAATAGTGCATTGTGCATTGTAAGCCATCCGAAAGTTTTAATTCTAGTCGACGCCTTAAGCTTCCATATGGTGTTCCATTTACCTTCAACTCTGGTTCCTTTGCCCTCTCTTAACCTTCTATAGGCAGATTTAGTTGTGTAAGTACCAATTTTTTGTGTGGTTTCAGACCCTTATGTCACAACCATCCTCCATGGATGGGGTTCTTATCCTCTTAATCCTGTCAACTATGTTGTTAGGTAGCCAAGCTTCCAAGAAGCTTTTGTCCCACAATCCGTCGAGATCAACCATACTGCCTACCCTCAGGTCCATCAGGTCTTCATGCACTGGTTTAAGAGCATAATCTTTTAGCAGAGGCCCTTCTTTCCACCACCTATCTATCCACGCGTTAGTACTCATTCCATTCATAGGGATGATGTATGAGTTATCTTCAATAAATTTCACACCCGCATTCCCCAGTCTAGTACAATTGTGGTGTCCTAATCAGTTTTGATTAACTTTCCAAGTGCCTCTCCAATCTTTTCAAATACTATCCAATTATACAAGTGAAGAGGGAGATGAAGGATCCGAATCTGGGAAACTAAACGTGATGGTAAGCTAGCAGATGATAAGAATGTTACCATTTCCACACCATTAAATAGGCACCAAAAATAGACCATGGCGCATTTATATGATCTTATTTGCATGATAATTGAACTACAAAGTAGTTCAGACTAATCTCAAATACTCGCTAACATGCCAACGGTTTCCGCATGAGTTTCAGGCGATCATAGGATGTTAGGTATCCTACACTATTGTCAATCAATTTGATGATGATTGCAAATATCCAGGGGAAAAAAATTAAAATGGTATACTTTGACAAAAATATTTCCGAATATAGCACCTCCATGAAAATATTTCCCAAAATAGCCCACTTTGGAGATAAAACGCTACAAGAATTGACGTTTTCTAAGTGCAATGGGTAAAAACGCCATAACTTTTGGAGCTTTTAATAAAAAATTGAAAGAAAAAAAAAATAAAAAAGTCAAATGGAATGGCGCTTTCACTTATAAGATAAGGGTGTTTTCACATTGTTTTTATTTTTTTTATTTTTTATTAAAAGCTCCAAATCTTTTGACGTTTTTACCTATGTTTTACTTGAAAAGTGTCATTCTTTTTGGCGGTTTATCACCAAAGTAGGCTATTCTGAAAAATATTTTCATGAATGTGCTATATTTGGAAATATTTCTGTCAAAGTGTATCATTTTAGTTTTTTTTCCAATATCGAGAGTTTGTGGAGAATAGTCTTTGCATCGGACGCTACTCATAACTCAGAAGATCCCTGATCAGCATATATAGATATGTCATCCGGGTGAACATATTCAATCCCGTCGTCTTCCAAAATCTTCTAGGATGTGAAGAAGATGTACCTGCAGTAGCATCTCGGAATGAACAGTTACCAACAACTTTAAGTGGTGTCATTTCAGAAACACTCGATGGAGTTGCCATGGTCTTGTCGTACATCAGATTCGATGGATGGGGAGAAGGTTCCGATAGTGTCTGTGGAACCTGAGAACATGAAGAAGATCCCTCCTGCAAGCCATTGTATACGAATTCCATACCAATCTGAGGAGCTTTGATTCTGTGATTTATTGTTGCATCAGTATTGACAGAAGCTGAGTTCCCGTCGAATTCTTTGTCGCCGCCGCATCTCCCAACTAACCGTCATACCCCTAGGCCATCAGGTGCATAACGGTCGTCATCCTCCATCCAATCATTGCCATCATCTTCTAGAACAGTGTTTACGATTGAGTCTCTGTTCCGTTATGTGTGCATTTAATTATATATATCTGGAAAGCATTTCTTTTCTAATTGTGGGGACTTAGCTCCATTTTCATATTAAATGCCGTTTTCTTACATATATATCTCTGACAAACTGTGTGACGGTTATCTTTTAAGTGGAATTAGACTAACGTTCCGATTGGTTTGTCATAATTGGTCGGAAAACATATGAACATGAGTTCCTTAAGTAATTTTTCATGATTGGTTCAAAATAAGTTTTGAAACTTTAGTTCCATGACTTCCGATAAGTTACAGACTTATATACAAAATACAATTCCTGAGTTCTCTTTTATTTAAAGCCTTTAGTGTCGGTTTCTAAGCGACACCTATGTGGGCGACACTAAAAGTCCACCCATCAGGCGTCGGTTCCAAAATCGACACTCAAACTCTTCGCGCGCCACCGAAAACGCGCCATCATGGGACTATAAGCGTCGTTTATTAGTTAAAAACCGACGCCCAAACCCTTCGCGCCACAGAAAGGGCGCCATCTTGGGCACTATCAGTGTCGGTTATAAGTAAAAAACCGACACCATATATCTTCGCCCCACGGCCGTGCTGGACAGCACGGCCGTGATGTTAAGGACATAGACGTCGGTTTATTGTAGGAACACCGACACTATATCATTATGTGTCGGTTATTTACAAATAATCGACGCCTATTGGTTTTTTTTTCTGTCAGTCTGCAGACCTGCTGTGGCTGGTCGCAGGATGAGAAATCTGTTCAGTTCAATTATGAATTGCAGGTTTTACGACATCCATTGATATCATCCGACAACATGCCGCAAACCTGCAAAATTAACAATAAAAAAGTAGCACATGCATTTAGCAATGCAACCTGCAGTTCCATTTTATTTTCACACATTTATAAACATTCACACATGCTAGCAATATGTAGTTCCATTCATTCACATTCACACATGGAGAAACATTCATATAGCAACCAACACTTTCATTCATTTTCACTCAGACACATGTAGAAACATCCGGACATGTAGAAACATTCACACATATATTATAACTCAGAAATTCATTTACAAAGTATCATTGTTTAGTCATTATTCGCTATCAGGATCCCAATTATATTTTAAAGCCCCCACTAATTGTATGGTTGTTGCCCATTCTTCTCTTACTTCATTTAATTCTCCAATTGTATAGGGAGCATTAACATTTGGTAAGTCTTTTCCTGTAATGGGGTCAGCTTTAAACACCTGTAAAGAGAATGATGTATATATATAATTAATGAGCTATAAATAAGATTGATATATTTCAATCATATTATCTAATGAGACTATATAATACCTGAGCAATACATTCGATATCCAGTACGGCATGTTTGATAATCATGTGCATATATCGCATGACATAGTATCCACATGCTCATCCGTTGTCTTGTGTAGCACACTATAAATTCAAACATACAAAATATTAAAAAATACAACTAATTAAGCATTGTTCACATAAATAATATATACATATATTACAGTCGGGAACTTACTTGCACGTTCTTCCAAATTATTGGCTGGTTCTTTTTTGTGGGGACCTTTCCTCCAGCCTTTTTGTACTCCTCAAAACCCCTACATGTTAATGTAACACAGAACATTGCAATTAAATAGTAATGTAATAACATATGTTAACAGATATGAAAAATGAAATATTTCTCACCGAAATATTGCCATTTTCATTATGTGTCCAAATCTTGTATTCAATTTACCCCCCTTAGGATCTAGATAATACACAGTGAACGTCTCGGGGGCAATAACCAATAACTCCCAATGCCTACCCCTAGAGGAAAAAAGGTTAAAAATTAATAACTCAAAATCCACAATAAAATGTAATTTTTTTAAGTCCAAATTATAATAAGCAAAGTAAACTTACTCTACATTGAATGGAGCCATTATCACCGTCTTCTTTTTTACAGCAAAATTTGAAAAAGACTCACAGCAGTATTGTTGAACTGATGTAGGGTCTTTAGCTACTAGACTAATCAAGGATGTAATCAAAAACCCTACATGTTCGAATCCAAAATATGTATTAATTATGCATGCATTAATAAATAAGAAACCAGATCACCAGATCATACACAAGGTATATGGATGTATAAAGAATATCTCACCTTATCCATAGCTCTATCACAGATGTATTTAGCCAATCATATCGAAACAACTCCAATATATCTTGTATAAATAGTTTTGTTTCATATGACTGACTTGTAGAATATGAATCAGAAGAAACAGTTATAGGGGAGTTTATATAATGTTCCCCTAACCATACTGCCATACCCCTACAGTTAGGACCTAACGGGACAGGTAGGTCCTATGGAACCCAACTAGGTAATGCAGGAGGTGGAAGTGGAGGCCTAGATGTTGTGGGTGTCTTCTTTTTAACCTGTATATATATATAATTTCAGATCAACTGCCAGCATATACACACGCTAACAATTGAACGTAATGTAAATTTACCATACCTTATCAGTAAAGAAGACATCCGCTTTTAGCCACAATATCACTCCGCCTACTGCCTCACCAAGCGTTTCACAATCTGGGTGGGCATATGGCAGTGGAAGATCCATCCACTTGGGGAATATATGTATCGGGCTCACCCGAATCCAACCAGCTGGTACTGGAGACCTGTGACACGTTTCCCCTGGTAGGGATGGGTAAGCCGACGCCTCTGCCACGACATATTCTTTACTTTTTAGACGGCATGGCTTCAACCCCTACAAATTTTTGTGTAAAGAATGTTATATACATATATACATACCATCTTTTTTTGAAACGACTACAATTTCATATATACGTATCATCTTGAATTAAAAAACTAGTTACTATGTCATAAAAATACTTACAGTGGATGTGCTAGGTGGTGGTTCTACAGGATTACTCCCAACCTCTGCAGTAGGAGTAGGAGTAGAGTCTGCAGTAGGTATTGTCTGGTAAGTGGCAGTCTGAGATGCCTGCCACTTTTTCATTACTTCTTCGAGTTTCCTGTCAAATAGCTTATCCACCTATACATGGATAAAAGAAACGTCAAATTCTAATTTTTGAATTCTCTTTTACAGTAACATTATAAAGAAAGAATATGTTACCTCTTCTTGTGAAAGTCCCGCTTTTGGGACATGTTTGCGCTGGGATGACCCAAAAAAAGATTTGATGCCCACACCAGCGCCTGCAGCCCTAACACGTCCAGGATGCTCTGGGTTACCCAGAGCAACTGTCAATTCATCCTTTGTTCCCTCAGGGATGAACTTTCCTTATTTCCTCAGCTTGTGCAGCTCCCGCTAATCGCCAAAACAAAAATTTGTACTTAAGTAAACAACACAAATAATCAATATTCGAATGATTGTTGTAAGAGTTGTATTTTACCATTTTTGCAGTCGCCTCAGCAGTTGCGGCCTTAGTTATTTCTCCCTTCTTATTTTGCCTCCCAGCTATCCAGACATCATGGCGAGGTAGAGGTGTGCTACCTATGGTAGAGGACTCCTGAGTAGCAGTAGACTGAGCAGCAGTAGCCTCGGCCTGTAGTCTTTGGCGAATGCCTGCATACCCCTTTGGACCCATTCTGTGGTCATGCACATTCAGTGCACGCCTTGATCTTTGTGCCTCACTGAGGGCCTAGTTAGTATGCAAATTAATGATTTGGTTAGTAACACTAAATGTTAATCTTGAATAAGTGAATACAACATATATTAATTAATGAGATTGAGACCGACGCCTAATACATTGAATTCATCAATTTGTCTTGAAGCGACAAACGCGTCCCATTCTTCTTTGTCCAGGAAGTTCCACTGTTCAGTGGCTGTCTTCTTCCTCTTGTCGGCTTCTTTTATGTATTCTCTGGTGAGATTTGTCCTATAGTTCCTTAGGACTCTCCCACAGCGTTGCATCACGCATTTACGATGCAGCTTTTCATCCAATTCAAATATACTCTGCAAAATAGAATTGCTATTAACTAGTATCCAAAAAAATAGTAATCTACAAAATAGAATTGGAAATTAATAATAACTCACGCATAAATCCCTCCATATTAAATCTTTCTTCTCCTTAGAAACTTTATGCCAAGAATCTAAGCGACAACCGCAATGGCTACGAGTAACAAACCCAAGATATGAAATAAATGAATTGCGATTCACACCACATGCATTTCCTGTATTATCGAAATCCACAACAAGTTTGGGTCCATTGCCCTTTTACGCAATTAACTTCTTCATCATAGTGATGCCCCTTCTCTTGTCAACTTTTTGGTGTTGTTGATCAAGTGCCTCAAGTGCTTCAGATGGTACCTGTGCATCATCAACCTAAAATTTGACAAAATAATTCACATTTACAAATATAACTATAAATGGACATATAGATATAAATATATGATATATTTTTAAAATTTACATTGCGAGGCGGCGCATTGATGTCCTCACCCTCACGGTAGTCATCAGCACAGTCATCAGGAGAATGGTCAGCCATCTGCAAATTCACATTCAAATTGTAAAGTTCACATTGTAAAGCAGTAATTCAAAGTGTAAAGTTCACATTGTAAAGTTCACATTATTACAACAAAGTATATATCACAACAAAATTGTAAAGCTCTATGATCAAAGAGAAAACAAGTATATATTACAACAAGATTACAGTCTAGGGTTAACAAATACATGTGATGTCATTCTTATATATAATAAATGTACATGTACCACCTATCCCATCCTTGAACACCTAATCTCACTATTAAGTGTATAATGTGTATTGGGTTTTCAAGAAAATTTCGGCAGCATTTCCCCGCTGTTCTCCAAGTACATATGTACTTAGAGAACAAACGGGGAAATGCTGCCGAAATTTTCTTGAAAACCCAATACACATTATACACTTACATCCTAAGCGAGATTAGGTGTTCAAGAACAGTCCCAAATCAGGGACTATCCAAGATTTACTCCTAATGAGTAAATCTTGGACGGGTTTCTAGGCCAACAAATAATGTGTTGTCATTCTTATACCTAAAATCCTAGTTCTTCAAGTTAGGGTGATTATTGATGTCTTTAAAAGCATGATTGGCAATTTAGGGAAAAGTTCATCATTAAGCAAGAAGGGTGATTAGGATTCTCAATATACTCAACAATGAAACAAGTTTCCGAAAGAGGTTTGGTGAAGATATCTATAACTTACTTAAACATTCAATTATGAAGTAAATATACACTTAATTCATAATAGCATGACGCACAAAGTTGCAGTCAACATCATTATGCTTTGTTCTATCATGGACTATCAGATTGGTATAATGTGAATTAGGGTCTAGGGTTAACAAATACATGTGATGTCATTCTTATATATAATAAATGTACATGTACCACCTCTCCCATCCTTGAACACCTAATCTCACTAGTAAGTGTATAATGTGTATTGGGTTTTCAAGAAAATTTCGGCAGCATTTCCCCGCTGTTCTCCAAGTACATATGTACTTAGAGAACAGCGGGGAAATGTTGCCAAAATTTTCTTGAAAACTCAATACACATTATACACTTACATCCTAAGCAAGATTAGGTGTTCAAGAACAGTCCCAAACCGGGGACTATCCAAGATTTACTCCTAATGAGTAAATCTTGGACGGGTTTCTAGGCCAACAAATAATGTGTTGTCATTCTTATACCTAAAATCCTAGTTCTTCAAGTTAGGGTGATTATTGATGTCTTTAAAAGCATGATTGGCAATTTATAGAATGTAAGAATGTATTTATAGATCCTCAAGTCCAGGTCTGTTGCTAGCTATCACACGTATACAATCATAAATCACGTAACAGAATATAGTTATTGACTGTTTCAACACTTATCAAGTTACCAATAAGTAAATAACTTAAAAAAAATAAAAAAATGCCCAGCAGGGCACCTGACGATTTTGCTCCAGGGCACCTGCAGGGCTTGACCTAGCCTAGGCGGAGGAAGGAAGGAGGAAGAAGCCGACGTACCTTGAGAGCAGAGGAAGAAGGCCCGGCCGGAGCAGAGGAGAGCAGCTGAAGGTGAAGCTGGCAGCACCGGAGCAGAGGAGAGCAGCTGGAGGTGAAGCTGGCAGCGCCGGCGGCGAGGATCAGAGGAGAACTACGGAGACGGCGGCGAGCGGCGACGGCGACGAGCGGTGACGAGCGGCGATGAGCAGCGGCAACGGCAACGGCGGCGAGCGGCGCGCAAGGAGACGAACGGCGGCGCGGGGAGCCAACTGGCAACGACGGCGGGGAGCAATCGGGGGAAATCGCCAGACCTAGCGCACGTCACAATGAAACAGAGACAATGGGGAAAAGTTCTATTTGCGGGGTTATTAACTGTACCATAGGCGTCGGTTATTCAAAAAAACCGACGACTAAAACTAACAGTGTCGGTTCTGCACAACAACCGAAACCGACGTCTATATTCATATGCCGATTAAAAAAATCGTTCTCGATTTATGACCATAGTCGTCGGTTTCAACTTCAAACCGACGCTTAAAGGGTGTGAAAAATTCCCCGCGGACAGCGCGGGAAAACTCATAAGCGTCGTTAGTTGTAGTACAACCGACGACCAAAATGTGCCCAATTTCTATCTCGCGAATAACCTTTAGTCGTCTTTTTTTATTTATCAACCGACGCCATATATCAAATTTTGGAGGTAATTTTTTTCGCTAGAAATTTTGGATTTGGCGGATAATTTTAGGCGTCAGTTTTTATTAAGTAACCGACACTTAATAAAAGCGGTACCCGTGTCTGGTCGCCCTCATAGATTGGATGTCGGTTTATGTTATCAACCGACACTGTAGAGTTTAGGTGTCGATTTATTTATACAACCGACACCTTGAAAAGTGACTTTATAAGCCATTTCTGTAGTAGTGTGAGTTCCGGAACAACTAACAATATTTCTTATACAATTATATTCTTCATTCGTTATAAGTGACACATATAAAATATTTATGACTAAAAATACTAGTGGTGTGCATATAATCTATTTCTAAAACCATAATATAATATGACAAAATATCATACACTATAATCTCACTATATTTGAACATAATACACAATAATTATCATTATGAGTACAATTATAAAATAAAAATACAAACATCATGAAAATGAAGCACATTGCACCATGTGAAAACAATGTGATTAATTTACCTAATATATGTTAATTTTTATATTTAAAAAATATGATGTGAAAATTGATAGTTAACTATAACCATGCACGAATAATATTATAAAAATTGCCAAAAAAATAATATAAAAATTAATATTATACATTGTGTTAGACAATGATGAGCCAAAACGTGTATTTACAATAATTTGTACATACAAAGTGAAATAAATATATTATAATATGATTTTAATCATAATATTTTTATTGAGATTATAATTGTACTATAATGAAATATTTTTTAAAGGAGCAACATATGCACTATAACTAGTTATTGAGGTTTTTATAATTTAAGAATATTATGATTTTTAACAGATATAATTCTTTTTTATGTGTTTACCATCCTTACTTATTTTGCACAGTAAAAATTTACAATATTTTTAATGATTTCCGTATTTACACTTTTACAACAAACTAGTCACATGGAAGTTAATGGAACTTAAGTTTCAAAAATTAAATTAAAGTTCTCAGAAAATGAGTTCCGCGACTTACACCAAACAAATATGAGCCTAAGTGGAATACGAGAAAAAATGATAGTTTGTCTTTGGCTTTCATATACTTCGAAGGAAAAAATCTTAGGCTTTCATACGGTGGTATTCTGATATTAATTCTAAGATGTAGAATATATACACAAAAGATGAACACATATGCTAAATGTAGTTACAGACGTTTTGTTTGGGGCTTCGCTTTGACAAGGGCGAACATAAAGCACAACATAGGGGATGGTTAAACTTTATTTCATTCCCACAAACTCATAAAACACTCCATCAATATCATGTCTTTGACCGCTCAGAATCTTCCCCGTGGTCTATTGCTTGGGCAAAATCTGTCGAATATGGTGGAGCTTATAATACAAACCCAAGAAAGAAGAGGAGTTCATGTTTCATGCATCGTTTTTCTTTGACACCTAGTTGTGGTTTGGTTTAATTGTGTTGTCTAGCTACCATGAAAGGAGCACCTAGGTAGGGATGAAGCCAACAACAACACGTTGCAAGTGCATGTGGATTGTCTTGTAGCAGCTTGATTATGAACTACACCATCAAAATGATAGCACACCACACTAGTAGAATTCATCAACATCATGCGGGAAAAAGTCTTGCAAGACATTATCATATAAATTTTCTAAAAACAAATAATCCATATTTGGTAGACTAGTATGACTTAGCAAGTAATCAATTGCAATTATTTGGTGAATGATTTAGTAACAAAAATAAGCCACCAACCCCATAATAAAATCTCACTGAAGTTGTTTATACAGAACACAAGTCGATAGAAAGCACTCCTCATCACTTAGAATCAGCATACATCATAGACAAAGGTATAAGTTAACCATACATGAGGATAGTGGCTAGTCTTTTATCGATAAGTTTCACTTGTAATAATAAGGATAATAAGATCCACCGTTAGAAAATTATGCTAGAGAAGGACATCACCATAGAAGGGTGCATTGATGTGGAGGTGTTTATTGAAGATATAGACAAGTTTTACATGGTGGATGAAGGGGATTCATCTACACAAACATGATGAATTACATTTTTGTTCGACATTGGGCCCCAAATCTTCTCAGTTTCCCAATTATGTCGTTGTGGAAAAGGAGATAAGCATTGGTTAGAACATGAGCCACGCCAAAGATCAAATTTTATGAAAATGATGACAAAAACTAGATTGAAAATGAAATAATTTATGCAGATAAGGCTGGTCCAGATTTAGATGAGTAGGTGAGGTGAGAGACTTATGGAAAATATAGGTACATTGTGTTAGAAAGCTATGATGGTACCGAGGAGGTGTTTATTGGAAACATTGATGAGTTCTTATTAGTGGAAGAAGAGAACTCATTCAAGATAACATTAGGAACATAATATTTTTATGTTGGGCATTAGTGTCCCTAAATTATCTATAATTTTAAGCTTTGATGTTATAGGCAAACATGGTAAGCATTGAGTCAAATATGAACCATGCCAAAGCTCAATTTTGGTAGAATTTGATGAATCGAACAAAAGATTGAAAGTACATTAGTTTGTGAGGATAAAGCTGATCGAGAGATGGACAAGACCATCCCAGGTGGATCGAACTCAAAACTCTTATTAACCTTTTTTTAATCTTATATTTGCAATATGGACGTCCAACTAACTTATAATGGATAGTGCAAGGGTGAATATTGCAACGTTAAAAATATTGGGTTCTTGGATAAATCCCCAAGCTAAGAATGTTGTGTAAAATACAAGGAAACCAAGCTAGGGCCTTCGAGGTTGGGGAATTAGATTGTTAAATGATAATATTATACACACCTTGGTGTCCCTTTTTGTAAGATATCATCAAACTTTTCAGTTCTCAACAACAATTAAATTGACTAGTTTTATTTTTCAAGTGAGATAAACATACGCTATGAGAAATTTCAGTATGTCTCGTAGGTATAACAATCAACATATCTTGCAAAACAAAACCTTTTGCTTTAGTGTTTTATGGTGATTTCATCAATCACAACAATTGGTGGCCAAATTGTTTAAAAAGGTTGCATTGATGTTTAGCGGTAATTTCCTTAGCGCACATAATTCAGAACAATTTGTTTAAGTCGGCACTTTGAACTGTTTGCAGACACGTCTACTCTTCTATTGTAAATGTCGGATGACAATTAGCAGAAGCATTTCCTGTGAACAATTGCACGGGTAATGTCCAATTACAATCCCCACGGCCACCGACGCGAGGTGCGCCGAACAGGCATCAAACACCGCAAAACAGAATCGACTCTAAGCCCTCTCGCCACGGATCCTCCTGGCAAGCTGTATGTCCTTAGGCATGATGGTGACCCTCTTGGCGTGGATGGCGCACAGGTTGGTGTCCTCAAACAACCCGACGAGATACGCCTCGGCGGCCTCCTGAAGCGCTGCGACGGCGGAGCTCTGGAACCGGAGGTCCGTCTTGAAGTCTTGGGCGATCTCGCGGACGAGGCGCTGGAAGGGAAGCTTCCTGATTAGGAGCTCAGTGGACTTCTGGTACTTGCGGATCTCACGGAGGGCCACGGTGCCGGGACGGAAACGGTGGGGCTTCTTCACACCGCCGGTGGCTGGTGCGGACTTGCGGGCCGCCTTGGTAGCCAGCTGCTTCCTCGGGGCCTTGCCACCTGTGGACTTGCGGGCGGTCTGCTTGGTGCGGGCCATTGTAGAGGGATAGGAGTAGATTGAGAGCTGCTCTGCTTGAACGTCAGATTGCTGTGGCGGTGAAGAATAGCCATCAGGGAAATATATATGGCAGCGTGGCCGAAGAGCGAAGAGGCAGGGCTGAGATTGGGTTTCCAGAGACAGAGAGGTTCGACGGACAGTGTCGAGGTATGAATTTGAGGCGTCAGATCCTGTTGTGAGGAACGGCCTCGATCAAGTATTCGGCTAAAGTTTGGATCACCATCCGTGTCTCATCAACCATACCAACCAGGAGGCGCCTACTCGTTCCTGAGAAAATTCCATGTGATATGGGGACCACTTCACAGCTTCGGCCCGCCCAATACGATATAGTGGCGGAACAAGTGAGAGAATAGCGTATGCGGAGAGAATTCCATGTGAAACGACTATTCCTAAAAGCTCAATGTTATCGAACAAACGAAGATGCATCTTTGGCTTGGTGGTTTGCTGAGGCTTTTCCTTTAGCAATGCTTAACTATATTGCTAACGTATATAATGAAATTGGATTTAAGTTCATCTTTTTGTGCCACGTGGGCACAATACGGCCCATGATGCAAATTGAGTTGAAATTGAAATATGGGGTTCATTAGTTTCAATTGAATCTCCTAAACTACACGAACTCAACATGCCTCATCTAGGGTAGGAAATTCTAATCTGACTAACCTTCTCTTATTCCAAGTGCAGGTATATACTCGTGATTTTATTCAACTAGGATAGGAAATTCTGGTCTAAATTAAGCCTTGTCTTTTTTAAAAAACAATGAATTGTGAATGTGACAACTATGTAGAAAATAAGTCCAAAAGGGGCCATCTTATGTGCATTACTATCGGAGAAGAAATCTCTCATGGTCGCCTATCCTAGGGTTTCTTTGGCGGTAAACATGGCAAAGACGCGCATATACAAGGAGCCCTCCCAATTGTTGTGGTTGTTCTTTGTATGTTTAATAGTTCTACTCCACCCCCGTGATTGCAATGAACTGATGAAAACGTGTGCTCATTTCTGGGTCAACAGTGATGAAGAAGAGGCTCTAGACTTCCTGAAAAAAGAGATCAATACTAGTAGCGATCATATTGATCTTGTGGTGGTTGAAAAGATCACCACCAAGAGATCCTACAACTTCCCTATGCTCAAACAAGTGTCGCTCATCCCTTAAAAAGAAACAAATCTTTAGGAATGTGGCAAACAATCTAATTGTCATCAAATTTCTACACTAGACAGACAAGGAGAAGGTCCTCCAGGAGGGACTATAAAATTTTGATAAAAATCTCATGATCCTTAGAAAGATCAAGTCTTAGGAGATGCTAAAAGATGTCATATGAGTCCCTTTTGGGTGTGTACTAATAACACCCCCCTTCTCTACAAATCAAATGATGTGTCTTTATCATTTTTGCAAGGGTAGGTATGTGGAGAAATTGTATTTTGGGTGGGATATATCTTGTTGAATTCTTGTTAAAATAGATAATATGAATTCCATCAAACAATTACAAAAGATTAGGTATAGAGAAGGGAAGTCGATAACGATTAAAATATGAGATAAATGTCTTCCAACCTATTGTTATATATACGGAATTATAGGGCACGTCGAGAAGAACTACAAGGAAGAAGATGAGGATTCATCATGGCCTAGACGAGGAGGTTGTGGGTGAAGGCATCTTCAACAAAACTATGGGTAGTTCCAATTAGATAAGGACTGCTTGGGATCAAAGGTATAAAATGCAAATATTATTTGTTAAAAAATTGGCCTCCATGTTGGAATCGTCTGCAAGAAACTTTGACAATGGCCATTTCTTTGTCTAAAATTAAGAAATGAAAAGTGAAGATGATAGTAGAAAGGATGGTGATTTCAAAACAGTGGATGCAGATAGTGCTTCTCTTTTATAGAAGAAGAGAAAATACAAGGAGAATCTAAAGAAGAAGAACTCTGAAAGCATGTGTAGGACCCCATATTTGGGATGCGATAAGGAGAAGGAAGATGGAAGACCATCCATACCCAACTAATGTGCCTTCAACTTGAACCAAACTATGAACTAGATATTTTTGGTGTGTATTACCTACAAGCCAACCATTAGATGTTGTCTTTGGGGGAATTTGTTCTTTTGATTTTATTATGAAGGTAATTCTAGTTATAAATGTACATTATATTGTAATATACTAAATACATGTCCTTAGAGTGATTGGTACAAATCCATGGGACTTCAAGTACATGAATTGAACATGAGATACTAATGAATGCTAAGAACATATTCTTAAATGTCCCTAGAAAAGTGGTATTGTGAACTAGACAACAAAAATACATGTGAGACTAGTATGTGTGGTTACATATTACCATGTCTCATGGGTCATATGTATCAACTACCAAGTCACACACATAGGCACTTGTTAAAGAACAAGAATACTTGACATAACTGTCTTGAGAGTGATTCATGAGCCATTATATAATATTCATGATCAACTCTCAATATGATAATAGTGTCATGGTCCTTCGACCTGAAGTCACCACGATGGTTACATGATGATCCTCGTAGATTGATACTACTCTACATAATCTTGAAGAATGTTTCCATAAAGGTAGTGATTGGGCATGGTAAGGAGAATCATTCTATAGATTGTGAGTTATGTAGAAGGACTTTTTCCCTACCATATTGTAGGAGTGATTTCCTGAACCTTTTGATAAGTGAGACTAGATACATGCATGTACACGCTCATGTGGGATTTATGTGATACTAATCTCATATGTATCGTGTTAGTATAATTACATTTCAAGGAACTTTGAATAAATGTGATGAGGATGGTGTGTCATTTCCTCTAGTTAAATCTATATATATATGTGACAAAAGGATATACAACATACTAACATTGGTTATTTATGTTTTAGTCTTTTTTTATTAATCCTACTAGTTTTGTAGCAGTGGAATGTGGCTAGACACCGCTCATTTCTTATGGATTGTAATATTGATTACTAAATTCATTAAATATGGTGACATAAGTCACACACATACAGATTGCTTGAAGAAAGGCGGAATTTGGACTTCATTATAATTTCTACAAATAATAAGGTCCTAAAAGTAAGTTTTGAGGACATGAAGAAAGGATGAATTTGGACATCAATGATATGTAGTGTGGATGGCATGAAAAACATCCACTCTAGAACCCCTTAACCAGCCCACCAATCCGGATACAAAGCACCCCGTCCATGATCCTACTACCACCACCAAAATTAATCACGCGCACTCATCCAAACCAACACTGTTAACCCCAGAAATGATAGAAAATTGTTTGGAGACATAAAATAAGTCACTCACACCACCCCTTCCATAACAATCCCAACCATCCACATTGTCCATCCATGTATGTCAAAGGCATACAAGGAACATAAGAAAATATTACTAAATTTGCCCACAATCTTGTGAGACTTTTGGGTTTGCAACTCTATTAAGAGAGCACACACATTTACAGACCCCTAGTGTATGGGAAAGTGGGGAAGATAGAAAAAAGGAGACATCACCAGCATAGAGATTTATGAGTGTATCCTTCAAAAGAATTCTAAGAATGTCACAGATGCTACTCTAGTTAGTGTCATAAAAGTAATAAGTGATAGCTAGGGCCAATCCTATGAGAAACAATAAAACCTTATTGTGGAATTGTTAGGACTTGGTCAACCATGGATACTTCTATTCCCTTGGATCAAAGTGTTGTAAGAAAAGGCCCTCCACGGTGTTCATCAGAAGGAATGTGATCAATGTTGGAATCCAAGAAATCGTTAGACCAAGTTGTAGTTTTGCAAATAGTATTGGCATCAAGGACATTGGACATGCTGGTGGCATCTATCCATGGTGGAACAGGAATACTATAATCATTAAATTCTTGTAGAATAGTTGTAAGATCCCTGACCTTACTTTTGGTTGATCATGCTTGTTTAGAATAATTAGGTGATTAGAACCTTTATCAAGCCTTGTGATGTGCTTTGATATCATGTGACATGTCTATGTTTCAAGTTTGATCCAGTTTAGATGATGTTTGAGATACTTATGCATGTATGTGCTTGTTTGGAACTAATTTCAAATTACCCACCTATGGGGTTTTTCTTGCAATTAGTCCATTGCTTGTTGTACCTCACACGTTTAGACATAATGTTTGACATGTTTGTGCTTCAGGGTACCTTGTTACACCTTAGTTTGGTATGGTGACATCATGTGTTGAGAATTAGGGTTTTCATGGATGCCCTAAGATGACGGATGACCTTGATGTTGAGTCATCTAGGGTTAGCGAGTGCTAAGTTTTATGTGGCTCTTGGTTTTGGTGGTCGATGATGTTTTCCTTGATCTATCTTGGGTTGGCGATCGATGAGATTTAGTATCTCTCTCCGGTCACCAACTTTTGCATGTGTTTGGGTCAATGAGATTCTCCGTGATAGTTTGCTTTTCAGACCCAAGTTCTCATCAGTCGAAGAGTTTTTATCGACCAAGTAGTTTGATGGTACCTTGGTTCTTATATGAGTGTAGTTATTGCATGAGAGAGATCTTATGGACACATGGCGTGTTTAGCATGATACCTAACCCTCTTTCCCTCTCTCCAACCCTATGTTATATAAGCTCCTCTCTTTGCATGCAAGTGACCTCTTTTGTACCTAGTTTCCTCTCTCTTCTACCTTGGTTTCTCTTGAATTTCGTCCCCTTGGTTCTTGGTAGAGAAAGAGGTTCCAAATAAGGAAAAGGTGGTTTATCTATCTTTCATGTTGAGCTAGTGTTTGGATCTACCCTCTTTGGAATCATTTGGTGCTATCTTGCTCTTCTCCTTGATCTTGGTAAGTGATATCTCCTCCTTTCTCCATGTTCTCCTTGTTGTCCTACCCTTCTTCTTTCTCTTCTTGGCTGAATTGATGGAGTTTCCATGGTAGTGCTTGAGATAGAGCTCGAAGAACTCCTCTTCTTTGCCTTTATATCTAGGGTTTACCCTCTTTTCTTGCTTCTTTAACCTAGGGTTTCTTTCTTTCTTAGAAGTGGATCTAACTTGGACGAGATTGGTGCTCAAGCTAGGGTTTTCTCTCCCTTTCCTTTGAGTTTCCTTGATGTTGGAGTCTTCTACATCAACTCTAAGGTGAGTTATAGAACTTTCTCCTCGATTATTTCTTACACTTAAATTGCATGCATTTTACCTTGCCCTAAAAACGTGTTACAAAGTAGAAAGAGGATATCTTTGATCTAGGGTGTGAGTTCTCATGGTGATCTCGAGTAGTATATCTTCTCTTTCATAAACCCTTATTCTTATACATAAAATCCTCCTTTGGCGACGGAAGTTTTGATGCATGCATGTTTATGGAAACGTTTGTTTTTCTCACTCATGAACCATGATTTTGTTTTCTCTCATAATAGTTGTTAATTAGGGTCTTAGAGATGATCTTATTCTTGGGATTTACCCATTGATGGATTTTTAGTTTCATGGTGATTATCAACCTTTTTTTAGATGCTTGGTGATTATCAACCTATTTTGGAATTCATGGTTGATGAGATTTTCATTCCATGATGGTCGCTTAGGATTTTTATCTCTCCTCTTCATGTGGTTGCTAAGAGTGTTGATGGTAGTGATAGCCTATACAGTCGATGAAACTTGTTCTCCATGGTTGGTTGTTGTGTATGATGTTGATTTCTCTTCAGTCCCCAATGGTTCCAAGTTCCTTCGGCCCCCAAGATTCACCAATGTGGTCATTGAAGGTGTGGGGCTTAGTGGTCGTTGACGATGAAGGGTTGAACCCTAATCTTCTTGAGTCACCAATGTTTGACATCCTCAGTGATCACCAATGTAGCTAACCTTCAACGGTCGATGAAGGTGATGCACCTAGTTTCAATTGTTCGCCGATGTGTTTGACCTAAGTGGTCACTGAGGTGGTTCATCTCTTTGGTTGCCAAGGTGGGTGACCTAGTCTTCAGCGGTCAATGACATCCCTAATCCCTATGTGATCGATGTGGATTTTTGGTCTAGATGGTTATTATGTTTTGTTGACTCTATATTAATGTTGTTTGACCTACTTGCTTCCATGATTGTTGGAAATGATAAGAAACTAGGGTTTACATCTAATTGATGTTTTGAAACCCTAATTCACCTACTTGTTGAACCTAACCTTAATCCAAGTAAGTAATGATCATGCTTAGTTATAATGTGTGCTTAGTATGATGAAGGATATGCTTTCTTTCTCTATGTTGTTGTAACCCTAATTTGTTGTTATATGAACATCACACATCTTATTTGTAATGATAAGCCAAACTTTAGATGTCACACATATGGTGATGGTTATTGAGCCTTGATGAGGCATGGAAAGATAATGATGTTCTTCCAGGGAATGATGTGATGGTCTTATAACCTTGGACATGGCTTTGTGCCTGATTGAGGTGTTATCCTCTTCATGTTGTGACAAGGATTGGTATCTTGTGATGGCATAATGATGAATATGGACTCATACATGGGAATGAAATAGTACCATGAAATGATGTGATAACTTTATACCTCATACATTTTATATCTTTTGATTTTGTAATATATCCCTTTTTTGTAGAACTCTTTAAGGGTTTGTACATAACTTGATTGATGCAGTTAAAATATATACAATTGGCATTAACTAATCAAGTGAAACCCTAATCATGTAGTGCCTCGTGCCATAGATCAATTCCAGTGTTAGAATTTGTTGGATGGTGAAATGAGTATTCCTAAGGGAATCTCAGAGTGCATACTGTTGAGGATGTGGGGTTCTTAAGATTGTGTCCTTGTCATTCAGATCTCAAGGCTTTGAGGGTGGATGCAGTCATATCTCGGCAACAAAATATATGTGGTCATGTCTCAGATATTGATATTTGATGTGACGAGGACAGATGTGGTTGTACCTCAGATATTGGGTTTTGTATACCCTAGTTCACTAGTGTTGTGACCTATATACCAAGGGTGGACTATGTTATTTTTCAACTAGACTTATATGTCATAGTGGTAGACTTGTGTTGATAGAGGGCGAATGAGATCATAGGGGTCTAGCTCTGCTAGATCTTGTATGGCATTGTTTTGACTTAGGAGTGGTTTTTTGGAGTTGATTGGTATCTTTTTTTTTGGTAACCGAGAGAACCCACCCCGGGCGAGCCCGACATGGTAAACTCTCGAGGCATGAGAGAGTGTGGTCCGGTCACCACCCTCCTGTGCCTAATCAGCGTGGATTGCCATTCGCAAAGTGCCTTCGGTGAGGTTTGAACTCGGGTCCTTCATTGGGACTTACCGAGCTCTTACCACCCGGGCTACTATGGCCGGACGAGTTGATTGGTATCCCTGAACTCCTTAGGGCTTAATCAAATGTCTAATACATCCATGTAGTATATCTTCTTAGGGTTAAAAACACTTCACATTGGATGTTAACCTTTACCTTATTTCTTACATAACTTAGTTGTCATATAATGCAGTAAGAGAAATTAACTGTTAATAGGTGATAGCTTTACATATTCCTTTATATACCTACAAGTCATGTATGCTACTATACCTATCCATTTAGCTTGCTTAATTTTCCTAACCTACTTGAATGGTTTAATGTGGTTTAATTGTTAAATTTACTTAACCAACTTAGCTAGCCAAATCTGCTCATCCTATTTAATAATGATATCTTCTGTAATCAATAACCGTTGGTTGAAAGTTATATCTCTCGTTGGGACATGAGTCTCACCTCGTGGGTCACCACATCTTTTTAGGCGGTCCTTCATAGAGTGGTCAGGATTGTGGTGTTGATGAGAAGCAACTTGGAGAGCACCAAAAGCAGAAGGTTGGATTGTAGTAGTTGTACAGTCCTAGAGTCATCCATGTACTCTCAGGTCTGGGCAGGGGATGTTTTCTAGATGATATTCATATTGAAACGTGGTTTTGGCAGTATGCCTTTGTTGTATATATATCATGTACATGTGGAATGATCTCTCTTTTGTATACAGGTTGTGGTTGAGGCCACTGGCACATATGTAAGTAATACCTGATATGGTACATTCTAATGTACATGTTGTTGGACCTCTATGTAAAGTTTTTTAACATAGTGGTAATGTTGAAATCGGTTTTAATTTAGCCGTATTTCTATATATGTGAAGAATTAGTAGTTGATCATACATTTTCTTTGATTAATCTCATTTATCTTGACGGGATTGTCACACGTTGTGGTATCAGAGCTTTAGGTTTGCTGAATCTATAGGGACATAGGACTGGGTTTGTGTTTGTTCTTAGATTATCCAACATATCTACATATATCTGATCATAGCTAATGCTTATGTAGATATATCTGGAGTACACAAAGAACATACTGAGAGTAGATTTGTTGTGCTAGGAGGTGGCTCTATGAGGCAAGAACATGAAGATAGAGTGCCTAAGACGGGGTTGGAGTAGCTCTTTGTGACTCAGTTTGACTTGGAAACCATGGCCAATCCAGCCTTTCAATCCATGTTTGGGTAGTTTATGGCCATGATTACGCATACAGAAGATAGAGAGCATGTACCCCAACCAAGGGCAGCTATCCATAATGTGGAGTCCTAGGATTCTGGGAAGACATTTGAGAGGTCGAGACATGTTGGAGAGATCAAGTACACAGGTACAATGGATCCAGTAGATGCGGATATGTGGTTGACGGTGCTTGAAAAGGTGTTCAAGATCCTCAACATCCTGGAGGAGGATAAGGTGAAGTGTAATGTTTATTACTGAAGGGTAATGTTGGCCATTAGTGAGCCATAGACGAGGAGAAGATGTCAGGAGTTGTGATAAGTTGGGAAGAGTTTGGTGAGAGTTTGTGAGCCAATACTTCCTAGGGACGTATTTGGATGAGAAGATAGCTAGGTTGAGATGATACAACATGGTTTGATGTCTATCAACAAGTAGAGGCCAAGTTTATGGAGCTTTTGAGGTTCTCTCCTCACATGGTAGTGACGGAAAAGGATAGAATCATGAGGTTTGAGAAGAGTTTGAGCTTACACTTGTCAACAACGGCGTCAACTTTAGAGAATAGAGAGAGGTTCTCTACCTTTTTGGAGTCAGTGAGGAGGATTGAGTGGTCTGCTATCGAGAAGTGTGAATCCAATGCTAAGAAGAGACCATCTCAGTTTCAAGGCTAGTCATCTAGTGGCTTTATGAAGCCAAGATTTTCGTTACCTCAGTCACAATAGAGGTTGGTTTTCTCTTAGCCAAGGTCTCATGTACTATCACAGTGGTCCCTAAGCATGAGCAGAGGTCATAGTTTTCCACTTTCTAGTGCATGCTACACAATGTCTGTATTAGTGACAAGGTCGTCTAGGATACAGTATGATAGCAGAACTTGTCAAAAGTGTGGGCAAGTAGGGAATATCAAGTGGGCATTCCCTATCAAGTATGAAGAAGTGACCCAACAACCAAGGCAGAATCATAGAGGTTTTCAGTAGCAGTAGTATGATAGTGGTGGTGTTAGAGGACATGATCAGGCATCACAAGCAGGATCTCCTGTACTAGTTGGAAAGGGATGTGGATGACAATAGGTGACAACTAGATTCTACGCTATGAGTCAACCCGATGGAGTGATCAATCTATGATTCATGATATCATATGGAACTCTTTCATTCTGATTAGTCTACTTCTTATTTTGTATCTATTTTGGTTTCTTGGGTGCAACACACTCTTTTATCACCAAAAAGGTGATAGATTGTTATTATCTACCTATTTGTAGTAGATCTGATAGTATTTTGCTTGAAACCCTTCTTTTTGGTTCTACTGAGTTGTGGAGGTGTGTCCATCCTACTTTCTTTCTTTCAAGAGACACAACATTCAAGTGGACTTTATGCCACTTGACATGCATGGGTTTGATGTAATCCTAGGGATGAATACCTTGGAGAAGTACAAGGTTGCTTTGGACTGCAGTTCCAAGGTAGAGACATTCCATGTTGGAGATTTTTTGTGGATCTTCCAAGGAGACAGGAAGATTATTCCTACATGTTTACTGACAGCTATGACAACAGAGAGGTTGTTGAGTCAGGGTGTAAGGCTTTCTTGGCAAATGTTGTAGAAACCAAGAGGAGAAGTCCTAGCATCTAGGAGGTGTCGGTAGTTTGAGAGTTTGATGATATCTTTCCCAAGGATTTTCATGGTGTCCCCCCTTCTAAAGAGATTGATTTTGAGATCAATCTTGTTCCTGGAACACAACCCATAGCGCAAGCACCATACATGATGGCACCAACAGTGATGCATGAGTTGAAAAAGCAATTGTAGGAGCTTCTATAGAAAGGTTTCATCAAGCTGAGCACTTACCCTTGGGGTGCTCGTGTGTTGTTTGTGAAGAAAAAGGATGGTTCCATGAGGCTTTGTATATATTACTGACAGTTGAATAAGGTCATGATCAAGAATAAGCATCCATTATCGAGGATAGAAGATCTGTTTGACCAGTTGAGAGGTGCTACCATGTCTTCCAAGATAGATCGGAGGTAAGGTTATCACTATTTGAGGATCAAGGCGGACGTCTTCCCAAGTCTACTTTTAGGACTAGGTATGGTCATTACGATTTTGTGGTTATGCCATTTGGGTTGACCAACGCACCAACAACTTTAATGGAACTGATGAATCAGGTATTCAAGCCATTTTCTGGATCAGTTTGTAGTTGTGTTTATAGATGATATCTTGATATTCTCCAGAGACAGTCAACAACATCTTCACTAGGCATTGACATTGATGAGGAAGCAACAATTATATGCAAAGTTCAACAAGTGTGAGTTCTGATTGATAGAGGTATCTTTTCTAGGACATGTCATCTCTTCTAAAGGTGTTTGTGGAGACCCTAAGAAAGTAAAGTCAGTGTTGGAGTGGGAGCAACCCAAGACACTGATAGAAGTTCAAAGTTTTCTAGGTCTGGCAGGTTACTACAGGAGGTTCATAAAGAACTTCGATGCCATAGCGTTACCCCTAACCAAGTTGATCAGGAAGGGTGTACCTTTTGCCTAGGATGACAAGTGTCAACATTCTTTCTAGCTGCTAAAGGAGAAGTTGAGTAGTGCAACAATGTTGGTTCTGTCAGAGCAAGGAAAAGGTTACATCGTCTTCTGCGATGCATCAAAAACTGAATTGGGATGCATGCTGATGTAGGAAAAGAACATGATTTCTATTGCTTTACAACAGCTTAAGAAACACGAGGAGAACTACCCGATGCATGATCTGGAGCTTGTAGCTGTGGTCCATGCCTTGAAGATCTAGAGGCACTATCTATATGGAGAGAAGTGTCAGATCTTCACTGACCATAAGAACCTTTAGTATATCATTTCGAAGCAGGAGCTGAACACGCAACAGAGGAGATGGATGGAGCTTATCAAACTCTATGATTGCATAATATACTACCATACAAGGAAGGCAAATGTGGTGGCTGATGTGTTGAGCAAGAAGTCATCTTTGTCATTATCTGCAGACAAGGCATAGTTACATTCTGTGGTGTGCTACAAGCGAGACATGTTGGTATCACTTCTATAGATGAACATGCATTTAGAAGTTTCTCTTTTAGCAGGCTTGTTAGCACAGTTGCAGGTGAATCCTATGTTGATATAAAAGATCTGATATGCACAACGAGATGATACCATGATATAGAAAGTATGGGCATAGTTTGGCAACAAGAAGTATGATGGTTTTCATGAGTCTAAGGATGGGATAGTTTGCTTTCACAACATGATAGTGGTTCCAGATGTTGATGGTTTGAGGAAGATGGTTCTTGAGGAGGCTCACTCCTTGATGTATGCAATGCATCCTGGTAGTACCAAGATATACCATGATTTGAAGGATCTATTTTGGTGGCTTGATTTGAAGTGTGATGTAGCAAATTTTGTTTTTAGATCCCATCTATTAGTAGGTTAAGGATGAACATTAGAAGCCCACAGGAACTTTGCAACCTTTGCCAATAGTGTAGTGGTAATGGGATTATATCACTATAGACTTTGTGGTTGGTCTTCCTAGGGAAACCAAAGGTCATGATTTCATTTGGGTGATAGTTTATAGGTTGACCAAGTTAGCTTACTTCTTTCTAGTCAGGACAACATATATAATAGAAAAATTAGTACAAATCTACATGGATGGGATAGTTTGCCTACATGGTATTCTAGTTACCATAGTGTATAAAAGAAATCCTCAATTCACGAGTACGTTTTGGGAACGTCTACACACAGCTATGGGGACACAACTGAAGTTTAGTAGTGCTTTTCATCCACAAATGAGAGGACCATTTAGACTTTGAAAGACCTCTTGAGGGCTTATGTCTTATAGTTTCTTGGCAATTGGGACATGCATCTGAGTTTGATAGAGTTTACCTACAACAATAGCTATCTGAGGAGTATACACATGGCATTGTATGAAGTGTTGTATGGGAGACATTGTCAGTCACCATTTTTTTGGTATGAGACATGTGAGTATCATCTTTTGGGTCCTGAGCTAGTATAACAGACTACAGAGAAGATCAAGGTGATACAACATCAGCTGAAGGCAGATTGGATAGACAATAGTCTTATGTTGATAAGCATCACAGGTCGTTGGAGTTTCAAGTTGAAGACCGTGTGTACTTCAAAGTTTCCCCTTGGAAAGGTGTGTTGAGGTTTGGAAAGAAGGGTATGTTGGCTCCTAGTTTTATGGGACCTTACCCTATTGTAGCATGTGTTGGGAAGGTGGCATACAAGCTTGAGTTACTGCCATAGTTGCATAGGTTGCACCTTGTTTTCCATCTCTCCATGCTAAGGAAGTGTCACCCCGATATCGAGCAAACATTATAGCCAGTAGAGGTTGAGTTGGAGGAGGATGTATTGTATGTTGAAGGTCTTGTGTTGATCCTGGATAGGAGGGTGAAGAAGTTGAAGAAGAAGGATATAGTCTTAGTTAAGGTTTTGTGGTATCACTGTGGTGTGGAGGAATCCACGTAGTAGTTAGAGGATGGGATGCGTAGGAAGTACCCTTCTTTGTTTGCGTAGGATTTTGGGGGTAAAATCCTTGTTAAGGGTTAATGGTCGTAAGACCCCTAACCTTGGTTTTGGTTGATCATTCTTTCTTAGCATAATTGGGTCCTTAAAACCTTAATAAAACCTTGTGATGTGATTTGATATCATGTGACATGTATATGTTTCAAGTTTGGTCCAGTTTGGATGATGTTTGAGCTAATTATGCAAATATGTGCTTGTTTGGACCTAATTGCAAATTACCCATCATTGGGATTTTTCTTGTAATTTGTCACATGATTGTCTTGCCTTGCATGTTTCAACATCATGTTTGATATGGTTGTGCTTTGGGGCACCTTGTTACTCCTTGGGTTGGTATGGTGACATCATGTGTTGAGAATTAGGGTTTGCATGGATGCCCAAAGATGATGGATGGCCTTGATGTTGGGTCATCTAGGGTTAGCGATCTCTAACTTTTATGTCAATTTTAGTTTTAGAGGTCGATGATGTTTTTCTTGATCTATCCTGGGTTGGCAGTCGATGAGATTTAGTATATGTCTTCGATCACCAACTTTTGCATGTGTTGAGGGTCAATGAGATTCTCTGTAACCGTTTGCTTTTCTGACTGGTACAAATTTTCTATACACCCTAAAATGTAAGTGCACACTATCAGAGTAATATAGGACAATGAGTCTCAGATATCGAACATGGGGAAACATAAATCTAGAGACTAATACTAACTGGAATACGATCAGCTTGACCAAAGAAAACTTTGATTGGAGTTAATTAACTAAGAATGTAGAAAGTGAATCTAAAATTACTGGTGATTGATCACAATTGGACACAATTCCTTAGGATTATGGTTTCACTTTAGTTAATATTGCAATTAACAATCATAACATTATCGATTGTTTCTCCTAACCCTGGACTAAGAGCATGTAGTAAGAATTACCCCCTCTCATGATGTAATTCACCACCTGATCTAATACCAATCCCACTCTCACATTGATTGTATTATTAGTTAGGTGCTTTATCGAAAACTTTGGGTAATCTCTTCATGTTTGTAAGCCACCTTTCACAAAGGGCGACATAAAACATGTATTTCTATGATTTTCCAACTGTTGATTTCCTTTTTCAAAGCAATTAAAGGTCTAATTAACTACCTATGGTGATCAAGCATGGATAGTTCATGACAATCTCATAGAAATAAGTCTAGAAATTAAGAGAAATTGATATATCAATATAGAAAAGTCAACTACAATGCATAATCGGGCTACTCTCGGGTCCTAATGAATAAGGAGTTTAGCCCCACATGATTTCCATGGTCAAAAGTATAGGAGAGAAGAAGAAAAACATGTGAAACATTAGTAAAACTAAAGAACCCCCGAAGAAGATAGTACAAATGATCCCCTCTCATTCACGTGCTGATTGCTACCTCCCAGCTACAAATATGTACATGGAAGTGCCCGGATTATCCAAAATGTGGTCTTCTTCTTCACTTTCTCCTCTCCTCACTCTCGGCTACCATTCAATGGAATAGAACATGATTCCCAGGGTTGTCCAAAATCCCCGTAAGTCATAGAAGTGACTTAGGGTGAAAGAAATCCTCAACTGTCTGATTAAATGCTATCTTCAGATCTACTTGATCCCACCATGTTGGTACTACCAACTCCCTCGATAACTACGGCCACCTGGCAAGTTTTCGGCACTACCGACCTACAAGTCGATAGTACCAAGTTTCCTTGATTAATTGTGAATCAAATGTTGTGATGTTGTCGCTAGTATCGAATCCCAAAGTTGGTACTACCAAGAATTCTCAATTCCTTCTTTTTATTTTTGAGAAAGTATCAGTACCACTAACTCCAAAGTTGGTATTATTGAGTTGTGTAGATTCTTATATAACTTCCTAAAATTGATAGAATCCGAAAATAAGCCCTTGAAATATAATAAATCATTTGGAAACATTAAAATTATATTTATTTGATGTAAATAAGTATCACATGCTAATGAGAGTAAATCATGCACAAATTAATATGAAAATGAACAAAAAGTGCACAAAAATCAATAATAAATAGCATGTGAAAATGTCAAATATGCAGTGCATCAAACTCGCCTAAGATTAAATGTTGCTCTTCTTCGAGCAACAAACCCTCAGACCTGTTTGAGACAAGTCAGAAAAAGGACAATAAACTATGAATTTCATTTCTCAGCCATCCTAACTTAGAGGTCCCAAACTGGCCTTTAGTGATGACTGAACAATCAACTACTCTATAACAACCAAAAATATCCATAAAAGCTGTCTATCCTTAGATCAGTGAACATTATCAAGAGAGGAGTTAACACCATAATCAATTAGGCATTCACTTGGTGCAATATGTGATTCACTATTCTACATTGCTATTTCCTAACTACTAACTACTTGGAAGCAGTTCTCCTGATAAGAATGAATGAGGAGATAATCATTTGAGTGGCCTACCAATAAGAGCAATGAATGATATGAAATGGGTGGCTAATGAAGATTCACAAGTAACATCCAAATCATTTATGCACAAATAACATATGATGAACCTATATGGTGAAGAGAATGAAGAATGCATGAATCCTAATGCCTAATATTATTGGGTGGAATGGTGCATGTATCAAAGATCTCATCAAATTGATGAGAATGAAGTAAAGAAAAGAATGCATCATTTTAGTGTTTCCATCTCATTTTAAAGAGTTTAAGGCATCCTTTCTCCCTCTTAACTTTAACACATTAACAAATTCCTTTTTTTCCATTGGCCCACTATTTTAGCATGATGGAACGTTATGCTTGATCTTTACTAACATACATCGTTGATTTGATTTTTTTCTTCTTCTGAGGGTATGGATGTGTATCCCTGCACTCATATTTCAAATAAAAACAATATAACCACATGATATGAAAATGAATGAGAAAAAATGTATGCTATCTACATGTAATTGTTATGCAACTAAAATGATATGCATAAAAATTGCTTATGCATTTTTTTCATTTTAAATAAGAGGAAATAATTGGGATTACTTGATCATCTTAAGGTGGTGAGTCAAAATGAATGGAAAATGGATGGAATCACATAATTAAGAGTCAATGCCTTTCCTGAAATATGATATGTCCATCTCTAATGACCTGTGAACAGGGTAACCTTAGGATTTCTTTCTTAAATTTCTATTTAAGATGTCATTAATTGTTTAATCAGTTATGGCTCAAACCCCATCTTCAATACCAAATTTCATGGATAATTAAGATGTCCATTCATATCAAATGTCCTTAAGATGACTAGACCATACACTTCCTCTAGGTGGTGTAACTCAAAAATTTTGCAACTAAGCAAGAATTTTGTTTTCAATTTTTAATTTTTCCATTGCAAACAAATAAGAGCACACATTAATGACATGAATCATGACTAAGCTCCATTTCTACACTAGATAGATCATGGATCCTACAACTTGGTAAAAATAAAAACTAAAAAGCAAACAAAGCAAATAAAGACTAAAGAATCTAAAACTAAGGATAGAGATTGTTCCAACTACCCCCCCTAAGATTGAACTTAACTATGTCCACATAGTCAAAATTCTAACATAAGAGGTGGAACATTGGTACCGATCACATGGGTGGTGGTGGTGACTGTGGCATGGTAGGATCATAGGGGTAGAACGTCCCTTGAAAATTAGGTAGTTGTTGTGGCATTGGTGGAGGTTGTGGATAACCACCAAAGTATCCTTGGTTTCAATAGTGGTCAAAGAATGGCTGCTGGTAATCCTCCATCTGTTGCAGGCGCATGTGCATGTTCTCTTGGTTGGCCAAGAGAAGTTGCTCATTCTCAAATATCACTTATTGGTTGTGGTAGAGCCATCCTTGGACATCATGGATATTCGCCAAGGTCTCTATCTACTGTTGTTGTCCTTGTTGTATCTACTGCAACATCCTGTACATTCCCGCCATGGAATATGGATCATCCTCCTATGATGGCAGTGCAGCAGAAGAATTAGAGGCTCCATATGGTTATGGAAGCTTGTGGGGAACCTGCCTCCTCATGATGGGGATGGTTGGTTCCTCCTCCTCATCTTCTCCTTGCTCCTACTATTCTTCCTCAACATCATCTTCCTCCTCTTCTTCCTCTGAAGAGATATATATAGGCCATCTCATGAGTTGGATTCCCTACAAGTTTAAGACTGCATCTGGAAGAACCCTCTCCTTGTATATGCCACATGTTGTACATCATGCGTACATTGTACCCTGACATGTGTCGATGAGGCTGGATCTCTTGAAGTGCTTCAAGTCTAGCTTTAGCGCAACCTGCAAAGATTTGGAGTTGGATAGATCAAGACCAAGGTACAAGGCTATTGGCGTGGTCATCCCTCTAAAGTGGATAGGAGGAGTCCGCTGCACCAGTCTCCTCACACCAATCATATGGAAAATGAAGAAGGCACCAAAGTCCACGTTCTTTGGTACCAATTTGAGCAACTTGTAGAGAAAATAGAGATCAACCCACTGGGTTTTCACCTGCCCCTAGCTTGATTTAGCAAAGAGAGTGTTGGTGAGGAGGTGATGCAGAATACAAGTGTTACGACCCCACCTCCCGATAACCCCCAATTAAGGGAGACCCAGAGGTTGAAGCCACACCCATTAATCCCGGATCAAAGGTTCGACATATAACCATAAACAATTATTAAATTCTAACAGACTATACTGAAAATGGTAATAAAATTTTTCTTTCATAATTAATCTTTTCTTTTTCTTATTGCTTTTCTTTTTGCAACCTTGGACTCCTTGGTACCCAAGGAACCCAAGAGGCACGAAATCCTCTTTGGATTTGCCTTCTAGAGGTTTCTACATATTTCTTTTCTTGAAAATTCAATTATCCATTTACTATTTGAATTTCCTTGTTATTGGGCTCAATAGCCAATAAAGCCCACAAAGCAACCAATCAAGGCTATTGTGAAAGGAATCCATTTATTCAAAACAAATCATATCATTATTTGTTCAATTATCTTTAATATGATAAATTATATTTCTCACTAATTGAACCCAAAAAATGGGGTTATAACATCCTTCCCCTCTTATAGGAATTTTGTCCTCAAAATTCAGGCAAGCAAACAAACAATTCAGGATAAGACTTTTCCATGTCCATCATTGGCCCCTATGTGGCTTTGCTGTACTCATGGCATTTTCAAAGAACCTTTATTATCACATATTCTTTTCTCTGAGTTCTTTCATCCTGGCGTGTATAAACTGCACAGGTGACTCAGGTCATTTTAGCCTCCCTTGGGGCTCACTAGGTTCATTGCTCAGCACATGGTCGGGGTACCTCACATAGTGCTCTAAATTGGACACATGGAAACATCTTCCATTACTCTATCCTGAGGGGTAGGGTCAAACCTAACCTTCTCCACCCATCCATTTCTAATGAACCCATGTATCGGGGACTCAGCTCTCTTAGTTATAACTTAGAGGGGTCGGATTTTCATGTCACATTTTCTCCCACAGTAACTTGTATGTTAGTCTACTTTGCATCTGCTCACGACTCTCATCGTCTCTAGGCTCCTTTCAGCCCTTGCACAATCAAAGTGACTTCATCTACACGCACTGGGGTCCCATTTTTCTAACCATCATGTGGTCCTTTTCTAACCATCATGTGGCCCTTTTCACCAACATCACCTTACTGAAGTGGTGACCGACACAACCTCCCTTACAGAGCTGCATATAAAACCCGATACTGGGTATGGTGGTCATTGTCACATCTTTCATATGACAAGAACTGTCTCTAGATATCACCCTGAACGAGCACACATGCCCTCATCAGACCCCTTTAGTCTGGATCATACAAACCATAGTTAGGGGTGATAAACTATACTAACATTTAGTTCTTCATGTACCTACTTCCACTTTATGGAAGTGAACCTTTAGGTCAAACTCAAGAACCATTGAACTCACTTCATGGTGTAGTTGAACCATCTCTCTCATGGGTAGTTCAACTAGATCTGTCCCTTGACAGAACTCTTCCTTTCTCATATTATCTAGGTAAGGCAACCTACCATAACCCATATTGTATCTCGACCTTCTTTGGCCCAGGGAAGACCTATCACAACATCCATAGTGTTGAGCTCCCATTCCCTCTCAGGGACTCTTTTTTCCTCTATATCGATACCCTGGGTTACTGGGGTTCATCCTTTACCTCCTGGCTTGCATGGCCATAAACCACATGCAACTTCATCTTAAGCATCCAAAGTGCTATTGCCATTTTCCACGGTGTATGGTGATCTTCAACAATGATTTCATGTATGTCATGATTCTTTCAAGATCAAATCCTCTGGAACCCTAAACCACTCTAGTCGGGGTTTCTTCACCTTCTCTTCCAAAGAAGTGCATATGAGGTTCTACCACCATCCTTTCATTGCATCAAGGACTAGACTGGCTAACCAAACAACCTTTAACTTTTCAACGCATCTTGTTACATCTGAGTGTTATCCAAACACCTCTCCTTTTCAAACTTAGGGTTAGCCAAACAACCTCTTCTAGCTTCTAGTCAAACAAGTCAGATGTATCTCAACCAGAGCATCCATTACCACTTCACATCCTTAGGTATTAGGTAACATTACACTTCCATGCATTTCACTTATCATGTCACCTCAAACTATATGTTTATATTCATAAGAACACTCTCTGATTTCATCATCATGGTGATCATACTCAACCTAGTATAAATTGTAAGTTCTACGTAGCTCATGATAAAAACATCCTCATAAGGTGACTACCTCATTCCTCTTAGTGTTTGCAAACCATCCATGTATCATTCACTTTACCAGGGTAGGTTATCTTCTCTATCCCCATTTCTCGTGGCAACGTTCCAACCTACATCATCTCTTATCCTTGGTGTATGGCATGCGTAATGTCCTATCTCTCACTCCCATAACAAGAGGAAATAAGCATTTGGCTGCAGTCCAAATACAGAGTTCTTCCTGTTCCAAGAGTAGAGATGGTATATCCCACCTTACCAATACACCTTTACATCTAAGTTGCAACGTGCCTCATATGTCTCTTCATCACAACTATTTTGATATCAAAGTTACCTTCATGAAAAACTAATCTTGAGCCTACTGAGGTTTATATCCTTGGTCATCTCCTCTAGGTCTATAGGGTACTGACTCTTTTGGGGTCATCCCTCTTCCCTCATGCACCAAGAGAGTGACCTACTCATCTGCCCTTTGGGTCCCATGAGTTCATGAAGGTGATCAATCTCCTAACCCATGGCCCTCATACAATGATAGCTGTTACCTCCCGACCCTATGGTCATGTGCAACTGGGGAATTAGGCAACTCCTACTTTCATCGGTCTTATCCCTACCTGACCCTAGGATAGACTTAGGATTCTCCACTATAGTACTTGTTCACTTAGAACCTTACCCAAGTCTTCATCATCTCTCTTTCTGCATTCATGGACTGGCTCCCATCCTTCCATAGGGATCATGGAAACCTGCCTACCTTGGTCAAGCCTCATATCGGTTACCTCCATGGTAACACATCCATATGCAATTAGATATGGATATCTATGGGTATGTAGATTCATGCTCACACCATGTACCTTTCACTTAGCTTCTCAAGATCCTATGAGACCTCTTTAGGTTACCCTGAACCAACAAAACTGATTTACACCCTTCTAAAGGGGTCCCTTTCCCAGGATGGGAGGAAAACTATCTCTTGACCACAAGGTCACAAAAACTCTTAGGTCTAGGGTTTACATCCACATGAGCTTACTTAACCCTAGCAAGCTATTAAGGCACAAGCGGATCACCTACTGTACCATGCTAGGTCATACTTGTCCTCTTTCCTTTAGACTGGATCAAGATCATACCTTCCTTTATCATCATCCTAGCTATGAGGGGTCCATCAAACACACCTTAACTTAAGGGGCTTCCCCTTTTTCCTCTATACATGAGGAGTACCATGCTCGCTTCTATAGGAACTCAACTTCCCATTATGAGCATTAGGTACACCACTTCCCCTCTTAGGCCTAGGAACCCTAGGTTCACTTGTAGGTGTCCAACTGCGTGCTCCATCTCTTAACTACGAACCAAGCATGAAAAGGCATGACGTGCACTTCTTGTCATCCTTCAACTCAAGCAACACTTAGAGTTAAATGTTGTTCTTCTTCGAGCAACACAGTGAAAATGTCAAATATACAATGCATCAAACTCGCCTAAGATTAAATGTTGCTCTTCTTCGAGCAACACACCCTCAGACCTGTTTGAGACAAGTCAGAAAAAGGACAATAAACTATGAATTTCATTTCTCAACCATCCTAACTTAGAGGTCCCAAACTGGCCTTTAGTGATGACTGAACAATCAACTACTCTATAGCAACCAAAAATATCCATAAAAGTTGTCTACCCTTAGATCAGTGAACATTATCAAGAGAGGAGTTAACACCATAATCAATTAGGCATTCACTTGGTGCAATATGTGATTTACTATTCTACATTGCTATTTCCTAACTACTAACTACTTGGAAGCAGTTCTCCTGATAAGAATGAATGAGGAGATAATCATTTGAGTGGCCTACCAATAAGAGAAATGGATGATATGAAATGGGTGGCTAATGAAAATTCACAAGTAACATCCAAATCATTTATGCACAAATAACATATGATGAACCTATATGGTGAAGAGAATGAAGAATGCATGAATCCTAATGCCTAATATTATTGGGTGGAATGGTGCATGTATCAAAGATCTCATCAAATTGATGAGAATGAAGTAAAGAAAAGAATGCATCATTTTAGTGTTTCCATCTCATTTTAAAGAGTTTAAGGCATCCTTTCTCCCTCTTAACTTTAACACATTAAAAAATTCCTTTTTTTCCATTGGCCCACTATTTTAGCATGATGGAACGTTATGCTTGATCTTTACTAACATACATCATTGATTTCATTTTTTTCTTCTTCTGAGGGTATGGATGTGTATCCCTGCACTCATATTTCAAATAAAAACAATATAACCACATGATATGAAAATGAATGAGAAAAAATGTATGCTATCTACATGTAATTGTTATGCAACTAAAATGATATGCATAAAAATTGCTTATGCATTTTTTTCATTTTCTAACTAATGCAATTAAAGAGAACTAACTATCATGTAACCTATTATGCCATGCATTCTAAATAAGAGGAAATAATTGGGATTACTTGATCATCTTAAGGTGGTGAGTCAAAATGAATGGAAAATGGATGGAATCACATAATTAAGAGTCAATGCCTTTCCTGAAATATGATATGTCCATCTCTAATGACCTGTGAACAGGGTAACCTTAGGATTTCTTTCTTAAATTTCTATTTAAGATGTCATTAATTGTTTAATCAGTTATGGCTCAAACCCCATCTTCAATACCAAATTTCATGGATAATTAAGATGTCCATTCATATCAAATGTCCTTAAGATGACTAGACCATACACTTCCTCTAGGTGGTGTAACTCAAAAATTTTGCAACTAAGCAAGAATTTTTGTTTTCAATTTTTAATTTTTCCATTGCAAACAAATAAGAGAACACATTAATGACATGAATCATGACTAAGCTCCATTTCTACACTAGATAGATCATGGATCCTACAACTTGGTAAAAATAAAAACTAAAAAGCAAACAAAGCAAATAAGGACTAAAGAATCTAAAACTGAGGATAGAGATTGTTCCAACTACCCCCCTAAGATTGAACTTAACTATGTCCACATAGTCAAAATTCTAACATAAGAGGTGGAACATTGGTACCGATCACATGGGTGGTGGTGGTGGTTGTGGCATGGTAGGATCATAGGGGTAGAACGTCCCTTGAAAATTAGGTAGTTGTTGTGGCATTGGTGGAGGTTGTGGATAACCACCAAAGTATCCTTGGTTTCAATAGTGGTCAAAGAATGGCTGCTGGTAATCCTCCATCTGTTGCAGGCGCATGTGCATGTTCTCTTGGTTGGCCAAGAGAAGTTGCTCATTCTCAAATATCACTTATTGGTTGTGGTAGAGCCATCCTTGGACATCATGGATATTCACCAAGGTCTCTATCTACTGTTGTTGTCCTTGTTGTATCTACTGCAACATCCTGTACATCCCCGCCATGGAATATGGATCATCCTCCTATGATGGCAGTGCAGCAGAAGAATTAGAGGCTCCATATGGTTATGGAAGCTTGTGGGGAACTTGCCTCCTCATGATGGGGATGGTTGGTTCCTCCTCCTCATCTTCTCCTTGATCCTGCTATTCTTCCTCAACATCATCTTCCTCCTCTTCTTCCTCTGAAGACATATATATAGGCCATCTCATGAGGTGGATTCCCTACAAGTTTAAGACTACATCTGGAAGAACCCTCTCCTTGTATATGTCGCATGTTGTACATCATGCGTACATTGTACCCTGACATGTGTCGATGAGGTTGGATCTCTTGAAGTGCTTCAAGTCTAGCTTTAGCGCAACCTGCAAAGATTTGGAGTTAGATAGATCAAGACCAAGGTGCAAGGCTATCGGCGTGGTCATCCCTCTAAAGTGGATAGGAGGAGTCTGCTGCACCAGTCTCCTCACACCAATCATATGGAAAAGGAAGAAGGCACCAAAGTCCACGTTCTTTGGTACCAATTTGAGCAACTTGTAGAGAAAATAGAGATCAACCCGTTGGGTTTTCACCTGCCCCTAGCTTGATTTAGCAAAGAGAGTGTTGGTGAGGAGGTGATGCAGAATACAAGTAAAAGGATGCTTAATATCGGTGATGGAATTTGAGTGCCAGCTAATATGACATCCTTCTAGCACCTCTGCCAAAATCTCCCATGCCTCCTTGAAGTTGAAGTTGATGGGGACACATACTTCTTCCCCCATTGGCCTTCCATAGATGGCATTAAATTCCCACAGTGAAAGTTGAAAGTCAGTGTTGAACATGTGGAAGCTGGCGTGGCCTACCCTCCATCCCTCACCATGATCAGGGAGAACATAGATCTCAAGTAAGGCCAAGAACTCACAGACGATGTCTGAGAAAGTGGGCCAACCACCAAAGAATGGGTGATCACCATTGATCCCCTGCTCGCAGACTTGGTGGAGATTTTTGGTGAAGCCAATGGAGTCAAGAAATGCATGGTTGACATACTGTGTTGAATGAATCTCCCTCTGCTATAGATCTTCATATATTTTCCTCACATTGGAATTGGGGTGGACAATGTGGGTCAGTTTGGGAATTAATGTAGGATTCCCCACCGATGAAGAAGCTTCTCTCCTTGGAGCCATCTCTATACAAGAAAGGGATTGAGAAAAAGAGTGCTCGATGTAGACTCCAAATGCTTGGAGATGCTTGAATGTGCTTTCTTGAAGGAGGAGTGAAGAAGGTGTGAAGAAAAATGACTCACAACCCCTCCTTATATAGCTGCTTCTACGGCCCTACCGACGGGTCGGTAGTACCAAGAAAGAGTCGGTACTACCTACTTTTCCCCCATTATTTGTGTGTCTCAGTGATACCGACAGTTCTGATTTGCTAATGTCATTGAAGTGGATCGCCATGTGTTGGTAGTATCGATCACATGTCGGTAGTACCGACTCATGCCACATATTTGTGGTACTGACTGTCAGATGTGAAATGTATCGAGCACCAATGGCACTCCCGTGGATTCTGTGTCTTTAGATGTTGATAGTACCAAATTTTGGGTTGGTAGTGCCAACTTATTCAAAATGTTTGGTGCTTTTGAGAGGGAACTCGATGTTTTAAACCTAGAGCATGCATTTCTATCGATACTACTGACTTTGGGTTGGTAGTACCGAGTCCTTATCAGTTTACTCAGCTCCTTTTCTACAAAATGTCAATGCTACGAACTTCTGGGTCGGTAGTACTAATTTTCTTTGAATTTCTTCTCAGCCACTCTGATGTTGTCAGTATTATCGACTTTGTGTCAGAAGTACCGACTTGTTCAGTCAAAGCCAATCATTTTCCCTATGATTTTGTCGGTAGTACCTACTTTTGGTTGGTAGTACCGACTGGTACTCAACCTTCACACCACACAAAATGAATCAAGGTACCTATTTCACATAAAAACTAATAAATCAAAAAATAAAGATATGAAACTACAAAAATGAATGTAAAGAACAAAAAGTGATGGTTGGGCTGACTCCCAACAAGCACCCTTATTTTACGTCATAGGCATGATAATCCTAATTAAACAATTAGTGAAGCTCAATGATCTTCAACTCCTCTTTCCTAACCACATCTCCCCCAAAGTAGTGTTTAAGTCATTGGCCATTAACAAGGAATAGCTCATCCCCATTTCTTATTTCAACCGCCCCATGGGGAAAAATGTTAACTACATCAAAAGGTCCACTCCATCTAGACCTCAATTTACTGGGATGTAATTTCAACCTAGAATTGAACAAAAGATCCTTCTATCCTGGAGTGAAAACTCTATGTAGGATGTGGTGATCATGGATCTTTTTGTTCTTTTTTTTGTAAATCCTTGAGCTTTCATATGAATCAAACCTAAGCTCATCTAGTTCAATTAGTTCCAACATCCTCTTTCTTGCTGCTTCATCCAAATGATAGTTCAATTTTTGCAATGCCCATCTAGCTTTGTGCTCTAAATCTACAGGTAAGTGACAGGCTTGCCCATAGACCAACCTAAAAGGAGTGGTTCCTATAGGTGTCTTATAGGAGGTCGTATACACCCACAGAGCATCATTAAGCAACATGCTCCAATTACTCATGTTTGTTGAGATTGTCTTTTTTAAGATTTTCTTGATCTCTCTGTTAGACACCTCAACTTGCCCTTGGGTTTGGGGTTGGTATGGAGTACCTACCCTATGTTTTACTCCATACTTGCTCAAAGTGCCCCAAATTTCTTATTGGTGAAATGAGATACACCATCACTAATGATCAACTTGGGCACCCCAAGCCTACAGAAAATGTGATCCTTCAGAAACCTACATACAACTTGAGCATCATTGGCGTGGGTTGGAATTGCTTCCACCCACTTAGACACATAGTCAACAACAAGTAATATGTATAAATTGGAATTCGAAGAGACAAATGGGCCCATGAAATCAATGCCCCATAAATCAAACACCTCAATTTACTAAAAACATTCAAAGGCATCTCATGTCTTTTTAAAATATTAGCTGCATGTTGACACGCATCACAATGAAGAACAAAGTTATGCATCCTTAAAAGGCATAGGCCAATAGAAACCACATTTGAAAACCTTGGCCATAGTCTTAGAACTAGAATGATGACCCCCGTAGGTATTGAATGACAATGTGCCAAAATACTCTCAAACTCACAATCTGGCACACATTTCCTCAAAATACCATCCCTACATTGCTTAAGCAAGACAGGATCATCCCAAATGTAATACCTTAGTGAGTGGAAGATTTTCTTCTTCTCCTGATAACCCCAATCCTCTGATAGCTCTCCACATGTGAAGTAGTTTACAATATTTACAAACCATAAATCTTTACTCTTCAACGCAAAGAGCTACTCATCTGGGAATTCTTCTACTATAGGTATATCTATGTCTTTTTCATCCACCCTTTCAAGCCTAGAGAAGTGATCAACCACTCATTCTTGGTACCTACTTTGTCTTTGATTTCAATACCAAATTCCTATGATAGCAATATCCATATAATCAACCTAGGCTTTACATCCTTTTTCTGCAGTAAAATTTTAATGGCTGCATGATTTGCCAAACAATTACCTTAGCCCCTATCAAATATTGGTGAAATTTCTCAAAATAAAAAACAACCTCCAATAACTCTTTTTCTATAGTTGTGTAATTCAACTGGGAATCATTAAGAGTTTTATACGCATAATAGATGACCGCAAAAACCTTATCTCGGCGTTGGCCTAGAACAACCCCAACTGCGTAATCTGATGTGTCACACATCAACTCAAAGGGTTGGATCCAATTTGGAGATGGACAACAAGTGAAGAGAATAACTTCTCCTTCAACACCTCAAATGCATCACACATTGCTCATCAAATTTGAATTCAACATCTTTTTCCAACAACTCGGAGAGTGGTCTGGCAATTTCTAAAAAATCCTTGATAAAGCATCGGTAAAACCCAACATGTCCTAGAAACTCCTTACTCCCTTCACCTATGATGGTGGAGGTAGCTTGGAGAAGACTTCTATTTTTACCTAATCAACCTCCATTCCCTTAATGGACACGTTGTGTCCTAAAACAATCCCCTCACTCACCCTCATGTGACATTTTCCCAGTTCAAAAGTAGGTGAGTGTCCTCGCATCTTTGCAAAACCTTATCAAGATTGTCAAGGCAATCTTCAAATGATTCACCGTACACTGAAAAGTCATTCGTGAATACATCCAGACATCACTCTACCATATCAGAAAAGATGGCAAGCATGCATCACTGGAATGTAGCTGGTGCATTGCAAAGACTGAACAACATATGTTGATACGCTACCATAAGGACAAGTGAAGGTTGACTTCTCTTGGTCTTGTGGCTCAATAGAAATCTGGTTGTACCCAAAATAATTGTCGAGAAAACAAAAGTGAGAGTGACCGAAAAGTCGCTCAAGAATTTGATCGATAAATGGGAGCAGGAAATGATCCTTCAAAGTGACAACATTCAAACATCTGTAATCTATACACACTCTCCACCCAGTCACCAACCTTGTAGAAATCAATTCATCATTTGAACTATTTGTGACCATTATACCCCCTTTCTTAGGAACCACTTGGGTTGGAGTAACCCAGGTTGAGTCAGAGATAGCATATATGATACATGTAAATAAAACTTTTACTACCTCCTTCGTTACTACCTCTTTCATGATGGGGTTGAGTCGCCACTGAGGTTGCACGATTACATTAGGTCCTTCCTCTAGTCCGATCTTGTGCTGGAAGAAACTAGGGGAAATACCCTTTATGTCTGCAATAGACCATCCAAATGTTGCCATGTGGTTATGAAAAACCACAAGTAGTCGCTCCTCTTCCTAGATGCTCAGTGAAGCTGAGATGATGATGGAAATCTTATCATATGTTGCCAAGAAAGTATACTTTAGGTGCAGTAGCAATGGCTTCAGCTCTAGATCTGGGGGACTCAGTAAAGATGGGACTAATGGCGGAGGGGTGGCCCTAGATCCTCAAAGTGTCTGGTGTAATAACACGGTAGTGCCTTGAGAAACAAAACACAGTCCTCCAAAGAACAACGTTAGGTATAGTCATCCACCAGATGCATGAGACACACCTCTAACAACAATTGTGGATATGGCTGCATTAGAGTGGAAGAAGTTGCCTCTTCAACTATTATTGGGCAATGTTCCTCCTCTTCATCATCAGAATACTAAACTACCTTTGTCAGAGAAATTTCCTTTGTGTTCTCCCAGATGTCTACTTCCAATGTGCCTTTGTGGACCTATGTCTTTGCATGAGCCATATCAAGAAATGGCTTCCCTAAAAATAATGACACTTTTCTTAGACCTGTTGCAACATGTAACACTTTACCTTCCCCTTGGCAGTGTATGTATACTCAGACATCAAGATTTCAAAACTCTCTTCTTTGTTTCCTGATGTTAGTCTTCCTCTACCCATCCACAGAATCATATCAGTTGTGTCTTGGAATGGCATCCTGAGTAATAATTTATTGCCTTGACCATCTTGCATCTCCATGACTACAAAGTCAGCTGGAAATACAAATCTATCCACCTTGACAAGAACATCCTCACAAATATTGTAAGGCCTCAGCACTGAGTTATGTGCCAGTTGTAGGGTCATATTGCTCTACCTGGACTCCTTAAGACCTACCTTCTTGAAAGTGGTCAAGGGCATGAGATTGATGCTTGCCTTGGAGTCACATAAAGCCTCCCCAAATCTTGTCCTCCCGATATAACATGATATGTTAAAATAGAAAGGATCTTGTCTTTTTGGTGGATATGTTCCCAAAATAAAAGCACTAACTTGCTCCACTCCTTCAGAACTACCACTTCATAATCCTCTATCCTCCTCTTCTTGTTGATCAAGTCCTTCAGAAATTTGCCATAGGAAGGAATCCACTCAATTACATCGATGAGAAGAATGTTAACATGAAGCTTGCTAAAGCTATCTAGGAACTTTTGAAATTTCTTATCAACCTTCTAAGCTTTCAAGCTATTCAGGAATGGCACTGGCTTCACCACCTTCCTCTGGTGAGGTGAGACATAGGCCTCCTTCCTTGGCTCCTCAAGTTCATGAGTTTCAACATCAACTGTCATGTCCTCTATTGTAGTATCTGACTCAACTGAATCAACTACAACAGTAATCACCAGTGAGCCTTTATCATCCTCTTTGTCCTTTATCTCTGGAACTATTTTCGCTCATTCAACAACTTCTTCAAAATGCATAATATCACTGCCTTTACATGTTGATTTTCTGTAGGTATGTTGGTGTTTCCTGGGAACCCCTACTGAGTAGGTTTCTTCAAGAATGCAACCTATGTCGCAATCTGAGAAATCTTTGTCTCTATGCTGCATATTTTTTCTGCTTGATTCTGTAGTTCTCTCTCTGTTTGCCCAATGATTGCCTCATTTTGGTTGACCAGCTTGCCCAACATGTCTTCAATGCAGTCTATTTTACTAGAGGCCCTGTCTTGTTGGTATTGTTGTTGCAGACCACCTTGATGTTGTTTAGCTTGTTGCATCTAAAATGGGTCCTGCTCAAAGTTGTTAGGATCCCTCTAGGAAAATTTTAGATCCTTTCTCCATGAGTAGTCATGTCTTCCTCAGTGGTTTTTCTGCCGCACATACATGCTTCCATCCTTCTGCCGCACATACATCCTTTCTCCATGAACTATTTTAAGGGTTGTTGGATGCTCTCTTTCTTCTCCCCAAGACTGATGCTTGGCCATGTTCTTCAGAATATCATGACATATAGATGGCTTATTGTTTAGAAAAAATAATGAGCTATCACTATCAGGCGTAGTTCTTTCTCCCTTATGCATCCCATATTAAAAAGTCTTTGCCTAGCCATACAAATCAATCCCATGATGTGGGACCTTTTTCTGCATATTTTGGTACCTCTCCCATGCTTCATAGTAGGATTCTTCTACCAGATGCTTGGAGTTATATATTTCCTTGACAAGTTTGTTTGTATATTGAGGTAGGAAGTAACATTCAAAGAAAATGTCTATCATCCCCTCCCATGTTTCAGTCGACTCAGGCGGGAGATTGTAGAACTAAGACTTTACTTTGTCTTCCAGTGACGATGCAAAAAGTTTCAAGTAAATCACCGTGGTTGACACTATGTCTATCTTCACCATGTCACAACTTTCCACAAAGTTTCTTATGTGTGTCATCTGGTCTTCTGTGCAATGGCCATGAAAAGCTTGTTATTTGACCAATGCCACCATCCCTGGATCAATCTTGTAGATGTCCACATTTATTGCTTGTCTTTTTATGGGATCCATCTGGGCTGTTGAGGAAGACACCTTGATCTTCTACCAAATTGTCTGCTCTTCTTCTACTCCACCCATTTCAGCTGATTCTTTTGGTTCCTCTGGTGAATGTATATGAGGAGTCAACGGTGGAGTTGGAATCAACCTCCCCCTTGAGTTACCAATCTCCCTTCCTTGGCATAAGAAGTCTACCTGACTAAATCCCTGTGGAGACGACTCCTCGTAGTCATGATCCCTAGTGTGCACCGTGCACTAGTACCTGAAATTGTTGAACACAATGTGAGAATGGGTACTAATGATTGAATAAATGATATTTACAATTCAACTGTAAAAGAGTAAAAGGAAAATAAAGGTTGTGGCCTAGAGTGGCCGATCACAACACTCGTAGTGCTGGATTTACCATTTCCCTGACAACAATGCCAAAAACTTGATAGGGATTTTCTATACACCCTAAAATGCAAGTGCACCCTATCAGAGTAATATAGGCCAATGGGACCTAGATATCGAACACAGGGAAACATAAATCCAGAAACTACTACTAACTACAATACTATGAACTAGACTGAAGAAAACTTTGATTGGAGTTTAATTAACTAAGAATGTAGAAAGTGAATCTAAAATTACTGGTGATTAATAGAAATTGGACGAAATTCCTTAGGATTACAGTTTCACCTCCGCTAAAATTGCAATTAACAATCATAACATTAGCAATTATTTCTACTAACCTTAGACTAAGATCCTGTAACAGGAATTACCCACTCTCACGATGTAATTCACTACCTAATCTAATACCAGTCCCACTCTCGTATCAATTATGTTATTACTTAGTGCTTTATCAAAAACTCTGGGTAATCTCTTCATGTTTGTAAGCCACCTTTCTCAAAGGGAGATATAAAACATGCATTTCTATGATTTTCTAACCGTTGATTTCCTTTTTCAAAGAAATTAAAGGTCTAATTAACTACCTACGATGATCAAGCATGGATATTTCATGACAATATCATAGAAATAACTCTAGAAATTAAGAGAAATGTAAATATTAATGCATAAAAGTCAACTAAAATGCATAACTGGGCTACTCCCGGGTCCTAAGGAATAAGGGGTTTAGCCCCGCATGATTTCTATAGTCAAAAACATAGGAGAGTAGAAGAAAAACGTGGGAAATATTAGTAAAACTAAATAACCCCTAAAGAAGACGGTCCAAATGATCCCCTCTCACATGCGTGCTGATTTGCTACCTTCCGACTACAAATCCATCCGTTGGAAGTGCCTGAATCATCCAGAATGTGGTCTTCTTCTCCTCTCCTCACTCTCGGCTATCATAGAACATAATACAAAGTGATTTCCAGGGTTGGCCGAAATCCCCCTAAGCCATAGAAGTGACTTAGGGGGAAATAAATCCTCAACCATCAGATTAAAATCTATCTTCAGATCTACGTGATCCCGACATGTCGGTACTACCGAATGGGTGTCATTACTATCGACTCCCTTGATAACTATGGCCACCTGGTAGGTTGTCAGCACTACTGAGCTTGAAGTTGATAGTACCAAGTTTCCTCAATTAATTGTGAATCAAATGCTGTGATGTTATTTGTATTATTGACTCCCAAAGTTGGTACTACCAAGAATTCTCGATTCCTTATTTTCATCTCTGAGCAAGTTTCAGTACCAATGACTCCAAAATCGGTGATACCGATCTGTGTAGATTCTTGTAAACTTCCTAAAATCAAAAAATTCGAACATAAGCCCTTGAAATATAATAAATCATTTATTAAAATTATATTTATTTGATGCAAATAAGTATCACATGCTAATGAGAGTAAATCATGCATAAATTAATATGAAAAAGAACAAAAAGTGCACAAAAATCGATAATAAATAGCATGTGAAAACAACAAATATCCAGTGCATCACTGACCCAAGTTCTCATCGATTGAAGAGTTTTTTCTGGACTAAGTAGGTCGATGGTTTTTCTTGGTTTTGTCACCCTTAGTGCTTGGATGAGTGTAGTGCTTGCATGGGTGAGATATTATCGACACATGGCATGTTTAGCATGCCACCTAACCCTCTTTCCCTCTCTCCTACCCTATGTTATATGTACTCCTCTCTTTGCATGCAAGTGACCTCTTCTACACCTAGTTTCCTCTCTCTTCTACCTTGGATCTTGTCCCCTTGGTGCTTGATGGAGAAGGAGGTGCAAAATAAGTAAAAGGTGGTTGATCCACCTTGCATGTTGAGCTAGGGTTTGGATCTATCCTCTTTGGAATCGTTTGGTGCTATCTTGCTCTTCTCCTTGATCTTGGTAAGTGATATCTCATCATTTCTCCATGTTTGTTATCTTGTCCTTCTTCTTTCTCTTCTTGGCTGAACCCATCGAGTTTCCATGGTAGTACTTGAGATAGAGCTTGAACAACTTCTCTTCTTTGCCTTTATACCTAGGGTTTGCCCTCTTTCTTGCTTCTTTGACCTAGGGTTCATTTCTTTCTTGGAGGTGGAGCTAGCTTGGCCAAAAATTTTGCTCAAGCTAAGGTTTTCTATCCCTATCCTTTGAGCTTCCTTGCTGTTGGAGTCTTCTACATCAACTCTAAGGCGAATAATATAGCTTTCTCCTTGATTATTGCTTACACTTAACTTGCATGCATTTTACCTTTCCCTAAAAATGTGTCACAAAGTAGAAAGAGGATATCTTTGATCTAGGGTGTGAGTTCTCATGGTGATCTCGAGAAGTATATATTTTCTTGCATAAACCCTTATTCTTATACACAAAATCCTTCTTTGGCGATGGAAGTTTTGATGCATGCATGTTTATGGAAACATTAGTTTCTCTCTCATGAGCCATGGTTTTGTTTTATCTCATAATAGTTGTTAATTGGGGTTTTGGAGATGATAATCTTCTTGTAATTTACCCCTTGATGGATTTTTGTATTTTTGGTGATGATCAACCTGTTATGGACTTCATGGTTGATGATATTTGTTCCATGATGGTCGCCTAGGATTTCTCTCTCTCTTCTTCATGTGGTTGCTAAGTGTGTTGATGGTAGTGATCGCCAAGTTTTGAGTCATGTGGTTGCCAATATTAGACTCTCTATATGGTCGATGAGACTTGTTCTCCATGGTTGGTCGCTATGTATGATGACAATTTCTCCTTGGTCACCAATGGTTCCAAGTTCCTTTGGTTTCCAAGTTTCACCAATGTGGTCATTGAAGTTGTGGGCCTTAGTGGTCATTGATGCTTAACATCTTCAACAGTCGATGAATGGTTGAACCCTAATCTTCTTTGATCACCAATGTTTGACATCTTTAATGGTTTCCAATGTGGCTAACCTTCAGTGGTCGATGAAGGTGATGCACCTAGTTTCAATCGGTCACTAATGTTATTGAACTAAGTGGTCACTGAGGTGGTTCATCTCTTTGGTACCAAGGTGGAGTGACCTAGTTTTCAGAGGTCAATGACATCCCTAATCCCTATGTGACTGATGAGGATTTCTGGTCTAGATGGTTATTATGTTTTTTTTACTCTATATTTATGATGCTTGACCTACTTGCTTCCATGATTGTTGGAAATGATAAGAAACTAGGGTTTACATCTAATCACTAATTTGAAACCTTAATTTACCTACTTGCTGATCCTAACCTTAATCCAAGTAATGCTCATGCTTAGTTACAATGTGTGATTAGTATGATGAAGGTTATGCTTTCTTTATCTATGTTGTTGTAAACCTAATTTGGTGTTATATGAACATAATAGCTCTTATTTGTAATGATAAACCGAACTTTAGATGCCACACATATGGTGATGGTTGTTGAGCCTTGATGAGGCATGGAAAGATAATGATGTTCTTGAACAGAATGATGTAATAGTCTTATGACCTTGGACATGACTTTGTGCCTAATTGAGGTGTTATCCTCTTCATGATGTTACAAGGATTGGTGTCCTCTGATGGCCTAATGATGAGTATGGACTCATACATGGCAATGAAACATTACCATGAAATGATGTGCTAACTTTATACCTCATACATTTTATATCTTTTGAGTTTGTAGTCTACCCCTATTATTGTAGAACTCTTTTAGGGTTTATACATACCTTGATTGATGCAGTTAAAATATACCCAATTGATATTAACTAATCAAGTAAAACCCTAATCATGTAGTGCCCTATACCATAGATCCATTCTAGTATCAAAACTTGTTGTATGGTGAAACAACTATTAGTAAGGGAATCTTGCATCGCATACTGTTGAGTATGCTTCTTGAGACTGTATGTCCTTGTCTTCCGGATCCCAGGTTTTTGAGAATGGTTGTGGTCATACCTCAATATGAGAACGGTTGTGGTCGTATTTCAAATATTGAATACTTGATGTGATGAGACAATTGTGGTTGTACCTCAAATATTGGGTTTTGTATGCCCTAGTTCACTACTATTGTGACCTATATACCAAGGACGAACTAGGCTTTTTTGCAACTAGACTTATATGTCATTACAATAGACTCGTACTAACTGAGGGTGGATAAGATCATAAGAGTACAAATCTCCTAGATCTTGTATGGCACTGATTTTGACTTAGTAGTGGTAAGTTGGAGTTGAGTGGTATACCTCAACTCCTTAGGGCTTAATGAAATACATAACACATTTGTGTAGTATATCTACTTAGGGTTAAACACGCTTCACATTGGATGTTAACCCTTGCATTGTTTCTTGCACAACTTAGTTTTCATATAATTGTAGGAAAATATGGCATCAAGTAGGCAGCATAAATAAACATTTTACTGCCATATTCCCCATTAAACTAGTAGATCACATCAATAACTATATAAAAGGTTGGTTTCAAGGATATACCTGGTCCTAGAGCAAGTCCAGCGACAATCTCCTTGTCGTTGTAGTCATGCAGCTATCTTCTAGTTACTTTCAAACAACATTTGCGGTGGCTCCTGATCTTCATCATGGACAGTAGGATGACATTGTCCTCATACCAATAAAAGTATCCACGCCTCTAGAGAAGTCCATAGAGACCACCCAGAACTCCCATCATCCTACTAGAACAGACATGAAGGAGTTGTCCCTCCTGTTGGGGTACTAGTCACCAACTTGCTCTCCCACAATTGTTCTCCCTTGATATCCCTCCTTTTATCAGGTAGGACTTGCTCGGGTTCTCTCGGTTACCACAACTAGAGAAGACAAACAATTGTCAAAGTCTGTTGATGTGTTTGAGAACCCCCTAGTACCCCTCTATTTATAGGAGGGTTAGGGTCAGGGTTCCCAGTCTATGTGAGAGTGGAAGGGACTGAAATCTCACGAATTTTCATGACCTGCAAATGCTGAAATGGTTAGTTCACTGGGAAATCCAATCGATTGGCATGCAAGCCTATCAGTTCACCCAATGCACTGGTCATTTCTTTATGTTTCCCAATCACATATGAATTGAAAATTCTAATCCAATTAATACATGGCATGATGTCAAAACCAATCCTTGATGTAATTAAATTGCACCACAAACCAGGTGTCTCACTCATATTGCAACCACAAACTGATCAGTTCACCTAGTGAATCAGTCGGTTCGCTCCCAGACTCATTCAGAACTCAGTAAATTCAGTACTCAATCGGCCTGACACTCCAACTACTCATTTCATCACATGAATCGATAAATGGGAGTCCAATCACTCAAGTGATGTTTAAATCATATACTTAAACACTTTAGTAATCAATTTATTTATCATTCATGATCAAGACTCTTCTTCTAGGTGTATCCTATGTGTGACCTTATAGGTCTCATATTACATTGGCAGTGAATGTCCATAACTTCTTATATCATCACAAGCAAAGAGCGGTGCCTAGTCACACATCATTGCTACCCAAGTGAATGGAAAGTTGGAGAGAAACTTAAACCTACAATCTATTATTGGTGTTACAGTGTTTGTATAGTTCCTTTGTCACTAATACGTAGATTAAACTCAAGGCATGGAGCAGTCATGATCTTCAACATTCAATCTCAATTCATTGCTATAGCAGACTGTCTGAGAGATGTGTAAGCTCTATATCACATATTGACTCACATGTTCATGGCCATGCTTTTCTCAATCTCATTAATCAAGTGGACATGATATCATACTCCCATAGGAGGGACAAATCCCATATACATCACTTAAAGTCATCCCCATGTGTTACAGTGCACCCAATCATCACCTTTATGATAATCCTTATTCAGGACTATGGTGGATGATGTTAAAGCACACAAAATGACATGTTATTAGTGTAGTGACTTCAGGTCTAAGAACCACAATTACCACCAACACTATGAGAGCTAAATTTGACTACCATTGTACTGGTTTCCATGTGTTACTCCCATAGTGGGTCTGTCCAATATACTATTCCCTAACAAGTATATATGTGCTTGGTTCGATATCACATATCATGACTGATGAGATTTTGACATCAACAAACACAAACTCTAGTCTTATGTGTTATTTTTGTCTATTAGCCTTCCACAATAACATCCGATTAGGGACATAACAAGAATGCATATACTTTTAACATCCATATGATCTCATTGTTCAAGTCACATACTTGAAGACATATGTCATTGAGTAATATCATTCTTTGGACATTTATTATGTTACTTCATTATCTCATAATTGAATAAAATAGAATAAGTCAGAAGCGTGCCTTTATTATTAATCAAATAATTTACAAGTTATGCCATTACTATCATCATATGATTAGCTCTCTGGGAATACATACCAACAAAATCCTATTGCACTTAAATCCAATCACTCATGAATCTCAATATAAGTGATCTAACATGACCATCATGCTTCTGCTATGAAAGGTGATTTAGTCAAAGGGCCATAAACATTGTTCTCAGTTGGTACTCTACAAATCTTCACATCTCCTTACTGTAGGATCTCTCGTATGAGATGGAACAACCTTTGTATATGCTTGGAAAGCTAATGTAATCTGGGTTCCTTAGCTTGAGCAATAGCTCAATTGCTGTCACAATATAACTCAATTGCGTCGTTTATGCTTGGAACTACCCAAAGTTCAGAAATGAACTTCTTGATCTAAACACCTTCCTTTGATGCATTCGATGCAACAATATACTTGGCCTCTGTTGTAGAATCGACATATGTCTCTTGCGTGGAACTCTTCTAGCTTACAACTCCATTGTTGATGTAAAACACAAATGTGAATTGCAATTTGTAATTATCTTTGTCAATTTGGAAGCTTGCATCGGTGTAACCTTTTACCACCGACTTTTCCTCTCTGATGTAGACAAGAAACTGATCCTTAGTTCTTCTCAAGTAGTTTAGGATATTCTTGATGGCTATCCAGTGAGCATCACATGGATATGATTGATATCTATTCATCATGCTAAAGGCGTACAAGACATCGGGACGAGTACATAACATCACATACATGATTGATCCAATTACTGATGCATATGGAGCCATACTCATGCATTCCCTTTCTTCACAAGAACTAGTACACCGAGCTTTAGAGATGGTAACTCCATGTACCATGGGCATGTTTCCTCTCTTTGAGCTCTCCATGCTGAACTTCTTCAACATTTTATCAATATATGCACTTTGATTTAGTCCAAGAAGTCTTTTGGATCTATCTCTATAGATCTTGATCCCCAAGGTAGGATGCTTCTCTAAATTCTTTCATAGATAACATATTTCTAGCCATGTCTTTACCTTTTATGAAGTATGGATGTCATTCCCCATCAATAGTATGTCAAGGTTGACAGAGAAATTGACATCAAACCAAAGAAAAGAAAACTAATGGGCGCCCAAGAACTAAAATATAAACTCGTGCCAACTAAGGTGGAATTTCCTGGTGTTTCAACCTTTGCATGCGGAATATGACATGGTACATGTGTCAGTCTCGTCTGCAAAATGCATGTCAATTTTTTCACTAGCTGTGCTGAAATCACTTCCATATACTGCACAAGAAATGAGCCTAGTAACGAGGACAGTTACTTAAGAATTAACCAAAAGGATGCCATTACAGAAGAGAGAGTTGCACCCTATATACCGGATGGATCCACTGTGGCCCAATTTCTTTGCTATATGATGAATACGGTTGTTGCAGTTGCAAAGGCAACGAAGAAGATGGCGGATGCCTACTAGTCAAAAATTGATGATCTAAGTGATTATCAACTTAAGGAAACCATGGCAGAAGGAAAAGCAATATGGGATAACCTACATGCGGATATAGTGCAAAAATGGCAAAAAGATTCAAAAGAGCATGTGGCTAAAAAATTAATAGAGCCATCATTTCTGGACTTCGAGGATGGAACAACCTAGTAAATCAAGTATGATAAATGAGTTGTATCCGAGATGTCTTATGGTGTTACTGGCATCTTTTCTGATGGATTTGTCGCAATAAAGGGCCACAAAGAGTTGACCACGTGGACCAGGATCTGGATAATGCATCTATTTCTTGGGAAATCGAGTTGAAGTGGTTGGATTACCCTCTACGTTTAAGAATAGTATGTCATCCACGTACAATATGAGGAATGCAATTATGTTCTCACTAACCTTCTTGTACACACATGGTTCATTTTCATTTTGAGTAAAGCCAAACTCTTTGAGTGTCTCGTCAAAATAAAGATTCCAGTTCTAAGATGCTTGTTTCAATCCATAGATTGACCTTTGTATCTTACAGACTTTATTTCCACATTTTGATTTATAAAACCCTCAAGTTGTGTCATGTATACATCCTCAAGAAGATTCTCATTAAGGAATGTAGTTTTAGCATCCACATGCCAAATATTGTAGTCATGATAAGTTGCAACTGCAAGCATGATCTTGATGGACTTAACCATGGCCATTGGAGAAAATGTTTCTTCATAGTCAACACCTTGAACTTGTATGAAACCCTTTGCAATCAATCCTCCCTTATAGGTTTGTACTTCACCATCCATGTCGGTCTTCTTCTTGAAAACCCACTTGCAACCTATGAGTTTTACCCCTTCAAGTGAATATACCGAGGTCTAAACCTTGTTGGCATACATGGATTCCATCACAGATCTCATGGACTCAAGACATTTCTCAGACTCTGGTCCCTTATTAGCTTCTAGATATGTTGTTGTCTCATCATCTATGATCAACTCACCAAGTTCTTGAGTCACAAGATATCCAAATCTTTCAGGTTCAAGGTGTGTCTTACCAGATCTACAAGGTCCCTATGTTACTCGAGGAATTTGAGATTCTACAACACTTTGTGATTCTCTTTGTTCCTCTTATACATCTATTTATTCAAAAACTTTCTTTTCGGTCTCGAACCTCTTCGAGTTCCACTTTCTTCTAACTGATTCCTTTGGAAATAAATTCCTTTTCTAGGAATGCAACATCTCTAGCAACAAATACTTTGCAGTAAGATAGAGAATAAAAGTAATATCCTCTTGTCTCCTTAGGATATCCAACAAAATAATATTTATCAGACTTAGGGCCAAGCTTTTTAGAAAACATTTTCCTTGCATAAGCTTTACATCACCAAATCCTCATGAAAGACATATTAGGACACTTCCCAGTCCATATCTCATATGGTGTCTTTTGAACCAATTTAGATGGTACTCGGTTTAGTGTAAATGCGTCAGTTTCAAGAGCATTACCCCAGAAGGTAGTCGGAATTTTAGATAAGCTCATCATCAATCACACCATATCTAGAAATCTACGATTCCTTCTTTCTAATACACCATTATGTTGTGGTGTTCTAGGTGGAGTCCACTGTGATACGATACTATGGGCTCACAAAAGGTCCTCAAACTCTTAGCTTAAGTATTCTCCACCTCAATTAGAATGAAGTTCCTTAATACTTTTTCCAAGTTGGTTATGTACTTCATTCATAAACTCCTTGAACTTTTTAAGAGTTCTGACTTAAGTTTCATCAAGTAAACATAACCATGCCTACTGAAGTCCTCAATGAAGGTAATGAAGTAATGATACCCACCTCTAGCTGTTGTTCTAAAAGGGCCACATGCATCAATATGTATGAGTCCTAATAGATTACTAGCCCTCTCATTGTTACCAGTGAAAGGAGTCTTGGTTATCTTTCCCAACAAACAAGATTCACATGTCTCTATTGATTTGAAATCAAAAGAGTCTAGATAACAATCTTTATGGAGTCTAGATATGTGATTCTCCAACAATCTGGTTGATTGTTAGAGATATGGTTGGTAATTCCCCATGGTTGATTGTTGGAGATTTTAACTGTGTTCATTTCTCTGCTGATTGGTTTGGTTGTGCCGAACCTTCATATAGACCCATGGCTCTGTTCAATGATTTTGTGAATGAAGCAAGTCTTTCTTAAATTTCTTTTTCGGGCTCTGACTTTACTTAGGATAATAGGCAAGAAGGTATCAACCTTGTCATGTCGAAGATTGACAGAGGCTTTTACAATCTGGAATTCATTAATAAGTTTCCTTGACTTTGGGGTATTATCTCTGCTTCCATCCATAGTTACCATAGAATCCTTTCTATTAAGCTGGAAGAGGGTGTTTTTAAAAAGAAAACACCTTTCAAATTCATCAATGCGTGGACTGATCGGCCAAAATTTCTGAGTCTTGTTGAAGATGCCTGGAAGGTTGAGGTTTCAGGTTGTCCCATGTTTCAGGTTTGTGAAAAGATGAGGAAGCTCAAGAGAATTCTGTGTGACTGGAATAAAAAGGAAGTAGGCAACATCTTTGATAAAAGAATAGTGAAGGGAAGTGAGGTGTGCATTGCCCAACTTCAAGCAGATAGACATCCAACTGATAGTGAGATTCAATCGATTGCTGTGAAGAAAAGAAGGGAAGCCATTAAAGCTTATAATATGGAGGAATCTTTTGTTAGACAAAAGTCTACAGTTTAGTGCTTGAACTTGGGTGATAAAAATTCAAAGTTTTTTCATGCTTCTCTCAAGACTCAGAGACAAAGGAACAACATTAGGAGTATCATGATTGAAGGTACTATGTGTTTCGATGATGAGGCCATTGAGAGCCATATTACTGTACATTTTCAAACCTTATTCTCTGATGATCCTTGCTCTTTTAGTGAGTGGGATTCATCCTGGATTCTCCCTAAGTTGTCCAGAGAAATTTTTGATATCATTCGTGGTCTAGTTACTCAGGAAGAAATTGACAATGTTATTAAACATTCTAAGGGGGAGAAAGCCCCTGGGCCTGATGGGTACAACTTTCATTTCTTTAAATCTTATTGGCACATTATTAGTAAGGATGTTTCTAAGGCTATTATGAACTTCTTTTCTAGTGGCAAGATTTTAAATGAGGTCAACAAGACCTTTATTACTCTCATTCCCAAAACTAGTAACCCCACTTCTATCAAGGATTGGAGGCCCATTTCCCTCTGTAACGTTTTGTTCAAAATATCTCTAAAGTTTTGACAAATAGGTCACAAAGGATCCTTCCTTCCATCATTAGTCTTGAGTGGAGTGCTTTTATCAAAGGAAGATCTATCAATGATTTTATTATGCTTGTTAATGATTTGATCAATAATATTCACAAGAGCACTAAACCTAAGATGTGTGTCAAGACGGACATTATGAAGGCCTATGACTCTATTAATTGGAATTTTATCAAATTGATGCTTCAGAACATGAATTTCCCCCTATGTTTTATTCATTGGATTGATATTCTTCCTGAGTCTACTAGTATGCAAGTTCTTATCAATGGTGTCCCTGGTACTTCCTTTAAACCTGGCAGGGGTATTAGGCAAGGGGATCCCCTTTCCCCTTATATGTATGTCATTTCCATGGAGGGCTTTACTAGGATCATGAAGTCCTATGTTGCTCAGAACCTTTTCAGGCCCATTAAAGGTTATCATGATTTTGCTGTTTCTCACACCTTTTTTGTTGATGATGTGGTCCTTTTCTCTAAGGCTGATCTGAAGTCTATTGATGGTGTTAAGATGGTGATCAATACTTTTAGCAAGGTTTCAGGGTTGAGCATTAGTTTAGACTAAAGTGTTGTGATATGTAATGAAGTTGCTGACAATATTGTGAAGGATTCTAGTTTGAATATAAAGATAGGCAAGTTGCCTTTGAAATATCTTGGACTCCCCCTTTTTAAAGGAAGGCTCACGAGATCATTATGCTCTCCTATTGTCGATAAAATTAAGCATAGACTGGCTGGCTGGAAATCGATTCACCTATCTTATACAAGGAGACTTGAATTAATTATTTCTACTCTGTCTGCTTTTCATATCTATTGGGCTTCGTCTTTTCCTCTTCCCTCTACAGTCACTGATGAAATTGATCAGTTGTGCCAGAACTTTCTATGGAGTGGTGATTCAGGTGAGAAGGTTACTCATGCGGTTGCATGGAGTAAGGTGTGTAAACCCAAAGTAGAAGGTGGTTTAGGCATACAGATTACTTCTGACATGGTTAAAGCATGTGTTATTAAGAACATTTGGAATATTGCTATGAGGAAAGAATCACTATGGGTGCGTTGGATTCACGCTAGATATCTCAAAGGTGATTCCATTTGGAAGTGTGAAGGTACTTCTAGTTCTACTTGGATGTGGATCCATATCTTAAGGACTAGGAACCTGATTATTAATAGTATTTTTGTTAATCTGGATATAAATACTCTTATTTGGAGAGAGCCTTGGGTGCCCAATGGGAAGTTCCTTGATAGTGTTCTCGATCAGAAGGATATCTTTAAGCTTGGTAAAGGGAAGCTAGCTAAGATGAGCAGTCTGCTAAAGGATGGTGTGTGTCTTGAGTGGAATTCCAGGAACTATTCTAGAATCATTGATGTCATCAAGGTGTACTATCAACCTTCTTATGTTATCAAGGGTAGTATTCTCCTAGATGGTAAGGAACCTCATAGTTTGAGAGATTTCTAGAATTTACTATGGGAGGAAAGCCCTCGTGTTGCTTGGGTTAGCTGGGTCTGGAAGGAAAAATCGTTAGTGAGGTGCAGGTTTCTCATGTGGAGAGTCATGCTTGATAAATTACTCACTCATGACCATCTGAAGAGAAGAGGTTTTTCCTTTACCTCCAGGTGTGAGCTCTGTAGGGAATGTGATGAAGACTTGAACCACATTATTTTTGGGTGTGTGTTCTCTAAAAGTATTTGGATTTCTACTTTTGCTGAAGATTTCATTAAGGATATTCCTATTTCTATCTCTAACCTTCTATAGTACACAAAAAAGAGGAGTAGGACTTGTTCTCATCTGGTTGTCTACGCCATCTGGAGTGAGAGGAATCAAAGAGTTTTTGAGGGAGTGGATTGCCATGCTGAGAGGATCTGGAAGACTGTCAAAAAGGATACTGATTTACTCCTTTAGCTTCTGTATAGATAGTTACAGTTTTCATCCTTTTGTTTTCCTTGCTTCTTGTACACATCTTTTTTCTGCTTCGGCAATACCTCCCCTCCTTGGGGGTAGGTTTGTACTTTTCTTTCACAAAATTAAAAAAAGGGGCGCAACACGCTTTGGGAGACCAAAAAAAAGACATGTGATTCTCATTTATGTGCCCTATATGACAATGCCAAAGGTATGTTTGTTTGAGTTTTTGAGTTTTAGTCTCTTGGTATTTACATTATAAACATCTATATTTAAGTCTAGCAAATAAAGATCATAAGACATTGGGGAATTGCTATAAAACATCCCATCTAGAACATCGACCATTCTTAATATGAAATTCATATGCATCCTTGTCCATACAAGATACAAAAATGATGTTTCTATTTATGGTAGGTATATAATAGCAGTTTATCAGCTCTATTATAAACCATGTTGGTAGAGATAAATTATAGATTCCAACTATAGTGGCAGTAACCCTTGCTCCATTTGTGACTCACAATTCAACCTCACCCTTTCTCAAAGGCCTACTTCTTTTCAGGTCCTGCATATTCAAGCATATGTGAGATCCACATCTGGTATCTATTACCCAAGGTGAATAAGTAATTAAGTTTATCTTGATAATGTATATACATGAAGTGGAGATCACCATCCCCATCTTCTTCTTCATGAATGTCTTCAAGTACAAAGGATAGATTCCTCTTGTACTTTTCTTTCTCCTTGTCTTGAGTGTTGAAGATCTGGATTTGAGGTTAGCCTCAGAACTCTTCATGGACTTGCTTCCATCCTTGGACCCATTTCCTCTGACCTCCATCATGGATTTGTCCTTCTTCATTCTTACTTTGGCACTTATCAACATGCCAAGAAAATATGACAGCGGTTTGGCCATATTGTTTAAGTGATAACACTTAATGAAATGGCTATATGATTCAGACAATGATTGTAAAATCATATATGTGGCCAACTCTTGGCTCAAAGAGAATCCCAGTTCTTCTAGATGTTCCACAAGTCCAATCATATTGAGTAAATGGGTCTCTACTGAGTCTCCCTCTATCATCTTACACTTAAAGAGTGCCTTTGAGATATTGTACCTTTTTTGCTTTGTGTGCTTATGGTTGAAACTCTTAAGATGTGTTACCACCTCAAGTATCCCCATATCTTCATACTGCTCATGTAACTCATAGTTCATGCATCTCATCATAAGGTTCTTTATATCCAAAGCTTTGTTGGCATGCTTCCAGTAGCATCCACCCCAGCCCTAGGCGCATCAGGAGTAGGTATTTCTGACACTTGTGTTTCTAGGAAATAGAGTTTGCACTCTTCATTGAGAACCCTTCTCAAAGACCAAAACTAGTCATGAAAATTTATCCATTAAGTCTATCTTTCCTAAGGACCAATCATAATGATGATTTGATTGTCATTTGATTCTATAAGAAAAAAAGTGCATTTTGTCAAAAACCCTTTTTGATTTTATTTGATGATATTCAATTAGGTATTTAATTAATTATCACTCCCACTATTTTATTCAAATTGATGTCCCTCTATACCAATTCGGAAGGTTGCAATGTACAACCTTCTAGTGAGACAAGATTCAAAACAATTCAACTATTACCCAGCTAACGCTAGCATCCATAGTCAATTATTAAGGCAGACAACTTTTGCCAATTGCATCATATGCAATTCTTGGATAGATGATATGTGCAAATCCTTACCATAGTCATTTGTATGCCTCTGGTGCTTAATCCCATTAAGGACACCAATTAAGCCTGACCTAAAAGCCAACACGATAGATATGCACCCTGCTTGAGCAGAACCTACACATCTACGATCACACTTTGATGAGATGGAAAGTGCACCACACTTGGGCGTAACCTATGCTTGGTCGATTAAGATTTTCATGTGTGTTGCATATGAAAAGCATCTAAAACTTAATATGTTATTTGAGGGAGTTTGTGTTTATAAATACATATACATTATCCAATCACCACATATATAGTAGGTATCATATACATGTTATCTCCCACAACAAAAACATGCAATCAAACAAAAAACAATGGTTATGGCCATTCTAATGTAATTCCTTAGAGATGAAAGGAATTACGACTGCCTAGGTCTACATCTCATGTAGAAACCTATTGTTGATGAAGATCTGTGCTTGCCAATATAGGTTGGCTGGTTCAACCCTTGAACCAGTCAACTCGCCTCCTATTCTTTTGATTGGTCATCACACCAGTCGTCTGGTCTACTATCCACCATCTTCTGGGACCTCTAGTCAATTGGTCGGCTCTACCAGCTGATTGGTTTGTCTCGTCCTCCATGATCTTTCTTGGACTTCCAGCCACTCGGATTGCCTACGAGATGGACTACTCGCATGTGAGATGGTTACTTTTCCTAGTCTGAGCATCTTCTTCTTCGTCGTAACAAGAAAACAAACTATCTTACTATTACATGATTATAGAGAAACCTCGAGTTACATTTGAGGGGAGCAGAGGTAGGAGAGAATAATACTTTTACAATTGGAAGATAAGATAGAGGCTCGATATGCGAACCAAGATTAAACCAACCACACTGCCATGCACAGATAAATAGGGTTATTGTCCATAGCCATGCTTCACATCCACCATCAAAACTCACTTTTAGGGCGATGCTTGTAAATTTCATATATATCACATCATATATACACACACATATATATATTTGGATTGTATGTGGTATTTTATTGGAAATAAATATTCACATCATATGTAATAAATAAATGATAAAACCAAAAATTGTATAATCCTAAAATATAGTGGATTGATGGGGCTCTGATACCACTGTAGGGAAATATGGCATCAGATAGGCAGTGGAAACAAAAATTTTACTGCCATATTCCCCATTAAACCAACAGATTGCATCATTGACTATATAATGGAAAGGATGGTTTTGAGGATATACCTGGTCTTGGAACAAGTCTAGTGACAAACACTGTAATACCCCATCCACAACAAAACACGATTACATGCAAACCAGCGGATTACCGAAAATCACAAGAAATTAAAACCGATTTACACCAAGCACCACAAGATGAAACATATAATATTTGAGCCAACACGTTTCATTTCATAACATCTTTTCAGGGTGCTACAACATAATTTCCCATCATCTCTTTACATGAAATAATTGTTTGTCATGCTTCTTACATCAAGATACATACAGAAATCCATACATCGATCATTATACAAGAAACATCGAAAAGCTCTCCCGAAGACCTGAGTGTACAGGGACGACACATAGGACTCTACTGCTAGACACTATCTATCCCACCGAGTATGATATCTTTGCATCTCATATGTAGCCACGTGATCTTCATCTCGCCAGGAACGTCCACCTAAAAAGGGTTATTAACCAGCGAGGCGAGACACACAGTCCCCGCGAGAAACATAACCCTCTATCAACTTTATTAGATCATAGATAACTGATATAAGCAAATGATAAGAGTAGCAATCTGAGCAGGGCTAATCTTACCACCAATCTTACCAAGATATTTATGAGGCCTATAACCAGGTACTCTTTATGAAACATGATTGACAAGATAAGCTTTATAAGAACTCTATATAAGGTTCATATGATAAATTGCAGATTATAACTAGATCAACTATATAAACAAGGCCTCAATCAATGTTCCATATTTTCCCTAAGCAGGATACTATATGGCTTGATTACAAATTATTATGCCCTAAGGAAGTGAGTCGTACCGCTCAATTCCAACCTTCCACTGCGAAATCCAAAGCCGGTGCCATACAAGGTCAATGGATGATCCAGACTCAACGACCTCTCCTCCTCGTGGTCAGTGCATGATAACCAACAAAGTGGCCTCAGCCACAGGGTCAGTCCCACAGGCTGCCCTTTCTCTAGCCTGACTTGGCACAAGTCTCAGCACTAGTATACATCTGAGCCACGGGCCAAATCACCGTGCTCCCGAGCCATGAACGCATTCATGCTCTATCACATTGAGCCATGGGCGTGTTCACCATGCTCTATCACATTGAGCCATGGGCCTATTTACCATGCTCTATCACATTGAGCCATGGGCCTATTCACCATGCTCTTATACACATCTTGAGTCTACAACCACAATTGCATTCTAATCATCCTATTTTCGGCTAGGAGAAACCCCACATATTCAACAATATGCGCTCCGGGTTAATCCCGTAGGAGAACCCGTTTCACCATCACTTAATTACTGATGATGATGGATCTATGGCCAGGGAAAACTACATGAGAGATTCATCTATAATTAGTTAATGTATTTTAAGTAGATTGTTGGACAATCAAGTTGTATTAAGAAACCACATATAAAAACATGAACACAAGGGTAGGAAAAGGATATTGGTCACCACACCATATCATCCAACAATACCAAAAGTTGGCTCACCTCTCAACAACCAAGTGAGAGGGGTCTTGCACAACTTTTAGCATAACGAGCAACAAGGGTAGAGCAACACCCTATCGTTCAACCAACTCAACCTAACATACAAACATCTAGACCATAGGTTCACCCTTCATCAACCAAGGAGAGAGAGGGGTTTTGCCCAAGCTACTAGAGCATGGCTCACCTCTCAAGTCCAAGGGGTATCGTTCATGTACCAACAACCAAAACAAGACCTAACAGTCAAGGCACTATATCGTGCAACCATTGTATCGTGCACACACCCTATCAGGTGGTTCATCTTCAACCTCAAGTCACCCTAAACCACTATGCACAAGATAAACAAGAATAAGACAGTAATAAGACGTGACCATTTCCATTAGATCAGATCCCAAATTCCATATATAAAACTATCATGGAGAAAGGTACCAAATTAATTACAAGAACCAATATGTGCACATAAGAAGGGTGAACATAATAGAGATAATTAAGAGTTATGTAACCCACCTTAAGAGGATCTCCATGAAAGGCATCAAGCTTCTTGGTCCAAGCAGGAAACCCACGTTCCTCTCCAAGAACATAACCCATCCAAAGCTCCAAATATTCCTTCAGTACCATCATCATCACCTCAAGAAACAAAGGAAGAAGAAGAAGAAGATACCATGGTTATGTATAGCTCAAGAAGAAGAAAAGAGGGGAGATAACCATGGCCTTGCCTTATCATATCAAGGGCCTATACATGGCCGATAGGGGAAGAGGAAGGTGAAGAAGGAAGCATAAGGAAAAGCTAGCAAAGAATCATGACTTACCAAGGTCAGATCTTGAGCAAGGAGCTCGCCCCTCCATGCTCCATGGGAGTCTTCCTTAGCTCCCAAAGCTCCCATGCTCGTCCCATACAGGTAGGGGAAGGAAGGTGGCCAAAAGGGAGCACTTGGTCAAGGAGGAAGGGAGTTATATACACCAAGGAAGAGAGAGGTAGCAAGGGAGAGGTGTCATAACCACATAAACCAAGGTGCCACTTGCTCTTGCACTTAACACCACATGTTGTCACCCTAGTAGCTCATGCATGGCCTGGTGATACACTCTCTAGAATTTGTATCGTGCAGATGGGCAACTGCCATGGCCGATACACCCCTCTCAGGTGACATACCTCCAAGCCCTAGCTGATATACAAAAGGACAAGGTGGCATATGTGACACATATATGTTATAAGGACCATATAGAGATGTCATTCCTCATCTAACAACCAAACAAGGCACCCCAACCTCCATCCTCATCCTAGGTGATGCCAAACAGAAGAAAGAAGACTCTAGAGTGGATAAATTGCATATTGACCCTCCACTTTGGGTAATTTGCAATTTTCACCAAAATTAGCACATAAAGCACAAGCATCAACCAACCAAGCTCAAACTTGGAACATAGGTCCTCCACAAGGCGCCCCACATCATCATTCTCATTATAATGATGCAAGAGAACTAAAGACATGCTCTACATGTGACACATTGCAATATAACCCCTTACTTTGGGTAAATTGCACTTTGGTCCAAAATAAGAAAACATTGCTCAAACAGTATCCAAATGGGAACAAACTGGAAACATGAGCTTGTCACATGATATCAAAACATATTAAGAGATTATATTAAGGTTCTAAGCACCTTTCATAAGCAAAACAAAGAGGGTTAGCCCAAAACTTGGGACAGTGTCCTTACAAGACATAAACCCCTAACAAGGATTTCGTCCCCGAAATCCCGAGCAGAAAGAAAACGGGTGTTACTCACGCATCACATCATACAACTCCGCAAAGCTCCTGGGTATCACAGATCTATGGCCGACATACTTGCTCTTCTCCCAGAGCTAACTCATGGTTTCCTTGTACTGGTCACAGACTCAACCCTCTGTCTCATCATCCTTTATCTGGTACATCCTTTGATATCAGAACATCACATGCAACTCGTATTACTTAGGTATCCGTTCCTTCTACTGATATATCACATTCCTCGTTACATTTGCGATGTGCTACTCTGATCTCATAGGCTTGATTCTTAAGCTTCACATAACTGGTAGTCACCATTCTTTTGCCATATACATTCCAACTGTTCCATCTCCTTTCACATGGGATGTCTCAAATCCAAGGGAGATATTTCTCAGAAGAGGTTATATCAAGATTCATACTCTACAAAACACATGTATGCACACGACAGGGCTCATCCAGCACCTCACTATGCATCACTTAAGGCTGAACACAAAAAGAATTATCAGACAACTAAAGAACGAAGCTTCTTGGTTAAGAACGACCACACCATCTTGGTTTCAAGCCTTTTATGTCTTCTTGTCAGCTCCTAAGAGCACCACAAGTACCAAATAGGATGGTAACAGATATGAACTATCTCAACTAATCAGGATAGGATTCTCAACCCTTGTTTGTCCATCTCTAACCATTGCACATCCTGCCTGGATCTTTCGTTACTCGAAACTTAGCTATGAGTTGTCAAGGAATCAGACTCAACATGATAAACTTTCCCAAGATGACCTCACTGCACTTCCTTTTTCTTGGGTGCATACCTTCCGATGTCATGTTTATGCAGAGCATAAACCCCTAATAGGTTATATCCATACTATAGGCACTTATCCAGGTCGAATCCAAAGCCAACTTCTCCATCTGAGACAGCTTCACATCTTCCCAAGGTTATCTTGATCCCCGATATGTCAAGTGGAAAGAGATTCACTTGAGTATTAGGTCTAGGAAAAGTAGGGATACGAGAAGGATATACCTCATCCTGCACAACCAGGTCATCAACAAGGTGCTCAACAATAGGCTATCTCTCTCATGAAGTACTATAAGTGCTCAAAGGAGGGTACATCTTGAACTGGATCAACTAGAGCAAATAAGAGGCAAGAAGAAGACAAAGCAGAATGGAGTGACTCCATTCAACATGCCAGCACACCTTGGTCATCTCACCATTTATGGTCAGCTCATGCCTTGAGATCTAACTATTACATGTTTCCATCTGCTACTTGGTCAAATCATCCGGTCCTCACTTGCTTATCCTTATCATCATTCCTCCGTGATGCTGATCTGTTTTCTTGAGGGTCACCACATAGATCCAAACTCCAAAACAAGCTTCCTGCTTGTGGGTTCAAGGTCAAGGATGATATATCCAGACGGTTCACCATCTTACTTCTACGATCTAGGCATCTTGATTCTCAACCCCTTCTCAGAAGGCATGCCAAGAGGATCCTACCGTCATCATATATCACAGACATCTCCATCTTGGAAACCAAAGTCCAAGAGGAGTGGGTAATTCCTTCAAGGCGGAAGACTTGTTGCAAGAGTGGGTAAGTCCTTGGTGAAGGCATAAAATTCATTGCAAAAGTGGGAAAGTCCTTTGTGAGGTTTAAGACTCTTGGTATTGGATGGGTAATTCCTTTGTAAGGTTATTGGCTCCCTTGTCCTCAAAGGGAAGGTTGGGTATCATTGTCCCAGAAAAAGAAGGTCATATGTTGTAACTCTTATAATGGAATATAAGGAGTGAGACATGGTTGAAAAAGCCTAGAGGTTGGCCTCTCTAGGTAGTATATATACACAATCCTAGTTTGAAGTTTGGAACCATTATACATAGCTTGTTCCTGATCTTATTCAATCTCTCACATCCTTGCTATGTATGTTTAGTTGCACTCAAAGTTCATATTTGCAATATTAACTTAGAAATATTTGAAGGTCTAATGAATTTTGTTTGTCCAAACAACGATCACTTCAAAGCCACACATATCTGTTGGATCCTAGATGGGTGATTAGATGCTCTAGAGGGGGGTGAATAGAGCTAAATGCACTTAAACAAAATTCATTAGACCTTCAAGATATATCACAAGATAAGGTTGCTAAATAGGTAATTTGAGTGCAACTAAATCAAGCATAGCAAGGATAAGAGAGATTGAACATGCACCAATTAGACAATCTATTTAGAGTGGTTCCACACTTCAAACTAGAAGTGTGTCAGTCCACTTGCCTAGAGAGGTCAACCTCTAGGACTTCAACCAATTGCACTCTTATATTCATTAATAAGACATACAATACATGACCAACAAAGGACTTACCTATCCAATACAAAGAGTCTTCAACCTTACCAAGGACTTACCCACTTTGCAAGAGTCTTCAGCCTTCTCCAAGGACTTACCCACACTTGCACAAGTCTTCGGCCTTGCAGGAATTACCCACTCTTCTTGGATCTTCCGCCTTTGACTTCACCTTCACTCGGAGAAGCTTTCCACCAAGGTCTTACCTACTTGAGCTTGAGTCTTTTGCCTTCTCCAAGGGCTTACCCACTCTAGCTCCAAGTCTCCTACCTTGATCTTCACCAAGGGACTCCTTCCCTTGTTCTTCTTCACCTCTCTTGGACAAGAGAGAGAACCTTCATCTTCAAGATAGCAAATGAGAGATGGGGAGGTGGTGGAAGTGAGAGCCTCACAAGATATACATATAAGACTAGCTCTCTTATAGATTTCCTACTCACTCTAATGGATGTAGCAAGTGATTAAGCTTAGAGAGAGAGAGGAGGATGTAGGATCACTCAACTATAGAATAGGAACCTTCATAGTGAGTGCTCAACCTTGGAATGAAGCCCAAGGGGTCCTATTTATAGCTGGGGATGCCTCTTAGCCTTTGGGAACACTTGTGAACGAAAACTATCCATTTTGTGGCTTGCAACGGATCTATATTCACTTGTTACAACTCCACAACGGCTAGAAACACTTTTCTGCACTTTTCCGTACAGTGCATTCGGGCGAGTTTCTATATGTGTAACTCGACCGATCAAGTAGCAGGCAAACCGATGTTCAAGGGATCGGTCGAGTTTGTCCTGAGGAAACTCGACCGACCACTTCAACAGGAAATGGCCCACTACCCAATCGGTCGAGTTCTGTGAGTGCAAAACTCGACCGATGCAATCTTTAGAAAATCGATCAAGGTTTGATCGGTCGAGTTTCAGGGGGTGAAACTGGACCGACCAAGTGCCTGTAATTGATTTTCGAAGTTGCATTAAAAGTGTTCTAATAATCGATCTAAGTGCTCCTGGTATTTTTCTAAGCTTAATTACAAGTCATACAATCATTACAAGTGATTTACAACATGATTCTAATGGATATACATCATATTACAAAAACGTGCACTTGTATGCCTTTTGACTTGTCTTTTCTCCAATTTGAGATGCGCAAGTTAGGGCATTTGGAGTGTGTCTATGCCTAATATGAAATCACTCAAGTAGAGACATTAGACACCAATATGTGGAATGGTTAGTCATCATCAAAACACAAGTTTAGTCAATTTAGACGTGAGTCAACATTGACCTAATTGACCTTGAGTCAACAATATCAAGAGACACAAGGTCCACTTGACTGCCACTCCCTCGAAAGGAAGGGACGTAAAGGAACAAACTCCTTCCATCAACCCATCAACATCTATGGTTTCATACCAAAGGGGAGGATATTATCACTTTCTTTAATCCTTACATGAGTTTTCCAATCGTTTAAGCATCGATAAACCTTGTTCCATCTGGTTTCATCCTGTTTCTTCTTGGTTTCCTTGCACTCAACATAGGAAACATCAAGACCATTACGTGTTATTATTCTTCTTCTCTTGTTGTCGTTTCATCATAATCATGATTATTTCCTGATTATATTAGATTTTCATTTTCTCTTTGTGAAAAAGATCATTATTCTTCACATATTCTTTATTGAACAGGGATCATCTCCCTTGTTCTCTTTTTCCTATCACAAATTTGCACTTTATACTTTCTCATTTTTTTTCTTACGTTCATTGGTTGGTCTGAGATTATCTCAGGTTCCATTTTGTTTACTTACCACTTGTTCTTCTCTTTATCCTAACTTTATGTTTGCTTACAGGTGTTTTCTTCATTTTGTGTAAGTTTTACGCTTTAACTTACCTTGTTATCACAAGTTCATCTGTCTTTTGTCACATATATCTCTCGATATTATGGTTTCAAGAACTTATCTCATCATATTCTTATACAGATTTAGGTTTCATAGAACCATTACTTCATCTTTTGATTGTCAAGCATCCATGTATTATGGAGTTATGGTGCATTCATTTACCTCTTTAATAATATGATCAAGGTACTAATGTTGTATTTCCTGACTTGTTATGCCCTCTAGATTGTTCCAAAATGACTACTTGATTAGATTAATCAAGGAGGAAACAATCTAAGGCTCCACACTTACCTATGTCTTCAATATTTGAATACCTGGCTAGGGCGTCCAAGTATTGAGATTAGGTAGTATGCACCATATTTTATGTCACAGTGGTTGGTACTATGATGGTAAAGGAAGACCATTCACTAGTGCTTTTATATGAAATATAGCACTAGAACAACCAACTATTATAAATTATCACTATTAAATGAAAAGTATGTTATATTTTTACAATCATTCAAGCACATACGTAGTGTACAAATAAAATCCTCTAATGTATGATTATGATTAATAAACTCGAGTTAGTAGCATGTACTATGACTCTAGATTAAGTTCTATAGAACAATTAGATAATGTAATAGAGTTGAATTTATTTCCCCCAATATCTCTCTCTCATATTAAATTTTGTTGAGCATGTTCAAGTTTGGATCAGAACTCTTTAACAATTAATGATTATTAGTAGATCGTATTTTTATTCTAAGTATTATTGTATCATTATACTAATATTTATATAAGTAATTAAGTTAAGTGGGTCACTCGTGGGCCACCTGCGAAACCCACTAAATAAACAGATTGGTATGGGTTAGGGTAATTTCCAATGGGTGCCAAATTTCATCACCCAGACCCAACTTACATGGTTCGACCTAGGGGTGGCCGCAGATTTTGACCCAGTTTGATAAGTCTATCTAAACACTAGCCTAATACACATCTCAACCTCTATTGCATGATTAAACCTCTAACTCAAATTCTACTATATTTCACTCACTTCTTTTATAACCAAGGCTACTAACTATCTTTCTAAATCCATCTAGTCGTACTTGGCTTCTAATGGGCAACCTAAATTAAGAATATGAGAATTTTCCCGATGGCCATCTCCATTATTGCTCATATGCCATATTTAACACTTTGATTTTCATATCACATGAACAGAAGATAATTGTTTTTTCTTCTTGCGGAGTGTTACTAAGATGATATGAATTACAATAATTATAGATAAGAACCAATACAGACTAGTGTATGCATCCTCATAAGTTCTTAGAAAATAAACTCTATTACAAAAGGAACATAATACCATGATACTACCTTATATGAATCTCATGTCAAATATGGTACTGTGTAGATGGAGCCCCACCACAAAAACCTCCTTATAAGTTCACGCGTTCTTTATCTTGAATGATTTACCTAAAAAATTGTACCCATGGACATCTAATCCCCATCCATGCACAAAGGGATATCTAGGTTACAACAAGTGGTATTGAATTTCTAATAAGATAAATATAAATATGATATAACTGAAAGTTGAAATAATATCTAAAATTGTAAACTTATATTAAATCAATGTATCTTTTATTTATGTCTTTTATATGATTTATGACCACCATTATACGATAAGTCCTTTGTTGAAACCAAAGTTTCCTCTATGGTGTAACACACCCTCTATTGGCATAGTGTGCCCTCTGTTGACACTGAAGTGTCCTCTATGGTGCAACACAGCCTCCATTGGCACAACAAGATCTTTGTTGACATCAAAGTGTTCTTCATGGTGCAACACACCCTCTATTGGCACAACATGCCCTTTGTGACACCTGTAGTGTTTGGCGCAGTTCACCCTCTAATCCCAGAAATCTCTTGTGAGGACTTAATGTATAATGCATTTATAATCTTAGATCATTTTTTATCTCTGTTCTTAATTTCTTATTCTAAATCTTAATCTCTTATCTCTAAATCTTAATATCTTATCTCTGATTCTATTCTTAATTTCTTATCTCTGAATCTTAAACTATTATCTCTGGTTATGTATCTTTGTTCTTTAATGTTAAATTAAATTAACTCTGAATTCTAAACTCAAAATTTGAATATGTATCTATATTAATAAATAACTAAGATTGGGTCTAAGACTCCTATTATGTATGTGGATCTAATTTCTGACTACTCACAATGAGTAATCTAAATCTAAAATTTAGATTCTTATTGTATGAATAAATATTATCTAAATCTCTTATGTAATAGATGACTTAGTTACATTATGATATCAGATGTATGACATTTGTGTCTAAAGGCTTGAGAAGAATAAACTGAAGTAAACATAGAAATTCTGAATATTTGATAGTTATATAAATCTCAAATACTTGAAATATAATAATATAAAAACATAATTCAAGCTGAATGAAATCCAGTTACTCTAACCGTGAGAGAATATGAAACACTAAAGTCTGAAAGTAACTTAATCTCTAAGTTACTTTGTAGGAAAGGTATAGGCTAAAGCATAATAATGAATTTCAATGGACATGGCCCACTTACCTTTTGCACTGAGGGTATATTTAAGGTAGTCTTGGTCCCAAGTTCCCTAACTTAATAACCTAGACATCATAGTTCTATTAGTCCATGTATATTTTCATTTTTCATTTTTAAATTTCAAACCCCATCATCCTAACCTTATGTACAAACTTAGGATTAATATTTAACTGAATCTAACTCTGGTTTAAAACTACATTTAATTTTGAATATTATTAAAATTAAGAGTCCTGTATTATATGAAAACTATGCGTTGATATACCCACATGAATTAAATAAATAATCGTATGCTCTAATACATGACTATATGCACAATTAACTAAACAAAACCCCAAAGATACTCACACATATTTTTTTATCAACATGTAAAGCATAGGGAAAATATGCTTAAAATCATATCATGTACCAATAATAAGTATAGATCACATATTGCTCCACAAATAATCATTACTTATATTACATTATGGCCACTTAGTTTCAAAAATTGAATTCTAATGCAATTATACATGAAAATATGGAAAAACTCTTCGAAATGGTAAGAACATCATATATTAGAGTTTAGGTAAAAATCTTAGATAGTTTTACTGGCAATCAATGGGTGAAATCCCAAAATAACCTTTTTTAGGTTTATATGAAAACATTGATAAAGAATAGAATATGAAAGAATGGACCTTGAGTCACGTTGAACATATCAAAATACACTTACTGTAAATTATTCATAACTTTCTAAAGTCGTTGCTATTTTTATTGCTCAAAACATAAAAGTCATATTTATTTTATGAATCAATTTGTAATAATCAATAGACATTGAAAATACTATATGGATACATTTTTAAGAGATGATATACATCAAAAGCTTTCAATAGACACCTTACTTGATAAATTCTGAGTTTCTAAACCCAAGATGTTGATTCCGAGTCACCTTATCAAAGCAATGTTGGCCATTCAAATTTGTTCCAGCTGTCCAGATCGTGCCACATTGGTCACCTTAGGTTAGATTGGCATCCATGAATCCTCACTTGGTTCCAACTAGTCCCTAGCCTGGTGCCACTCTCCTTACTCACACACACAACTTGAATCCATGTGGCTTTGTTCTCTGCTGCCTCACGACCAAACTTCGGCGATGTGAATCTCCTCTCTTCGTCCATGATCACCCAAGGTGAGACAAGATCTGACTTCATCCGACCCTCTTAGGCTATGATGACACCATTTCTATTGCTTGGGAGCACAAAATCAAAGATCCCCACTAGGACATCCCTTGTAGCTGCCATTACCTCCGCCATAGGGTTTTTCTTCCCCTTCCTCCTTTCCTTCGTCTCAAAAAAAGAGGAAAATCCTACCATGGAATTCACTAGCCCCTAATCTACTAGAAATTATGGGTTTTATAGCCTCCACCATCTAGTTCTTGAATCGAGGTTCATCCCCAATTTTCTTGGGCATGGACTCTCGAATCTATGATGGATAGGGAGTCACCCCTTTTTTATCCTTTTCTTTTTCTATTTCATAGAAGTTTAGATTACATAAATATTTACATGGGTCACATCCTCATCTCGTTAAATCCCAAATTCTGGTATTAGCTAGATCTTGATCTTACCCTCCCGTGTGTAAAGGACTAGATCAAAATCAATTCGACAATGACTCCAAATTTGTCTTGTAGGTAAACACAAGATAATTACTTATTTAATTATCTTTACCACTAGATAAATCATAATCATATGAAACTTCTCCCATTACCTTATATTCTAATTATCTATCGACAAAAAATATTTTGAGTGCTTTTATGAGCATGAAATACTATATTCCTAATTTTATACTCCGAGGACCCATATTTGAATCCCAATTGGGCAAATCAGGTTTAAATTGGGTTGTAGGGCACATGGCCCATTCAATAGTCTTTCAAAGGGTCAATGAGCTCAATCATATTCTCAATTATGAAACTAAATCTTGAATAATTATGATTTCTCAATTAAAGCTTCCATATACATTAGGTCAACATTACCTTACTTTCTTAATAAGGATACCTAAGTTGGTCTAGGGCTCAAACCATCGACTACAGTCATTATATTTCCTTCATAATTCAACTTTGATTTTCACCTTGTATCATCAAATTAAATTAGAAATTCCCAACTTTGAGGATGTTACGAAAACTAACCAATTGCCCAAAAGACCCTTTCTACATGCTTTTTCCTTTAAATCCAAATATCATGAACATTGTATGGAACCTTATTCTAGCATAAATAACCCCTATGTTGATTTCATCAATAACTTAATCATGTACTTTCTAGGTTCTAAAGATCAGGGTGTGACAAGGCACCATAACAAATTTGGATGAAAATCAAGGATGCATGTGTCTGACCCTAATATGGTTGGGGTTGAAGCTTGAATGATGATGGTGGTGATGACAGTGATACCCATTTGACATGGTACTGTGAGACAACAAAGAATGGACACACAAATAACTAGTTAAGACTATTTTCAGTTATAAGAAGGTTCTATGATGGTTTTATGATAGACCCATTTATATTCGCAAGAATTGAAACCACAATACTAGTAGAGTGAGTATGGTCTTAGAAACATGGTAATGCTCTAGTTGAGGTTGAAATATGTACCCCCTTCTTACTATATGATTCTTTTGACAATTAAGGTGCTAAAAAATGATAGCATAAAATGAACCACAAAATAGAAAGAAAAAGAAGAAACATGAGCCAGCTGAAATGCAACAAGGGTGAAGATGATTGGGTGTTAAAGGAGAGGATGTCACAAAATATTACAACTTCCTTTTACTTGTTTTCTTCAAATGAGATGTTTATCACAGGATCACAGCAAAACAAATGAAATAGACGAGTGCAAGTGACACATTATACAACACAGAGGCCCCCACATAAATTAAAATATATTTATAAAATAACTTAACTGATTATATTAATGTAGGTTAGCTGGATGATGCAAAAATATTGCTTAAGAAATAACCATATAAGGTATAAAGTTGGAGTAACGAGTACTAAGGACAATATTATGGACATGCACAACGCAAGCATACGCATACATGAATTTGAAACAGTGCCGTCAAGTCAAGCATAGTTTAAAGGAGAAATGAAAAGTGTAAGGTAACTTGTGGAGAGCTTATTAGGAGAGGTTAGAATCTTTACATCTGGAAAAAAACACGACTCACAACATAATTTATTCATATATTTGACCTTAATATGATTGGGATCAAAACTTAGTTGATTATGATGACTCTGCTGCAGCATTTACTCTGGGTAAGGTGTAACCAAACGTAAGTGCACCCATACCTAATTTCAGAAATAACGAGTAGCGCAGATCAGATGATCTTGGCAAAAGAAAAAAAAATGATTGCTTTCGTTGAGAGTTGAACTCAAGACCTCCCGCTTACTAAACGGGTGCTCTAACCAACTGAGCTACGAAAGCAGTGGCCAGTCCCACGATTTTAATATTTTTGGATTCTGATAGACGCATACTAATTAACAAAAATCACGTGTATGACAAGTATGAAACTGCTTTCGTTGAGAGTTGAACTCAAGACCTCCCGCTTACTAAACGGGTGCACTAACCAACTGAGCTACGAAAGCAGTCGACAGTCCCACCCATTTTAATAGTTCTGGATTCTGACAGACGCATACTTATTAACAAAAACTAAGTGTATGACAAGTATGAAAATGCTTTCGTTGAGAGTTGAACTCAAGACCTCCCGCTTACTAAACGGGTGCTCTAACCAACTGAGCTACGAAAGCAGATACGAATTGTCACGATCTTATTCCGTACTATATTTTTAATAGACCCTTAGACAAAACCCCAACGCTGTACTAGTATCAAAATGCTTTCATTGAGAGTTAGCAATCAAGACCACTAGTTTGCTAAGGTGCTCTAACCATCTGAGCTACGAAATCAATTTGAAATTAGTATAAATTCATTACAAGCGAGCACTGTATGGCGCCCAAAATGCTGCTAATATGAATATTGTGAAATGATTTTAGTGGAAAGATATTATAAGGTAGATGCTCTTTATTTAGCTCACTTAGATCACTTGAATTCTAAATATTTTACCGAGTTAAACAATATTTCTTGTGTACGTGCCTTATCTATTTTTTAATATATTTTATTCCATTTCTTTGATCTATATGAAGATATTTTTGCGTTTTCTATTCTCTCTCGTTTCATTTTAATGTAAGGGTAATATTTTGAAACGCATTGGGCTCCGAGGAATTTGAACAACCACTTACTGTTCTTATCTTTGGCTCTTTATACGGCGGAGAATCATATTACGAAAAATTAGAATATTCACGCAAAAGGCAAAACAAACGGTACAAAACTTTTTATAAGTAGTTGTATATGTTTTGTTTGGGACTTGAATTTGATAGGAACAAACAAGTGGTACGGAATAGGAACAAAGTTTAATATAGCTTTATTCATTCTCGCTGACAAAAACAACGCCCTTTCAGTACTAGCTCTGGTTTATTGTTTGGGCCCTGTTTATTGATTATTGTTATCATTATTAGCACCGCACCAAAGAGGTAGAGGAGCTACCGGGTTATGTTGTTGCCTATGAACTTCTACTTTGTGATGCTTAATTTACATGACCCTTTCGTAGGTCGTGTGCTTCGTTTATGTCACCCTTTCCTAATCTTGAGTTACTCGTAAAAAGTATCCTTACATTGCACATATCAGTTAACTTAACTGGTAAATTTCGTTAGGTCACTGGTTCAATACCTTATCAGAGCATTACCGAAGGAATGCAACACCGATCACATTGTATAATGGGCTGCATTCACAAAAAGACACTTATCCAAAGAAAAATAGATGTCATCAAAATAAAAAGTATCCTCACAATTTTAGAAAGTGGATATTACCGTATATCTAAAAGCAGATAGCACTGTAAAGTTCTTCCAACCGTCAATAATTCTCAAGAAAGAAAACTACAATCAACACTGCAATTTCTCTTTAACAAAGGCTGAAGTGCGGTTGCTACTGACAGCTGCACCATGTTATGCTGCTAGTAGGACAAACTTCCTATACACATAGAGCTAACAATTTTATATGAACTTTATCATTTAAACACCCTCACGATACTGATACATATTAGGCAATACACTTTCTAGACCAAATAGGAGTGCATAACCAATTAATTAACTTAAAAAGTGCATTAAAATTATCCAAAACAATTTCATAACATGCAATAAATAATCTATTAACTTTTTTACAACACAATAATACTAAAAGATGAAATGAAATATGTATTTTTTTATATTTTCTATTTAAAGGTATATCTTTTCATATATTTTAAAATAGAGCATATATGTTGAGAAAGGATTTGAAAACATGCATACAATAAAAAATATATTTGAAGAGAATTTGTATAATTTTAATCGACTAGCACTGGAGAAAATCCTGCTAATTTTCTAAAATAAACATTGGACACTTATGAAACTTAAGGAGCACCTTATTATCATTACTTGTTTTGTTTATATCTGTGAAGAAGTGTATGGTCATGTTACATAGAAGACTACATGCACAAAAAGGGCACTCCTCTAGGGAAAAAAGGTTATTAAAATGTACACTTTTATTCATCTTTTCTATAGTCGTTGACCATAATTTTAAAGAGTGCTAATTATGGTATATATAGTCATAAACAAAAGTACACCACATTTAAAAGCTCTTCCAACCATTGATGATTGTCAACAAAATAAACTATAATCACATTGCAATTTGTCTTAAAAAAGAATATGAAATGTGGTTGCTAATGCTAGCTGCTAGTATGTCAAACTTCCTGCACATATAAAGTTAACAATACTGTATTAATTGCTATTCACAAAGATTGTTCAAACACCGTCGACAACATTGATACATATTAGGCAATTCACTTTATAAACTGAGTAGGAACTTATACGTATTAGACAATTCACTTTCTATACCAAGTAGGAGCTTAAACTACTTATATCAATTGATTAACATACAATCATGGACAAAAATATCCACAACAATTTCATAACGTGTGATATGGAAAAGGAGGATAAGAAGATATTTCTTATTTGTACTCATCTCCTATATACATGAAAGAAGGCAAGCACAAGGACACATATCTTAACCCTCATGGGCCATGACAATTAGGCCCATATAACATTAAAAATCAAATAATAATAATTTTAATACTCCCCCTCAATTTGGAGTGCGGGTAAAACACATATCCAGTTTGGACTCACAAGACTTAATTAGAAGACACAACAAATAAAAAAGTCATTCCCATACTATATTTTCACTCCCCCCTTAAGCATGACTCTCTAGTTATAAAATGATTTTTTATGAAGCCTCCTTTGAAACTATACTCTGTAGACTGGGAATACTTGATCTTTGGAGAAGAAGATATTCTGAAGTATATATGGAATGAAAAACATCACCCTCAATATAGAGAAGATGATCAAAATACCATGACTGAGCCATCATCACTAAAAAGGAATGTGTGATTGGAATACGCACAATCAACAAATCGAATATTGTAGAAGTAGAGGTATATTCAAACATAGATATGATGAGGTCATGATGAATGTCAAACTGGATCTGTATGGAGTGTGACTCTTGGGGAGGGGGCCTGTAAGAAATGAAAGACACCATCAAGGAAGCCCAAATAGACTTGTCAAACTATATCCATCTAGGGTGTGACTCTTGGGGCCTTCACAGAAATAAAAGACACCATCAAGGAATCTCAAGTAGATCACTAGAAGAACCATCTTGGTACTTGAGAAATGACATATGTAATTTTGAGAAGACATGAATAAAACAGCTCATTAAAAATAAAATCTTAGACAAATCATCAATCTTATAAGTGTACTATTTATAGACTTGATATTGACGAACTTCTAAAAATTAATAACCCATCTTATGAGATGCAACATGATTACCCAAAAACTAACACAAAAGAGAAAAATAGACTAGAATAAGCACAACAACCTCCATGCCAACATGTGTCATAATTGAGATCCTTCAACTTACATGGAAGTGGTAGCAATTAGAATAAGTGAAGTGCTAATATGCCAACCTATATGCATATCATGGAACAAATATGAAGAAGCACAATGTTATTAGGAAAGAGATGCTCTGGAAGCACAGATAAACACAATGTTATTTAGAAAAGAGATACACCAATGATGCACTGAAAGAACAATACTTAGTAGAAATTAAAGCACCACAAACACATTGGAAGATGAATGTGCTAAATGAAGAGAAGCTCCATGAAGATAAAAATAATATGGACTAATACATGCAATCTATCCCATACTACCTCTTCATACATCTTTGCCCCCTCCTCCTACACTTGCTCTCTTCCATATTTTCCCACACATCAAAAACACAGAAAATGAGTAGTTAGTGTAGAAAATAGAAAATACCACCAATACGTGAAAGGGATGCACACATGAGGGAAAATAGGAGAGGAATAAAATTGTCAAAGGAGAAGAAGGGAAAATTCAACATGATGTTCCTTTTTTGTGCTTTATAAACTAAGTTAATATGCTACGTGACCCAATTAGATAGATCTGGATAGAAAAATAATTGTCTTTGTTTAAAACAAAAAGACACATTTTTCTAACCCTTCAAACAAAAAATGTGAGGGGTGTAGGGGTAGGGCCCTCCACATAATGGAATAGGTCAAAAATTGAATCCAATCATTAGGCATAATACATATTAGAGATCTTATTATTATGGTTATTTATTGTTTTTTGAAATTCCTTGAGGTATGCAATTTTGCAAGTCCTTGATGATAATGAGTTAACTACCATTTTAGTGAATGATGACATTAGTAACAGGAGTAGTGGGCATGATAGCCTGTGTCGTGGTTGACTGGTCAATTGGCTTCTTACAATAGACGTTGTCGTGGCCTATGATGGTCGTCAATACGGGAATAGAAACTGCTCGAGATCCTCCAACTAGGTAGATCCCAATTACCTGTGTGGGGACCTCAACCCATTTAAGGCAAATCGTGGAATACTTTTGCCTCAAAAACATCGTGTCAAGGAAGTGATCATTCTAGTTTTTTTGTGTCTTGTGTAATAATAGTGTGATGTAGATGTGGGTTGATGCCCACTATCAAATCAAATTTGTCATGGCTTTTAGTTAATAAATGTAGGTCGTCTTTAGGGAAATAAGGCATTAGGTAGACATCGGAAACAAAAAATTTACTGCCATATTTCCCATTAAACCAATGGATCGTGTCAACAACTATATAATAGAAAGGATGGTTTTAAGGATATACTTGGTCCTAGAGAAAGTCCAGCCACAATCTCCTCATCATTGTAGTCGTGCAACTGTCTTCTATTTGCAGTTGGACAACGTCTATGGTGGCTCATGTTCTTCACCACAGACAATAGGTTGGCATTGTCCTTCTAGCGGGAAAAGTATCCACCCCTCTAGAGATATCCACACGGACCGCCCAAGACTCATGTCATCCTTCTAGAATGGATAGGGAGGAGTTGTCCCTCTCGTTGGTATACTAGTTACCAACTTTCTCTCCCACAATTGTTCTCCCTTACTATCCCTCCCTTTATCAGGTAGGACTTGTTTGGGTTCTCTTGGTTACCACAACTAAAGAAGATAAACAATTGTCAAAGCCAATTGATGTATTTGAGAAGCCCCCAACACCCCTCTATTTATAGGAGGGTTCAGGTCAGGGTTCTCAGTCTGTGTGGGAGTCGAAGGGACCAGAATCTCATGAAATTTTCCAACCTACGAATGGCAGTCAGTTTGTTGGGCGAACTGATCAGTGCATGTGAGCCGATTGGTTCACCCGGTGAATAGATCATTTTGTCATGTTTCCCAATTGCAAATGAATTAACAATTCTAATCCAATTAATACACAATATGATGTCACCACTAATCCTTAATGTATTCAAATTGCACCATGAATCAGGCATCTCACAAGAACAAACCTATTGTCTCATGACCACGAACCGGTCAGTTCGCCACCTGACTCATTCAAAACTTAGTCAATTAATACTCAATCAAATTGACACTCCAACCGGCCATTTCATCACATGAACTGATCGATTGGGTATTCAGTCAGTAAATTGATGTTTAAATTGAATTCCTAAACACATTAGTAATTAATTTAATTATCATTCATGATCAAAACTCCTCTTCTAGGTGTATCCTATGTGTATGACCCTATGGTCCCATATTATGTTGGCAGTGAATGATCATAAATACTTATGTCGTCACAAGCAAAGAGTGATGTCTAGTCATACAACATTGCCACCCAAGTAAACAAAAAATTGGGGAACAACTTCAACCTACAACCTATGTTTGGTATTGCAGTGTTTGTATAGTTCCTTTGTCACTAATATCCAGATTGAACTCAAGGCATGAAGTAATCATCTTCTTCAACACTCAATCTTTATTCCTTGCTATATCTGGCTGTCTGAGATGTATGTAAGCTCAATAAAACATATTAACTACATATTAACTCACATGTGCATGGCCATACTTTTCTCAGTCTTGCTAATCAAGTGGTCAGGATATCATACTCCCATAGGACGCACAAATCCCATGTACATCACTCACATTCATCCCCATGTGTCACAATGCACTCAATCATCACCTTCATGATAACCTTTATTTAGGACTACGGTGGATGATGCCAAAGTACACCAAACAAAATGTGATGTGTATAGTGTCTTCAGGTCTAAGAACCACAATCACCACCAACACTATGAGAACTAACTATGACTACCGTTGTAATGGTTTCCATGTGTTACTCTCATGGTGGGTCTGTCTGATACACTATTCCCTAACAAGTATCTATGTGCTTGGTTTGATATCACATATCATGATTGATGAGATTTTGTCATCAACCAACACACACTCTAGACTTATGTGTTATTTCTATCGATCAGCCTTCCACAATAAATCTAACTAGGGACATAAAAAGAATGCATACTCTTAACATCTGTACAATCTCATTGTTCAAGTCATGTACTTGAAGACATACATCACCGAGTAATATCATTCTTTAGACATTTATCATGTTACTTCATTATCTCTTAATTGAATAAAACAAAATAAATTAAAACCATGCCTTTATTATAAATCAATTCATTTACAAGTTATGCCATTACAATCATCATACGATTGACTCTCTGGGGATACATACCAACAAAATCCCACTTGCACTTGGATCCAATTAGTCATGAATGTCAATCCAAGTGATGTAACATGACCATTATGCTTCTACTACAAAAGTTCTTTAGCCAAGGGGTGAACAACATTGTTCTCGGTTGGTACTCTGCAAATCTTCACATCTCCTCATCGTATGATCTCTCATATGAGATGGAAATGCCTTTGTATATGTTTGGAACACTGATTCAATCTAGGTTTCTTATCTTGTGCAATAGCTCCATTGCTCTTCAACACTTTATCAATGTATGTGCTTTGACCAAGTCTACAAAGTATTTTAGATCTATCTATTCTTGATCCATAAGATGTAGGATGCTTCTCTGATGTGTGTGTATTATATCATATTTTGGACCACTTTTGGTTACATTTCTAAACCATTTTTACCCAATAATCACTATTAATCATGCTAGATTTTCTACTTTATTGTTATCTTTACTTGCTCTATGGTTTGGATTGTAGGTACCACATTTTAGCATCAAAATGGGGTGAAAAAACCATCATATAATCCATCAACATATTCCCCAATCATGTAAGCATTCAAAAAATCAATATTCTTGAAACTGTCAAAGACACCCCATGTCCAGTGAAAACACGTCGTGTCCCTGTATAGAATTTGAATCTAGAACTCGATAGACTACAATAACATGTCATGTTGTCCATCCAATAGGCTATGTTACTTGTAGATTTCACCCAAATGAAAATGTATAGAGTAAAGATGATGAAATGGGGTTAATCCAACCCTTGTTGGATTCTTGAAGAGTTACCACACATGGCGGAGTCAATTTTGAAGAATTTGAAGAAGACATGACGTGTGCTATTTTACTCACAACGTGTAAGTTTATAAAAATGTTTTTCCCAGCTGTAGAGAAAAAGACACGACTTGTCTTCTAAAAGACACGGTGTGTCCGCACGTTTAAAAGCCTCATTTTAAAAGTTATGGAAACTTACACTCTGTGTCTTTATTTAGACACGATGTGTCATTATTAGTTTAATGCAGAATTTGAAAAGAACCGCCCATCCTTTTAAAGATGAGATCATCCATATGGGGTGGTTATCTCTTGTCATTTGAAGAAGCACTTTACCACTAGAGGGAGTTGTAGATCAAGAGGAGGGTGGTTTTGGGGAAGAAGGAGAGTTTTCTTGGGAAAGAACCTTCATTCTTCACCATTTCTTCTCTAAAAGGTGCAATAAAGCTTCTCTACTTGTCCAAGCTTCTCGAGAGGGAAGATAGTTCAAGTGGGAGCAACTATGAGAGTATAATTGTGTACTCCATCTGGAGTTTCACTTTACTCAACTTCACCATTTGGTTCCCTTTGCTCTTTGTTCTCTTTAATCATGCAAAACTCTGAAATTTGTGTCATGCACTTGTATATCTTCATCATATACAAGTAGAACCCTTTTTCTTGGGCATGGGAGAGTAGATCCCAGGCTAATACTCATGTGAACTCATTATTTATATCTAATTTTAGTTAATTTACTTCTTCAAGAGCTTCTATGGTGTCTTATTGCTTGTATGCTTGATTGGCCATCAGATATGCATGTTTTATGCTTCTTTATGTGATTAAGAAGGATGTCTGAGGGAGTATGGAGTAGATCTCTTGGCAAAAAACTTTTGACCACAGGAGTGGTTGGGGAAAGTTGAGGATCCAAGGTTGTGTTTGAATATGAGCATATGCATGAGAGTTCTATGTGAAGATGAGAACCGTCTCATATCACCAGGAGGTGTATGATGATGGTGACCTCCTTTGCAAGTTAATTAACATGTTTTGATTTTGTAGTCACTTGTGAGTAATAGTATGGAAGTAAAATCCTATGACCAAGATCTCCTAAATCTGATCTAAGTCCTCTTAATTTAGTTCTTGCTCTTTCATTTTCTAGTTAGCTGATCTCAATCAAACTCAACTTTTATAAAATGCTCTAAATTGTTGAAGTTCAATACTCTAGCGCCTAACAGTACCCTACTCCTTAGACGACCTTGATAATACTACACACACCCTTATACTTTTGGCATAGTTTTTGAGTTTACAAATATCAAAACTTGCACAAATTGCCAACATTCTCCCTAGTTTTTCCTAGAAAACATGTCTCCCATCCATGCCTTTACCCTTTGTAAAGTATGGATTCCATTCCCCATAAATAGTATTTTGTGCACATCAAATATTAGACAGTGGATGCTTGGAACCACCCTAAGTTCTAAGATGAACTGCTTGATCCAGAAAGACTTCTTTGGTTCATTTTATGCAGCAATATACTCGAACCGTGTTGTAGAATCGATAATTGTCTCTTACTTGGAACTCTTTTAGCTTACAACTTTGTTGTTTAGGCAAAACACAATTCCTGATGGTGATCGATAATCATTTCTATCAGTTTGGAAGCTTGTATCAGTGTAACCCTTTACCACAAACTCTTCCTCTCTGCCGTACACAAGAAACCTATCCTTAGTCCTTCTCAAGTATTTTAAGATATTCCTTACTTATCTAGTGAGCATCAACTGGATGTGATTGATATCTACTCATCATGCTTAAGGCATATGAAATATCAGGACATGTACATAACATTGCATACATGATTGATCCAATTATTGATGCATATGGAGTCATACTCATGCATTCCCATTGTTCACAAGAACTGGGACATTGAGCTTTAGAGATGGTAACTCCATGATACATGGGTAGGTTTCCTCTCTTTGAGATCTCCACGTTGAAGCTCTTCAACACTTTATCAATGTATATTCTTTGACTTAGTCCATGAAGTCTTTTGGATCTACCTCTATAGATCTTGATCCCCAAGATATAGGATGCTTCTCCTAAGTCTTTCATAGAAAACATATCTCACACTTGTGTCTTTACCTTCTATAAAGTAGGTATGTAATTCCTCATCAATAGCATGTCATCCACATACAATATTAGGAATACAATCATTCTACCACTAACCTTCTTGTACACACATGGTTCATCTTCATTTTAAGTAAAGCCAAACTCTTTGACTATCTCGTCAAAAGGAAGATTCCAGCTCCAAGATGCTTGCTTTAATGCATAGATTGACATTTGTAGCTTACATACTATATTTTCATCATTGGGATTTATAAACCCTCAGGTTATGTCATGTATACATCCTCAAGAAGATTCCCATTCAAGAATATGGTTTTAACATCCATATGTCAAATCTCACAGTTATAATAAACTACAATACCAAGCATGATCTTGATGGAGTTAACCATGGCTACTCGAGAAAAGGTTTCATCATAGTCAACACGTTGAACTTGTCTGAAACCCTTTACAACCAATCGGCCCTTATAGGTTTGTACTTTACCATCCATGTCAGTATTCTTCTTGAAGACCCACTTGCACCCTATAGGTTTTACCCCTTCAGGTGGATCCACCAATCATACCTTGTTGGTGTACATGGATTCCATTTTATATCTCATGGCCTCAAGCCATTTCTTAGAATTTGACCCCTTAGTAGCTTCTAGATAGGTTGTTGGCTCATCATCTATGACCAACTCACTGCCTTCCTGAATCACAAGATATCTAAATCTTTCAAGTTCAAGGTGTTTCCTACCAGATCTATGAGGTCCTTGTGTTACATGAGGAATTTGAGATTCATCAACACTTTGTGATTCTATTTATTCCTCTTGTACATCTATCAGTTCAATGTTTTCTTATTGATCTTGAACTTCTTTGACTTCCACTTTCCTCCACTGATTCCTTTGGAAATGAATTTCTTTTCTAGGAATGCAACATCTTTGGCGACAAACACTTTATTGTCAAAAAAAGTAATATCCTTTAGTATCTATAGGATATCCAACAAAATAACATTTATCAGATTTAGGGCCAAGGTTCTCAGGAAACATTTTCCTTACATAAGCTTCACATCGGCAAATACTCATGAAAGACACATTGGGACACTTCCCGTACAATATCTCATATGGTGTCTTTTGAATCGATTTAGATGGTACTCGGTTTAGTGTATACACAGTGGTTTCAAGAGGATAACCCCCTGAAGGTAGTCGGAAGCTCAGCTAAACTCATCATTGATTGCACCATATCCATTAATGTGTGATTCCTTCTTTCTAATACACCATTATGTTGTGGTGTTCTAGGTGGATTCCAATATGATACAATACCACGGGCTCGCAGAAGGTTCTCAAACTCTTGGCTTAAGTATTATCCACCTTGATCAGAATGAAGTGCCTTAATACTTTTTCCAAGTTGTAACTATACTTTGTTCATAAACTCCTTGAACTTTTCAAGAGTTTCATACTTATGTTTCATAACTAACATAACAATACCTACTAAATTCATCAGTAAAAGTAATGAAGTATTGATACCCACCTCTAGAAATTGTTCTAAAAGGCCCACATACATCAGTATGTATGAGTCCTAATAGATCACTCATTATTACTAGTGAAAGTGGTCTTGGTCATCTTGCCCAACAAACAAGATTTACATGTCTCTATTGATTCAAAATCAAAAGTGTCCAGATAACCATCTCTGTGGAGTCTAGATATGCAATTCTCATTTATGTGCCCTAGATGATAATGCCAAAGATATGTTTTGTTTGAGTTGTTGATTTTTAGTCTCTTGGTATTCACGTTATAAACATATATCTTTAAGTCTAGTAAATAAAGACCAAAGACATTGGGGCATTGCCATAAAAGATCCCATCTTTTGAAATAGAACATTGACCATTCTTAATATGAAATTCATATGCATCCTTATCAATATAAGATACATGAATGGTGTTTCTATTTATGGTAGGTACATAATAGCAGTTCACTAATTCTATTACAAGCCTTTTGGTTAGAGATAAACTATATGTTCCAACTGTACTAGCACTAACTCTTGCTCTATTTGACTCATAGTTCAACCTCGTCCTTTCCCAAATGCCTACTTCTTTTTAGATCCTACATATTCAAGCATATGTGAGATCCAGATACGGTATCTAGTACCTAAGATGAAGAAGTATATAAGTGTATCTCTATAATGTATATATCTGAAGTGAAGATCACCATCCCCATCTTCTTCTTCATGAATGCCTTCACGTACAAATGATAGATTCCTCTTGTATTTTTCTTTCTACTCATCTTAGTTGTTAAAGATCTGGATTTGGGCTTAGCCTCAGAACTCTTCAAGGCCTTGCTTTCATGCTTTAAATCGACTCTGCTGATCACCATCATAGATTTCTCCCTCTTCTTTCTTGCTTTGGAATTTATCAGCATATGAAGCAAATCTGATAGCGATATGGCCATTTTATTCAAGTAGTAACACTCAATAAAGTGGCTATATTATTCAAGCAATGACTTCAAAATTATATCCATGGTAAAATCTTGCTCATAGAGATTCCCAGTTCTTTAACATATTCCACGTGTCCAATCGTATTGAGCACATGGGTCTTGACTGAGTCTCTCTCTATCATCTTACACTCAAAGATTGCCTTTATAACATTGTGCCTTTGTTGTTTTGTGAGAATATGGTTTACATTCCTAAGATGCATTACCATCTCAAAAATCCCCATGCCCTTGCATTGCACATGCAACTCATAGTTTATGCAACATAGCATAAGGCACTTTATGTCTGAAACATCATTGGTATGCTTCCAGTAAGCATGCACTTGAGCCCTAGGCACATCAGGATCATGAAATTATGGCACTGGTTTATCTAGGACATAAAGCTTATGCTCATCATTGAGAACCCTTTTCAAAGTTCAAAACTAGTTGTGGACATTTTTCCCATCAAGTTTGTCCTTCCCAAGGACCGACACAACAATAATTTGATTGTCATTTGGTTCTATAAGAGAAAATTGCATTTTATCAAAACCCTTTTGGTTTGAAAAATATTTGATGATATTTAATTAGGTCTTTAATTAATTATCACTCCCACTATTTTATTCAAATTGATAGATCTCACATATCAATTTGAGAGATTTCATAGTACAACCTTCTAGTGATCCAAGATCCAAAATAATTCAACTATTATCCGGCCAACGACAACATCCATAGTCAATTATTAAGATAGGCAACTTTGGCCAATTGCCTCATATGCAATTCTTGGATATATGATATGCACAACCCCTTGCCATATTCATCTCCATGCCTCTAGTGATTAATCTCATTAAAGAGCCTAACCCAAAAGCCAACACAATAATAATGCACCCCTCTTGGCAGACCCACAGTATTACCATCACACTTCCACAAGATAGACAACACACCACCCTTGGGGTGCCCACACTTGTCAATCAAGATTTCATGTGTGCTACTTATGGAAATCATCTAAGACTCAATATATTATTTGAGGGAGTTTTTATTTATAAATACATATACTTTATCCAATCACCACATATATAGTATGTATAATATACATGTTATATCCCACAAAGAAAAAAATGCAATAAACAAAAAGCAATGATTATGGCCATTATAATGCAATTCCTTGGAGCCTCAAGGAATTGCTACAACCTAGGGTCTACATCTCATGCAAAAACCTTTTGTTGATGAAGATCCTTTCTTACAAATCTGGGTTGATCGGTTCAACCCTTGAACCAATCAGCTTGCCTCTGGGTCAATCAGTCGGTTGTTTCAGTGATCATCTGCTCTGCGGTCTACCATCTTATAGATCCTCCAATCGATTGGTCAGCTCCACCAGCCGATCGGTTCAGCTCATCCTCCTTGGTCCTCCTTGGTCCTCCAGTTAGTCGACTCGCCTTCAAGACGATATATTGGTCTGGTCTAAGAATCTTCTTCTTCATTGTAACATGAAAATAAACAATCCTACTATTACATGATTTTGAAGAAACTTTGAGTTACATACGAGGGGATCAAAGGTAGGAGATAATAATATTTTTACAATTGGAAGATAAGATATAGACTCGATATGCAAACTAATATAGAACATGAAATAAACACACAACTGCCACACACAAATAATTAGGGCTATTGGTCATAACCACACTACACATCCACCATCAAAACACACTTTTAGGACGATGCATGTAAATTGCATATATATCATATATATTAGTTTAGGATTATGTGTGGTATTTGGTCAGACATTAATATTCACATCGTATGCAATAAATAAACGATAAAACTAAAATTTTTATCATATAGATTATTCCAAAACATAGTAGATTGATATGACTCTGATACCACTGTAGGGAAATAAGGCATCAGGTAGGCAGTAGAAACAAAAATTTTACTACCATATTCCCCACTAAACCAACAGATCGTGTCAACAATTATATAGTGGAAAGGATGGTTTTAAGGATATACCTAGTCCTAGAGAAAGTCTGTGGCGATCTCCTCATCATTGTAGTTATGTAGCTATCTTCTAGTTGCAATCGGGTGACGTCTATGGTGGATCCTACTCTTCACCACAGACAGCAGACTCACATTGTCCTCCTAGAGGGAAAAGTATCCACACCTCTAAAGAAGTCCAAATAGACAGTCTGAAACTCCTGTCGTCCTTCTAGAACAGGCAGGAAGGATTTATCCCTCCCATTGGTGTACTAGTCAACAACTTGCTGTCCCATAATGGTTCTCCCTTACTATCCCTCCCTTTATTGGGTAGTACTTGCTCGGGTTCTCTTGGTTACCACAACTAGAGAAGACAAACAATTGTCATAGGCAATTGATGTGTCTGAGAAGATCTAATACCCCTCTATTTATAGGAGGGTTCGGGTAAGAGTTCCCAATCTGTGTGGGAGTGAAAGGGACTAGAATCTCATGAATTTTTGCAACCTATGAACAATGAAATGGTCAGTTGTAACGACTCCGTCTCCTGATAACCCCCAATTAAGGGAGACCCGAAGGTCAGAGCCGTTATTTAATTAACAGGATCAAAGGTTCGACAAATAATCAATAACAATTAATAAACTTTACCAACTATACTGAAAACTGGTGTAAAATAAAACTTTTATTACCTTGTGAAAATTGGGATTTCTAAACTTCTATCCATGAAGATGCTAATCTAACTAATCCTCCTGTGCACATTACTTCTCATTTAATTCCACATATGCCACTTTACTGTTTGTTCTTTTCATTTGTACCTAAAACGCCGACAAACAAAACGTCGGTCAGTATATCGAAATATACTGGTATGTGGGGGTCAACCAAAAGTTTGCACATATGACTAACAATTTAATATTCACCGTCAAATTATTTAACAAGCCAATTTACATTTTTCAGTATGACATTCTCCACCGCTTTTGCCCTAACCCTGGCATACCCACCTTAGGGTTCCCTTTGCCAATGACTTAAGGCCACCTTCTCAATACCGAGCTTGGTGCCTGGGGGTCACCACTCATGGTGCCCACTAGTCATGCAATATCATAGGCCACCTTATTGGTGCCTGGGGTCACCACTCAAGGTGTCCATTGGTCTACCCATCTGGGCCTGACCTTTGGCATCATCCATCAGGGTGGCATGTAGGTGCGAGAATCCATACTTCTATTATTAATGTGATAATCATAGTGACTTTATAATTTGCAAATATGAACATCCAAACTGATAATTTGCAGTCAATGCGATCAATCATCCGGCAACCACGCGGGAAACTAATGCGGTTATTCATAAGCGTAACCACATACCTGATCCAGAGCAACTCGATTGTCCGAGCAATAAGGATAAAGAATCAATCAACAAGCAATCAATAATATCCTGAAATTAATGCATGGCATCCAAGTGTTATAATTTATCCAGAACATTCTAAAGCTAGACTTGGATTCCACCTTAGGTTTCCTAAACCACATTAGGATTTTATTAGGGTTTTTGCCTCCATAACGCTTTTATCATATTAAAAACTCCCTTAGTTCATTAACCCTAATTTCAACATCATAAGCCCAATCAAAGTTGATTATTTCTCTTTTTTTTTACCAAAACTACCTTCTTTATCCTTTTAAGTTATTTCAAGGTCATTAGACTCAATTATCATCTTTAGTTTCTTTCGGATTAACAACTCATAATTCATGATGGTCTAATTCCCATATGAACTTGATTTTGCTATTAATTCTACCTTGATTCAATTGAAAACCCTAATTTCTATATTAAGGTTATCTTTCCACAAATTAGTGACTTGAATGCTCAGAATAGCATATTCCAACCTTAATCATGAAATTAGTCAATTAAAGCCATTAAGAGTCAAATTTACCAACATTAGGGTTTCAAGGCCCATTAAAGTATTATTCATGCACATTAAACTTGAAATTAAACTAATCACATGCAATTTCGTCCTTTTTCAATCTTAATGATCCTTTTTATCATTAACAGGCTAATATCAACTTTATATACTCATTTAATCCTTTCTAACTCATTAATCATCAAAGGTTAGGGTTTTTCATTTATTAAACTATTAAAGATAGTATATCTATACACTTTTCGAATTGCATAAAGAATCAGGTCCCAATTATATTTTATTTAGATTCCTCTCGATTTTATGAACAATTTCCATATTTTATGCATACCAAATCGAGCTACGAATAAGGAGATACGAATTTTGTAAAATTCCACTTACCAGAGCCAATCAGCAAGCGCCACGTCACCTTTTATCATGCAACGTCGCCTTTTGCTTTTGGAATATAATCGAAAATCGATTCTGCCCTTGATAAGTTGGGTCGGCTCTTCATGCCCGGAGGGGCATACTTGTCCAAACTCCACAGCAACCGTCTTCCTCGACGCGTGACCTAGCTGCCGCTGCAGCCAGGTCGAGATGCGGCCCGACCGCCGTCCATCCAGCCTCCGACGGCCCCCAAGACATCTCCCTCGCTTCGGCTGCTCCCCGCGCAGGCGAGGGTGCTCCCGCCAAGCCGCCAAAACGGCCAGGCACTGACCCAGTCGGTCCACGGCCATGACCGGCCTTCCGTACACCTGCAGCCAACCTGCAGGCGCCGCGTGCTAGTTGAGAGCAGGGAAAGGAGGCCAAACTCCCGTGGTTTGTCGGGAGGACATTAGAGCTTTATCAGGGTGAATCCGCAGCCCCTCATCGCGTCCGCCCCTGCTCCCCCTCTCTACCTGGTTGGTCGAGTACAAGGTCACAGCACCTGCGCTCCACGGCCGTGCTGCAGGTCCTTCTGTAGTGCCGCGCAGTGGTAGAAGTAGGGTGGCGATGGCAGCTCCTTCTACGGCCATCGTGCGGTCGTTTTGCTTCCACCAAGTCCCCTTATCGGTTCCTTGTTGTCCCATGGTTGCGCCACTCCTCGACCTTTAGGGTTTTGAACAAACACTAGGCGAAGAAGAGGGTGGAAAGTCCCGGATCTTCTTGGGCTCGAGGCCAAGGCTCTAAGCCTTTTATAGGGACAGTTAGCACTGCCCTAGCACGTCCCTGCACGAGGAAAACAAGTTCCTCCTCGATCCCGGTCACTTTCCTTATTTGAGATATAACTTATCTCTCTTAGTAAATTCCTTGTTTATTAGTATTCCTTGGCTAATAAGGAATCTATTTTCCTTAAGGAAATCCGAAAATTATCTCTCCCTTATTCTTCTTATGACTTTTATTTCATGGTCCTTGAATCTATATTCTCCTCAAATAGGAAATACTTCCTATTCTTAGAAAAACCACATAATTCCATTAATTATGTTTTCCCATTATCCTTTATTTAACAATTTTGGTATTTTATCTTTCTTTCCTCTTCATTGGGTTTCCTTGGATCCCAAGGAACTCAAGAATTCGAAATTCCTTTTTAAGAATTACTCATTATCCTTCTAGATGCATTTACATGCATTTTTCTTCATTATCATGTGTCTTTCTTATTAAAATATATCCTTTTGAGGATTTCTCTTTATTTCTCTTCTATTTTCCTCACTAGTATTCCTTTTATTATTAGGAATCATTGGGATACAAAATCCCACTAAGGATAACTCAAATATACTTATTTTCACATATTTTCCCTATTTCATCAATGTTTTCAATTTCTTTGTTAACAAGGAAATACTTAATTGATATTTTCTTGTTTTATTGCCTTTTATTTGACACTTTGGACTCCTTGGAACCCAAGGAATCTAAGAGGCACGAAATCCTCTTTAGATTTGCCTTCTAGAGGTTTCCACACCTTTCTTATCTCAAATTCTCAGTTATTCATTAATTGAATTTCCTTGTTATTGGGCCCAATAGCCAATAAAGCCCACAAAGCAATTATCAAGGCTATTGTAAACAAAATCCATTTATTCAAAATAGATTATATCATTTTATTCATTCAAATATCTTTATATGAGAAATTATATTTCTCAACAAATGAACCCAAAATTTGGGGTTGTAACATCCTTCCCCTCTTATAAGAATTTTGTCCTCAAAATTCCATCAAGCAAGCAATCAAACAGGATAAACCTTCCATATGTCCATCATGGCTCCCATGTGGCTTCACCCTTTCCATGGTGTTTTCCCAAGAACCTTCATTATCTCATCTTCTTCCATCTGAGTTCTTTCTTACCTTGGTATATCGTACCCTCATAGGTGACTCAGGACATTTCAGCCTCTCAAGAGCTGAACAGGTTCAGGGCTCAACACATGGCTTGGGTCTCTCACATAGTACTCTAGATCGGACTCATGTAACACATTACACATCATGTTATCCTATGGGGCAAGGCTAAACACAACCATCTCCACCAATCCATATCAAATGGACCCATTTATCGGGGATTCAACTCTCTCAGTTGTAGCTTAGAGGGGTCGGATCTTCACATTATATTCCTCCACAGTGAACTGCATGTCAGTCTGCTTTGCATCAGCTCGTGACTCATGTCACCCTTGGGCTCTCTCTCTCAGCCATTGTTCGATCAAGCGACTTCATCTGCACACACTGTGGTTCTTTTTTTTTTGACCTTCTCAAGGCCTCCTTCACCAACATCATCTTAATGAAGTGGTGACCGACACAACCTCCCTATAAGACTTCTTGCATCCGGATAAAGGCTATGGTGGTTAACATCACATCTTTAGAACTGTCTCTTGGTATCACCCTAAACAAACACACTTGCTCTCATCAGACCTTCTAGTCTGGATCATACTAACCATTAGTTAGGGATGATAAACTATACTATCATCAAGCTCGTCATGTATCTACTTCCACCTCATGGAAGTGAACCTTGGTCATACCCAAGAACTTTTGAGCTCGCATCATGATGTTGTTGAACCATCTCTCTTCATATGTAGTTCAACCAGATCTGTCCTTTGACAGAACTCTTCCTTTCTCATGTCATCTAGGTAAGGCGATCTACCAGAACCCATATTACATCTTGACCTTCCTTGACCAAGGGGAGACTCACAACATCCATAATGATGAACTCCCATTCTTTCTCGGGAACTCTTTATACTTTATATCCATGCACTGGGTTAATGGTGTTCGTCCTTCACCACCTGGCTTGCATGGCCACATGCTACATGCAACCTTGTTTTAAGCATCCAGAATGCTACCATCACTCACTTACTATCTTTGTAGTACCAAGGTATAACATGACCTCCTGTATTGTTATGATTCCTCAAGCTTGATACCTCGAAAACCCTAAACCACTCTAAAAAGGATTTTATTACCTTCCTATCCAAAGAAGTGTATCTGAGGTTTTATCACCATCCTTCTACTACATCAAGGACTAAACTGGCTAACCAAACAAACATTAACTTGTTCAACATATCTTGTTACCTCTGTGTGTTAAAACACATCCTCTTTTCAAACATAGGGTTAGTCGAACAACCTCAACTTCTTCTAGCTTCCAGCTAAGCTAGGCACTATATCTCAACCAGATCCTTCATTACCACTTCTTAGGTGTTGGGTAACATACACTTCCATGTATTATACTTATCATCTCATCTCAAACTCTAAGTCTATCAAGAAGCTCTGAGTTCATCCTCACTGTGATCGAACTCAACTTTGGTTAACTTGCAAATTCCACATAGCTCTTGATAAAACATCCTCATAAGCTGGCTACACTACCTCTCTTAGTGGTTGTGAACCATCCATGTATCATTCCTTCCGCATCTCTATCCTTATTCCTTATAGCAACGTTCCAACTCACAACATCCTTGTCCTTGGTGTATGGCATGCATACTGTCCTATCTCTCACTCTCATAACAAGAAGAAATAAGCATTTGGCGGCCGTCCAAATACAGAGTTCTTCCTATTCCAAGAGTAGGGATGGTACAGCCCACCTCGCCAGTACACTTTCAAATCTCCGTTGAAACGTGCAACTCATGTCTCTATATCACAATCATCATTATATCAAAGTTACTTCCATGGAAAACTGGCCTCAAACCTACTTGGGTTTACACACAATCCTTGGTCATATCCTCTAGGTCTATAGGGTACCGGCACTTTTGGGGTCATCCCTCTTCCCATATGCACCAGAGAGTGCCCTACTCATTTGCCCTTTGGGTCACATGAGTTCATGAAGGTGATCAATCTCCCAACCCATGGCCCTCAGACAATGATAGCTGTTACCTCCCGACCCTATGGTCATGTGCAACTAGGGAATTAGGAAACTCCTACTTCCATCGGTCTTATCCCTACCTGACCCTAGGATAGACTTAGGATTATATCATAGTACATGTTCAGCATAGAACCTTACCCCATCCTTCATCATCTCTCTCTGCATTCTTGTTTGACTTTCATCCCTTCATAGGGGTCATGGCAACCTGCCTACCTTGGTCAGGTCCCATACCGACTACCTCCATGGTATCACATCCACATGCACTTAGAGATTGTTATCTATGGGTTTACTGGTTCATTCTCGTACCATGTACTTTTCACTTAGCTTCTCAAGATCCTATGAAACCTCTTTAGGTTACCTCAAAACCAACATAATTGGTATACACCTTACCCAAGGGTCGTTCTCCCAGGATGGGAGGAAACTACACCTTTATAACAAAGGTCACAAACATCCTTAGGGTTTACATCCATATGAGCATGCTTAAACCAACAACTATTACAAGCGTACCTACAAAACCATGCTAGGTCGCACTTGTTCACATCCTCAACATCAGATCAACTTATTTGTGAGGGGTTCCTCAAACATACTCTTACCTTAAGGGGTTTCCTTTACCTGCACACATTAAGAGTACCATGCTCGAAAATTATAGAGACTCAAATCTCAACATGAGAATTGGGTACACTGCTTCCCCTCTTAGGCCTAGGAATCCTAGGTTCACCATTGAGTATCCAATTGCATGCTCATTCTCTTAACTAGGAATCCAACCTGTCCAAGATATGTCATGTACTCCCATGATCTTTCTACTCAAGCAACACTTCAGAGTTGAATCCTCATCCCCGACAACTACTAGGTATAAAGCCTCACGACTGGTGCCTTGACCTCCTCAGGGTCTAAAGCACTCTCTATCTCATCTAGTATGTAATCACTTATACCATAGGTACCAGAAGCATCATCCTCTCTCTAGGGTTTGGTTACTCTCAAGCTAACCCAGAAATCATCAACCTCCAGGGATCATGCATGAGTCAACCATTATCATCCACTTAGGTCACATCATCCTTGACTCCCACAGTTCCTCAAGTTTCGGGGTTTTAGGCTCCCAACTTTCTTGGCCGAGGTCTGCTCCCTCTTTCTAGAGCTAATCCTACATCCAACCTCTCTATAAGAGGTCCCGTCTTTATGAAGGATCAAGCTCCTAAGCATGCCCTTATCTGAATGAAACCTATACTCAAACTTGTGTTTACTCAAGGTTATTCATAACCCCTTATGCTTGTCTCATAAGCCCTCCATCATGATCCCTTGACCCGGGTTTCGTTTAACTGTCAACACTACTGATGCACTCTTGGTGCAAGTTACATCCTACTTGCAACAGCCCTATAGGTTCTTCTCTACCCTTATCCATGAAGGAGTTACCCTTCGCTCAAACATGCACGACCCTCTCCAGGGTTGGGTCGCCAAAGGTACTAGGTCATCCAACCTCTCATGGCCCGTATGACGATCCCAAGGCATGTCCAACCAAACACTCGGTCTAACTCATCATGTCATCTCTATCTCTAACCTTCACTTAGGGTTAGGGTTAACATCATCCTCAAAGGATGTGCCAGGTATATACTTTGGATGGAGGTCTTCACCTCCAAGACTAACTCTCTCTACTCATCCTCCTGCTAAGGAGGTCTATCCTCAAGTCTCTCTTGAGGGCAATGACAACTCGTGTCATACGACCTAAGCATGTATCTATTCCTTTACGCTTACTCTATTAAGCTTATGTCCATGACATCTTATTTACATGCTTTTTATTAATTTGGTGGAGGATTCCTTAATCCTTATCAATCTTGCCCATACCTCAAGAGGGTGAGGAAAAGAGAGAAAACCCTAATCCTTAAGGTCCTTAACAGAATTTGAGTTGAGAAAAGACGAACAAGATGAGAGAGTCCTAAAAGGTATCTTATTTCGATTCATACCCTAAGACTTTGGACAGGCAGTCACACGGATCCGGGAGTCCTCGTATTCCGACTAGCGGTGCGGAGGAAAATCTTGCCAGCCCCCAGTCGTGATCCTTTTCTAGACACCTCTGTCTTTCGGATAATCCTCTAATAACTCCCTTGGGTTCTATGGAATTTGTAAAATTTAATAATTATTAAAGATTAGATGAGGAACCTATGCTCTGATATCAATTGTAACGACCCCGTCTCCTGGTAACCCCCAATTAAGGGAGACCCGAAGGTCAGAGCCGTTATTTAATTAACAGGATCAAAGGTTCGACAAATAATCAATAACAATTAATAAACTTTACCAACTATACTGAAAACTGGTGTAAAATAAAACTTTTATTACCTTGTGAAAACTGGGATTTCTAAACTTCTATCCATGAAGATGCTAATCTAACTAATCCTCCTGTGCACATTACTTCTCATTTAATTCCACATATGCCACTTTACTGTTTGTTCTTTTCATTTGTACCTAAAACGCCGACAAACAAAACGTCGATCAGTATATCAAAATATACTGGTATGTGGGGGTCAACCAAAAGTTTGCACATATGACTAACAATTTAATATTCACAGTAAAATTATTTAACAAGCCAATTTACATTTTTCAGTATGAAATTCTCCACCGCTTTTGCCCTAACCCTGGCATACCCACCTTAGGGTTCCCTTTGCCAATGACTTAAGGCCACCTTCTCAATCCCGAGCTTGGTTCCTGGGGGTCACCACTCATAGTGCCCACTAGTCATGCAATATCATAGGCCACCTTCTTGGTGCCTGGGGTCACCACTCAAGGTGTCCATTGGTCTACCCATTTGGGCCTGACCTTTGGCATCATCCATCAGGGTGGCATGTAGGTGCGAGAATCCATACTTCTATTATTAATGTGATAATCATAGTGACTTTATAATTTGCAAATATGAACATCCAAACTGATAATTTGCAGTCAATGCGATCAATCATTCGACAACCACGCGGGAAACTAATGCGGTTATTCATAAGCGTAACCACATACCTGATCCAGAGCAACTCAATTGTCCGAGCAATAAGGATAAAGAATCAATCAACAAGCAATCAACAATATCCTGAAATTAATGCATGGCATCCAAGTGTTATAATTTATCCAGAACATTCTAAAGCTAGACTTGGATTCCACCTTAGGTTTCCTAAACCACATTAGGATTTTATTAGGGTTTTGCCTCCATAATGCTTTTATCATATTAAAAACTCCCTTAGTTCATTAACCCTAATTATAACATCATAAGCCCAATCAAAGTTGTTTATTTCTCTTTTTTTTTACCAAAACTACCTTCTTTATCCTTTTAAGTTATTTCAAGGTCATTAGACTCAATTATCATCTTTAGTTTCTTTCGGATTAACAACTCATAATTCATGATGGTCTAATTCCCATATGAACTTGATTTTGCTATTAATTCTACCTTGATTCAATCGAAAACCCTAATTTCTATATTAAGGTTATCTTTCCACAAATTAGTGACTTGAATGCTCAGAATAGCATATTCCAACCTTAATCATGAAATTAGTCAATTAAAGCCATTAAGAGTCAAATTTACCAACATTAGGGTTTCAAGGCCCATTAAAGTATTATTCATGCACATTAAACTTGAAATTAAACTAATCACATGCAATTTCGTCCTTTTTCAATCTTAATGATCCTTTTTATCATTAACATGCTAATATCAACTTTATATACTCATTTAATCCTTTCTAACTCATTAATCATCAAAGGTTAGGGTTTTTCATTTATTAAACTATTAAAGATAGTATTTCTATACACTTTTCGAATTGCATAAGGAATCAGGTCCCAATTATATTTTATTTAGATTCCTCTCGATTTTCTGAACAATTTCCATATTTTATGCATACCAAACCGAGCTACGAATAAGGAGATACGAATTTTGTAAAATTCCACTTACCAGAGCCAATCAGCAAGTGCCACGTCGCCTTTTATCGTGCAACGTCGCCTTTTGCTTTTGGAATATAATCGAAAGTCGATTCTGCCCTTGATAAGTTGGGTCGGATCTTCATGCCCGGAGGGGCATACTTGTCCAAACTCCACAGCAACCATCTTCCTCGACGCGTGACCTAGCTGCCGCTGCAGCCAGGTCGAGATGCGGCCCGACCGCCGTCCATCCAGCCTCCGACGGCCCCCAAGACATCTCCCTCACTTCGGCTGCTCCCCGCACAGGCGAGGGTGCTCCCGCCAAGCCGCCAAAACGGCCAGGCACTGACCCAGTCGGTCCACGGCCATGACCGGCATTCCGTACACCTGCAGCCAACCGGTAGGCGCCGCGTGCTAGTTGAGAGCAGGGAAAGGAGGCCAAACTCCCGTGGTTTGTCGGGAGGACATTAGAGCTTTATTAGGGTGAATCCGCAGCCCCTCATCACGTCCGCCCCTGCTCCCCCTCTCTACCCGGTTGGTCGAGTACAAGGTCACAGAACCTGCGCTCCACGGCCGTGCTGTAGGTCCTTCTGTAGTGCCGCACAGTGGTAGAAGTAGGGTGGCGATGGAAGCTCCTTCTACGGCCATCGTGTAGTCGTTTTGCTTCCACCAAGTCCCCTTATCGGTTCCTTGTTGTCCCATGGTTGCGCCACTCCTCGACCTTTAGGGTTTTGAACAAACACTAGGCGAAGAAGAGGGTGGAAAGTCCCGGATCTTCTTGGGCTCGAGGCCAAGGCTCTAAGCCTTTTATAGGGACAGTTAGCACTGCCCTAGCACGTCCCTGCACGAGGAAAACAAGTTCCTCCTCGATCCCGGTCACTTTCCTTATTTGAGATATAACTTATCTCTCTTAGTAAATTCCTTGTTTATTAGTATTCCTTGGCTAATAAGGAATCTATTTTCCTTAAGGAAATCCGAAAATTATCTCTCCCTTATTCTTCTTATGACTTTTATTTCATGGTCCTTGAATCTATATTCTCCTCAAATAGGAAATACTTCCTATTCTTAGCAAAACCACATAATTCCATTAATTATGTTTTCCCATTATTCTTTATTTAACAATTTTGGTATTTTATCTTTCTTTCCTCTTCATTGGGTTTCCTTGGATCCCAAGGAACTCAAGAATTCGAAATTCCTTTTTAAGAATTACTCATTATCCTTCTAGATGCATTTACATGCATTTTTCTTCATTATCATGTGTCTTTCTTATTAAAATATATCCTTTTGAGGATTTCTCTTTATTTCTCTTCTATTTTCCTCACTAGTATTCCTTTTATTATTAGGAATCATTGGGATACGAAATCCCACTAAGGATAACTCAAATATACTTATTTTCACATATTTTCCCTATTTCATCAATGTTTTCAATTTCTTTATTAACAAGGAAATACTTAATTGATATTTTCTTGTTTTATTGCCTTTTCTTTGACACTTTGGACTCCTTGGAACCCAAAGAATCTAAGAGGCACGAAATCCTCTTTAGATTTGCCTTCTAGAGGTTTCCACACCTTTCTTATCTCAAATTCTCAGTTATTCATTAATTGAATTTCCTTGTTATTGGGCCCAATAGCCAATAAAGCCCACAAAGCAATTATCAAGGCTATTGTAAACAAAATCCATTTATTCAAAATAGATTATATCATTTATTCATTCAAATATCTTTATATGAGAAATTATATTTCTCAGCAAATGAACCCAAAATTTGGGGTTGTAACATCAGTTCTCTAGGAAAACCGATCAGTTGGCATGCGAACCAATCATTTCATCCAGTGAATTGGTCATTTCATCATGTCTCCCAATCACATATGAATTGAAAATTCTAATCCAATTAATGCACATCATGGCGTCAACACTAATCTTGATGTAATAAAATTACACCAAAAATTGGGAAACTCACAAGCACGAACTGTTCGTCTCGTGACCAAAAACCGGTCGGTTCACCACCCGAGTCATTCAAAACTCAGTCAATTCAATACTCAATCAACCTGACATGCCAAGTGGATGCTTCATCACATGAACCAATGGATTGGGAGTTCATTCAGTCAATTGATGTTTAAATCGAATACTAGCAATCAATTTAATTATCATTAACAATTAAAATTCCTCTTCTAGGTGTATCCTATGTGTGTGACCCTATAAGTCCCATATTATGTTGGCAATGAATGATTATAACTACTTATGTCATCAAAAGAAAAGAGTGGTTCCAAGTCACACATCATTGCTACACAAATAAATGGAAAGTTGGGGAACAACTTCAACCTACAATCTGTGTTGGTGTTGCATTGTTTCTATAGTTCCTTTGTCACTAATATCTTGATTGAACACGAGGCATGGAGTAGTCATCCTCTTCAACATTCAATCTCTGTTCCTTACTATATCTGACTCTATGAGAATAAGTAGGCTCAATATCACATACTGACTTACATGTGCATGGCCAATGTTTTCTTAGTCTCACTAATCAAGTGGACAAGATATCATACTCTCATAGGAGGGACAAATCCCATATACATCATGCACATTCATCACCATGTGTCATAGTGCACCCAATCATCACCTTTATGATAATCCTTATTTGGGACTACGGTGGAGGATGTTAAAGCACACATAACAACATGTAATGAGTGTAGTGACTTCATGACTAAAAACCACAATCAACACCAACTCTATGAGAACTAAGACTGTCATTGTAATGGTTTCTATTAGGGCTGGCAAAATAAGACCCGGCCCGATCGACCCGACCCGAACCCGAAATTCTAAACAAGTTTAGGGTCTAAGGTTTTTCAACCCGACCCAAAATTGACCCGAACATGAAGAACCCGAAATTAATTTAGGGTCGGGTCTGGGTTTGGACTTTAGACCCGAATTGACCCGATTGACCCGAAATTCAGAATTATATTTTCAAATAAAACTACAAATACTATACTTTAAGACACCCGATGGCCCATTAATTTACTAATACATCAATCATGAAGTTTATTTTGGCAATTCTACATGGTTTTGGATTGATTTGTATGATTTATTATACTGATTATATTAAAATTTTGTGTTTAAAAGTCTCGAACAAACTACAATAGGTTTTATATGTGTTTCTCAATCATATTGTAATTTTATCACAATGAAATTTGTTAATTACACTTGGGAATTATCAATGACTAGGCAAATCATAGATTTTTTTTAAACTATTGACTTGCTGTTGGATTTATGGGTCAGACCCGATATACCCGAAATTATTTGCGGGTCGGGTTAGGGTCAAGGGTTTCAACCCGAAAATCCATCTTTTGCAAGTTTAGGGTCTAGCCAAAAAGTGTTGACCCGAAATGACCCGAAATAAAACCCGCTCAACCCGAACCCGATTGCCACCCCTAGTTTCTATGTGTTACTCTTATTGTGGGTCTATCTGATACATTGTTCCCTAACAATTTTCTATGTGATTGGTTTGAAATCACATATCATGACTGATAATATTCTGTCTGTATGGAAATAGGGTGAAGATATAGGCAGTGGAAACAAAAATTTAATTTCCCATTTCCCAAGGAAAAAAGATAACGTAAACAATAATGTATATAGGAAGGAAGGTTTTCAAAGTTATACTTGGTCCTAGAGCAAGTCCAATGACATTACCCTTGCAGTACCATCATGATTCTTCTTCTTCAGGCAGCAGAATGCTCCTTCAGCAGCAACAACAATTGAACAATCATCACAAATGGCCTCCTCCATGAAACAAGGGCTGATGATGTCCTCCAAGCGGCATATGATGACCTCCCACCTCAAGAGTAGTCCATGTGGACCAATGAGAACTCCACATTGCACTACTAGAGACAACAAGAAGGAGTTGTCCCCTTCTGTCGATGTAATAGTCGCCGACATGCTCTCCCACAACGAATCCTTAGTTGTTATCTCCCTTGCTATCCCTCCCTTTGACAGGTAGGACTTGCTTGGACTCTCTAATTGTAACGACCCAACCCCTCGATAACCCCCAATTAAGGGAGACCAAGAATCTACAACCACTATCCCAAAACAGGAACAATGGTTTTGCAAAATAATCAAAATAATTAATAAATTCTACCAAAGACTAACGTTAAAGCAGGATAAAAATTTACTTTTCACATACCTTTCAAAAAAATAGGAATTAGAACTTTACCCAATGTAGAGTTCTATCTAACTAAATCCAACTTTATTTAATTAGCTTTATTCTCCAAATGTTACTTTACTATTTGTCCTTTTTCAAGTATTCATAAAACACTGACAAACAAAACGTCAGTCACTATAAAGAATATACTGGTATGTGGTGGAAACCAAACATTTACACATATATTCTAACATCCTAATTACATCAAATAGTTGTTAGCAATGCAATATTATGTTTTCAATATAACCTCCCAACCACTTTTACTCATACTCTGGGTTACCTTCTCTTAGGGTTTAGTCCTTGCAAGGGACTTTAGGCTACCTTCTCCATCCTAAGCTTGGTACCTTACCTTATGAGTCACCTCTCTGGGTGCCCTATGGTCTTCCCTCTGGGGCTTGACCACCTATGACCTTCCCTCTAGGGCTTGGTCCTCTCAAATATTACATCCAGAGATGGTATGTAGGTTTGTGCAAGTCATATATGTATTTACTTTGTGATAGTCATATTCACTTTATAGATTGTAGAAAATAAAGTCATCCAAGGAGTTATTCTCATGCAATCGATGAAATGTTAGGAAATGCCAGGAAACTAAAGCGAGTAATCATAAATAACCACATACTTGATTTGGAGATCTCAAAGGAAACAAGCACAATCCAATCCAACCAGGTAATCTAAGCAACTAATCAAGCAGGCACACACAAGTATAATTGAATCCTGAAATGCTTGTATAACCTAATTACTACATACTCATCATGAACTCACTTTATTGACTTGTGGATCCCTCTTAGGGTTTTCTAAGTTGAATTAGGGTTTCCTTAGGGTTCTTTAGATCTATTTCTCAATTTTGCCTTTTTAGGTCAACTAAACCCTAAAAAGCATTTCTGTGTTCAAAACCCTAATTACTCAATTATTCACATTAAAACCTCTTTATTACCAATTTGGCTTAGGATCAACCTAACTTCATCTCATACATAGGATTTCGAAATATAACTCATTAAAAGTTATAAAAACTTAGATTAGGGTTTCTAAGCCCATCAATGCACTTTATACATATGAAAGCCTAAATTAGCCAATTAAGCACATAGATCATCTTTATGGATTCAAAACCTCCCTTTTTATTATCAATAGGTTAATATCCACTTAAAACATCCATAACACTTTTCTCAATCTCACTAACAACAAAATTAGGCTTTCTTGTTCATAAAAGCATTAAAGGTGACAACTTTATACACTTTTTGAATTATGAATAGATTCAGGCTTCAATACTATTTGTATTGCAATATACGTATTTTTCTAATCAACTTTCATATATAACTTATCTTCATCCGATATTCCTTTGATTAATTACAATTTTAGCAAGCTAATCCTTTATCAACCAATGGGAGCCTGCCACTTGGGCAGAGCATCCCAAGTCCCGCCCAAGCCACCTCAGTTGGGCCGACCAATTGGCCCTTGCCGTCTCGATAGGGCTCTCCCACATGGAGACATACTCGACAAAATGAAAAAAAAAAGACAATTCGTCCCTTACCTGTACTGAAGGAGAGTCGAGGCACTTTGGTAGATTCATAGTGAGCCTTCCTCAACCTCCACTCGTCTCTTCACATGAACAAGTGGTCAACTCACTAGTTGACTTTGCTTTCTGTTGCACCTGTGCGTGAACTAAGGCCGCCGGTATCTTCGCCTTATTCTACCAAACTCAACGGGCTACTCAATTGTTAGTTTTATGTGCTCCACCGTCGGGATGACTCCAAGCAAACTGTGGAGAGGACTGCTCCAAGACAAGGGTGAAGGTCGAGACTAAAACTCTAATTGAGGGCATGAATGAGTTCATCTACTTCGTTCGGTCTCGAAGATGATTTGTGGGTTTGCTGGTACTACATATCACCCCTCTTATATAGGGCAGGGTTCGCAAGAGAATCCCAGTCCAAACCAAATTGGGGAAATCCTCATCTCTCTTCCAAAGTCCCTCAAAGTCATGGTTGTTTGATTTAGGAAAAACTCCCAAACTTGATGGGCAAGTTTCCAGAAAACTTCGCGCATCAGGGATCAAGTTTGATCGAGATGAAATCTCTCTGGTTTCTTTCTCGAACTGGGATGTAGATGATAACCCAGCACCGTTGGATCTTAAGATCCATGATCCAGATCATGAGATCTAGGGTCCAGATCATCCTTGCTATATCAAATCTGAATCTTTATTCCAATTAAAACATGACATTTAACACAATCAATTTATTATCCTTTCACTATAGGAAATCTTACAAAATCCATAAATCTCTCCTTGTTTATCCTTTTTCATCCAAATTTCAGGGGAAACCTTATATTAGCATTGTCTATTTGTATACCAAGTTTGAGTACCAAAATCAAAAGGATAAAGGACATTTCTTCATATACAAGTTAACACTTATTAAAGCATAGTTTATTCATATTTTCTCTCTCATTCACTTTTATTTCTTTATTGGGATTCCTTTTATCACAAGAAACCATGTAGGTTTGAAATCTACTCTATTATGAACAAACACTTAGTCTTCTAGTAAATTCTACAATATTCTTAGCATTATCTCAATTTCTTTCATTATTAGATTTCTTTCCATCATTATTCTCTTTTAAACATATTGGGCTTTGTTACTCAATAGGCCCATAAAACCATTCATGGAAAAAGGATTATTATCAAAGAAATCCATTCAAAGTACTTAAATAATACAATTTTTATAATCATACACTTTATTGGAGAAAATACATTTCAACCCATACATATGAAAAATGAGGATATAACATCCTCCCCTCCTTATATGAATTTTGCCCACAAAATTCAAGGAATCAAGAAAACAAATCAGGATAGGCTTTGGCTTCATCCTCTCCATGGTGCTTCCAAAGAACCTTTACCATCTCTATATTCTTACATCTGAGCTCTTTCACCTTGGTATCTAGAATCCTCACAGGTGACTCAGGGTATGTTAGCTCCCTTAGAGTTCAATAGGTTCAATGCTCAACACATGGCTCAGATCCTTCACATAGCACTTCAGATTGGACATGTGGAAAACATCATGCATCATACTATATTGAGGGGGTAATGCCAAACAATATGCTACCTCACCAATCCGTTCTAAAACCTCAAACAGACCTACATACCTAGGACTCAAATTTCCTCTATTATTAGCTATAGCTTGGAGCAGACGGATTTTCAAAAACACATGTTCTCCCACAGTGAACTGGAAGTCAGTCTGCTTCACATCAGCATATGACTTCTATCCTGGGCTCTCTTCAGCCTCTGCTTGATCAAAGCGACTTTACCTGCATACACCTGGAGCTCGTCTAACCTCAATGAGGCCCTCTCACCAACATCATCCCAGTGAAGCACTGACCAACACAATCTCCCATATAGAGCATCATACAGAGGCATCTGACTGGCCTAATTCGTGCATCCAAAAGTGGAGGCAGATTTGAGGTAGTCGAGCTTTTACATTTCTAAACCCGAATCCTTCTAGACCCCCACAAATTTGTTTACGGGGTCAAAGTAGATATACAGGGTCGAACATAGGGACAAGGGGGGTAGTGTTGAGAACCCAGAATCGACACGCTACACTCCGGCAGGTATAAAGAGATAATAAATTCCCCAAAAGGGAAACAACAAGATGTCACAAATAAAACAAGAAAACTATCTCCAACTGGAGCTACTAGAGAGATTTAAGGTTTTTAGTCATTTAGCAATTTTTAGGGGTTTCATGCAACAGAAATAGAAAGATAAAACTAGAGCTAGAGCAAGGTATGAAGGATAAGACTACAGTAAAACAAGCGGCAGCAGTAACATCCTGCACCCCTCCTCTTAGAGCGGGTACCTCTAACCAAGCGTCAACACTCCTCTCGAGGTTGTTGGACTTAAGATAGAGTGGAATGTTACTGAAACAACTCCGTTCCCGACACTCTCGTACTCCAGAATCGGACCAAACACCAAAGCCACAACACAACTCTCGAAGTTGTTGCGACGGGAAAACACGGTTCGGTAGCTAAGCGAAACACAATCCAAACATGCAAGCTAGAGTTCGGATATCAAACATAGCAGTCATCCAACATTTTGCACCAAGCAAAAAGCAGTTAGTAATTAAGCTTTTCTATTTCCATAAACATTAAAGGTCTTAATTACAATGCGTAAATAAATAATTAAATAACAGAGTTAAAGATAGATATCGCCTTATTGATGTAGAAGGTCGACAGGCTACTACGACTCTCCATCCCGATATCGGTCAGGAGCCTAGCCCGATACAGTAGTGTCGGACGGCACACCCTCTCGGGCGGTACGCATGACGGATGACTGTATCGCTCAAGGACCCTAGCCGATACGCTCATGTCGGGTGGAGAACCCTATCAGGCGGCACGCACGACTTCGCCACCCGACGGGTGAAGCATATCGGGTTCGATATCTTGTCGGGCATGGAGCGACGCGTTCTACTTGTCGGGCATTTGCGTCGGGCACTTGTGTCGCCTATCGACGTTGGCCGATATCGGCCCGCAATGTCACCCGGGACAGTCCTAAGTGAACCATCCCCTCCCTCTCGGGATGAGGAAGAGCTCACCTAGAGTTGCCCGACACGAGCACTGGGGCACGATACTCTCGCAGTTCTCCGTCAAAGATCGCTCAAAGTTCCCAACTGTCCGAACCTATCTTTTCGACTTCCTGTAGCTGCTATTTATAGGCAGCGGTTGGGGGAAGTTATGGTGCTCGAAGTGCCACGTCTCCTCCTTATTCGCGGGTCGGTGGGTGGCCGATATGGGTATCACTCGGCGCAGGGGTGCCGACTATTGATCACGTGGCGGGCGGCGTGCCTGCCGGTGGGTGGCTTGTGTCGCCCGACAAGTTGGGCTGTCGGGCGAGCTTGGCTCCCTGTCGGGTAGAAGGCGTGTCGTCCGTCGGCTTCTTCTTGCGCGACATCCCTCTGTCGTGCGCCATTGTGTCGCTCCACCTTTTCAGGTAGAGGTTGTATCGGGCGTCAGGTCAGGAAGGTCGAAACAGACTTGGACTTATTTATGGGCCGGGACGGGACGGCCTTATTATACCAAAATGAGGGAAAACTCTGCAAAAGATGGAAAAATTGGATTAAGAACATTGCTTGGCCAATTATTGCGAAAGTTCTAATAAAAGAGAGGAAAATGCAGAAAAGGGCAGTTTTGATAACAAAATAAAGGGCAAAAACATCACAAAAATAGGTGTTATCAACTCCCCCAAACTTAGCATTTTGATTGTCCTCAATCAATATTTAAACTATATTTAGTGATGCTTCTTCTACTCGAAAAAGCTCTCTGTTCAAAAAGTGAAACAAGAATCGTAATGCCTTAAAGATAATGTTGTCTCATTACGAACAAAAGACTTAGTTTTTCCTACCTTATTGTTTAAGTAAGATTCTTCTCTACAGCTTCGGTGAGACTTTGTTGTATGATTCCGAAGTTAGCTTACACACCAAACAACTTTATTTTTGGGGCAGAAAGTTGTGTATCGGGTAGGCTAAGGCTTTTTTTGGGGTTTTTCCTTATTTCCCATCGGTCCATCCAGGTAAGGGTCCGTTAGCAGGCAAGTAGTCCCTGCAGTCCAAGCCAATTGGCTTTAGAGCAGTGATTTCACATCCTACGTACGACTGCCCCAGATCTACATGCCTAAAGATGGGTACTTTTGGAAAACAAGTGCATATATATTTTTTTCTTTTCTTTTATTGGGCACAACTCTCCTGCTTTTATTCACACTCATAAGGCTTCTCCCTCTTTTTGGGATTTTCATTGGGTGAGGGGAAACAAAGAAATTTCTACTGTTTGGGTAGCTTTTCCTTCTCCATACTCGTCTCTTAGCTGTTGCAAGATTATTATATTTTTCGGAATTTTTGACATGGCAAAACACACTCTTTTGTTCGTTTGAAGCAGCATTATCAAAAAGATATAACAGAACTTGTATCTCGTTAAGCACAAACAAAACTAACTTTGCAAGAAGTCGCATCAGGTTTTCACTATTATAGCAACTTTGTACATATGTTACGAGAATGATATAAACAAAATTTTCAAAATTTTTATAAGAGTATGGCATTTCGTACTAGCAACGATACATACACATGTTATAAGAGAAAAACGAAGTGAAGAAGGAGGTTTTTATACCTCCCTCACTGGTACATGGGTACCCCCCCAAACTTACTCCACACTCTGTCCCAGAGTAGTGAAAAAGACAGGGTGAGGTCATGTCAGCCCAGTGAAGGTTAGCTAGCGGGTTCGCTTGTGCCTTGGAGAAGCTGTAATATGCTCTTAGTGCAGCCGGGACAAGCGCAAACCCTCAAAATTGTTGGCCCCCTTTACTCCTGGTACTTCCGTTGTGAACATGAACAAAAGGATTGATCATCAATCCCAGTTCAGTCCATCTGAGCCCATTTTTGATCCCAGGAGTGTGTAGTCAGAGGGCCTTTCTCTTTTATTGTCTTCCTCCTCTGGATATGGCTCTAAACCATCGCAGAAGACAGACTATAATAAGGAAGTACTGCTCTTCGGGGTTGTGACGTTTCTATCTGACAGTTGTTGCTTCAGATGTGGTCGCAACTCTGATTCTTGTGCGATATGTACCTGTTATCAAGTTCATTAACCATTTAAATGTTAGGTAGGAAAAGCGAAAGAAACTCGATAAAACTCCACTTATTTCAAAATCTGGGTATCGTTCATCAAAAGAAATCTCGAGGCGATACAAGGTTGGACGATATGAGGAGAGCTGTGCGGCACAACACACCGGCAGACACGGATGTATCGGGTGATAAGGTCGCCAAAGATCAACTGCCTGTCAGGACGTCACAAAAGAAAAATGTGTCACCCGATATGGCGTATCGGGCAAACACCATCGGCCGTTATTTCGTGGTTAATTGTGTCGGGCGATACAAAAATCGGCTAGGCTCTTAAACCCGATAGGCAGCGCGCAATATGAAAACTCGTGTCGGGCGATGAGCCTGTCGGGCTATACCTTTGCTCATAGGAGCCATCGCCCGATACAAAGGTGAAGGCAGGCTGGGCGATACGGGAGCAAAAGAGGCTTACTGAAAAGAACGGTTGGCTAAAAGGAGTAAGCGTGATAGCCCGACATGGTAAATCCACCTTACTATATATAGCAAAGTTAGCTGGGGGTAAATCGGGCAGTTTTGGGCACGCATCGGCCGCTTGAGACATGTCATTCCCGAGACGACGTCCCATCAGTCTAATTAAGGGCATTTATTCCCATGCACGATACGGCTGTCGCTCAGGAATACCATCCGTCGCGGCTTTTACGGTACCCAAGAAACTGTGGCCCGATACAAGCGTGGTTGCGCGCCAGCTGAGCTGCTGCTCGACACGGCGTGGAAGAAGGCGTCTGAAACTTAAAGCAAGGCGGGGAAAACAAAGCAATATATGGGAAAAAAATCATCGGATCAGGGTAGAGCCCCTGACCTCAGACAAAATTACTCTTTAATGCTTAGCAAAATCCAGCGATGACCTATAAAATAGAAGAGTCCGTACGCTCGGCGCGTACTCTGACTCAGGCCTTATTACAGTCCAAATGTTCATAAAGTTTGTTTTTTAGGAAAGTAAATTGCATCCTATTCTAGGAAAGAAAAACAAGCTCGGGTTGCCTCCCGAGAAGCGTTGTAGTTTTCGTCGCCAGCTCGACTGGTGTAAGATCATCTTGCTCCGCAGTCACTGTGCCCATATCTTGCAGACTGACCTCTGCTTTCTTAACAAATGCTTCATCTTCATAGAACCTTTTTACCCTGTGCCCATTCACTTGAAAGACTTTGGTCGGATCGTCTTTGTCGTAGAGCTCCATCATTCCTGATGGGTATATCTTTGACACGGTGAACGGTCCGGACCACCTCGTTTGTAACTTCCTAGGGAAAAGATGAATAGATGACTTGAATAACAAGACCTTATCCCCTTCACTTACATCTTTTCTCCTGAGGTGGGTATCATGCCACAATTTTGTCCTCTGTTTGTAGATTTTTGCATTTTCGTAGGCATTCATTCTAAGCTCTTCGAGCTCTTGAAGCTGCAAAAACCTCTTTTCTCCTGCCTTGTCGAGTTCCATATTTAGGAACTTGATTGCCCAAAGGGCCTTGTGTTCCAACTCTAAAGGCAGGTGGCAGGACTTTCCGTAGATGAGACAGTAGGGGGTGGTTCCAATGGGCATTTTGTAAGCAGTACGGTAGGCCCAAAGTGCGTCGTCAGGCTTCATGGACCAATCTTTCCTTGTTCGGTTGACAGTTTTCTCCAAGATCTGCTTGATTTGTCGGTTGGAAACCTCTACCTGCCCTGACGTCTGTGGGTGGTAGGGTGTAGCAATCTTGTGCTTCACTCCGTACTTGCGCAGAAGTGCTTCAAACTGTCTTTCTCCAATGTGTGACCCTCCGTCACTTATAACCGTGCGTGGTACACCAAAACGAGGAAAGATGGTCTTCTCGAAGAGCTTGATAACTGACATGGCGTCGCAGGTTTGGGTGGCTACCGCTTCCACCCACTTCGATACATAATCCACTGCCACGAGTATGTATTGGTACCCCCGGGATGGGGGAAACGGTCCCATGTAGTCGATCCCCCATACGTCAAATATTTCTACTTCGATCCAGCTCGCCATCGGCATTTCATTCCTCCGCCCTACGTTACCTGTAAACTGGCACTCTTTGCAAACCTTCACAAATTGTGCAACGTCTTTAAATAAGGAGGGCCAGTAGAAACCTGACTGTAGCACCTTTGCAGCTGCTCTTTTTCTACCCAGGTGACCACCATAGGGGGAGGCGTGGCATTCCTTCAGGATGTCCGCGGTTTCTTCTTCTGGGATGCACCTCCCGTATAAGTTGTCGGCACACTTTCTGAATAGGAGAGGATCATCCCAGTAGTAGTTTTTAGCATCCACGAATAGCTTCTTTTTCTGATTGTACGTGATGTTAGGAGGCAGTTCTCCGCAAGAAAAATAATTGCAGATGTCTGCGAACCAGGGTAAGCTTTCTTCTTGAGCTTCGGCCAACATAAGGGCCTCGTCGGCGTAGTCGTCGTTGATTGGAGGCTCTCTCTCTCGGCCACGATCCTTAATAGGTGGTCTGCGACCACATTCTCCGTGCCCTTCTTGTCGATAATTTCGTGGTCGAACTCTTGGAGCAGTAAGGCCCACCTCAACAGTTTGTGCTTTGCATCTTTCTTTTGCATCAAGTATTTTATAGCCCCATGATCTGTGTATACTTTAACCTTAGCTCCGATGAGATACGACCTGAACTTATCGAACGCGAAGACGATCACGAGCATCTCCTTCTCAGTTGTTGTGTAGTTTACTTGAGCCTCGTCCAACGTGCGACTAGCGTAGTAAATCACATGGTGCTTCTTGTCTTTCTTTTGCCCCAGGACTGTTCCAACCGCGTAGTCACTAGCGACGCACATCAGCTCAAAAGGTAAACCCCATTCTGGTGCTTGAAGGATAGGTGGTGATATCAAAGCAATTTTCAGGGCCTGAAAAGCACTGAGACAATCGTTAGAGAAAACAAATTCAGCATCTTTTACCAGAAGATTGGACAGCGGTTTGGAAATCCTTGAGAAGTCCCTGATGATCTTTGGTAATATTCGGCGTGCCCGAGGAAGCTTCTCACTCCCGTCACGGATTTCGGTGGAGGGAGCTTAGATATTGCTTCGACTTTGCTTACGTCCACCTCGATCCCACGCCTTGAGATTTTATGCCCTAGAACGACGCCCTCCCGCACCATGAAATGGCACTTCTCCCAGTTCAGAACTAGGCTATTCTCCTCGCACCTTTGAAGGACCAATGATAGATTCTTCAGATAGCTATCGAAGTCCTTCCCATAGACTGAAAAGTCGTCCATGAAAACTTCTACGATGTCTTCTAGAAAATCTGAGAACATCTATATCATGCATCTTTGAAAGGTAGCTGGGGCGTTGCAGAGTCCGAAGGGCATCCTTCTAAAGGCATAAGTGCCGTAAAGGTTGGTGAATGTTGTTTTCTCCTGATCATTGGGCAAGATGGGTACCTGGTAAAAACCTCAAAAGCCATCAAGGAAATAAAAGAAATCGTGATGCGCTAATCTTTCAAGAACTTGGTCAATAAAAGGTAGCGGAAAATGATCTTTTTTTGTAGCCTGATTTAGCTTTCGATAGTCGATGCACATCCTCCATCCGATGACGGTCCTAACTTCCACCTCGTCGCCCTTCTTACCCTTAACCACTGTCATCCCACCCTTTTTGGGTACTACGTGGATCAGACTCACCCAATTGCTATCGCTGATTGGGTAAATGATCCCCGCATCCCTGAGCTTTATTACCTCTTTCTTGACGACCTCCTTAAGAATCTGGTTCAGCTTCCTTTGGGGTTGAGCCAGAGGCTTGGCAGATTCATCTAAGTTGATGCGATGCATGCACAAAGCGGGGCTAAGGCCTTTGATATCATCAACTGAATATCCTATAGCCCCTCTGTGGAGCCTTAACTCCTCAAGGAGTCGGTCTAGTTGATTGCTTGAAAGATTGGCATTTACGATGACAGGGTTTCCATGCTATTCATCCAAGAATTCGTACTTCAGGCCTTCAGGCAACGCTTTTAACTCTGGCTTTGGTCTGGGTGCCTTCTCTTGAGGCTCCCCCTCGAGAGAGGCATACATCACAGACTCCACCACCTTATCCTCTTCTTGCAAGTCTTCGTCAGAAAGGCCGAAAAGGTTGAGATGGCTTGCGACCTCAGAATCCTCGAGGTCGGGATCTTGACAGTTTATAGTCCTCAAGAGGGAGTCTATTGTTCAGATATCTTCCTCTATTTCCTCGCAAAATTTATTGTATCTATCTGTGAAACATGTTGATTCAGACAGGGATGGGCTTCTCATAATCTCTTTCAGCTTGAAGTCCTTATGGTTGTTTCTGACCCTCAAAGTGATCATCCCTTCAGAGACATCAATCAACGCTCTCCCTGTTGCTAAGAAGGGGCGCCCAAAGATGACCGGGAAACAAGGGTCTTCAGCTGTGTCAATGATGACTATATCGTAAGGGATGAAGAAATCGCCAACTTTGATCGGCACATCTTCGACAATGCCGACAGGTCACTTAAAGGTGTGGTCCGCCAGTTCAATTCGCATGTTGGTTCGAACCATGTCGGTCAAACCCACCCTTTGTGTGAAACTTAGGGGCATGAGGCTGATGCTTGCCCCCAAGTCTGCTAGACCCTTACACTCGACATTGTCCCCGATAGCGAACGGGATTGTGAATGCTCCGGGGTCCCTTCTCTTATTTGGCATGTCGGGCTTTATGAAGGCAGAGGAGGCAGAAGCTAGGTGCACTGTCTCAACCCTTCCTCCCCTTCTTTTCTTTGTGATAAGGTCCTTGAGGAACTTGGCATATGTAGGCATCTCCTCCAAAGCATCGAGGAAGGGCACTTCGAGATGCAATTTCCTGATTGACTCCATGAACTTCTCATGACGCTTCTTCAGATTTGCCTTTATTAGCTTGTAGGGGAACAAAATCCTAGGAGCGTAAGCATTCCTTCCGCCAGGTAGCTCTTCAAAGAACCTTTGTGCAGACTCTCGAACGTCTGCCTATCTTTCTTCCTCCTCTGCTGGGGCTGCTTCCTCAGGCCTTAGCTCGGGCTCAGGCCTGACTTCATCCGGACGCTCTAGCGTTCTTCCAGACCTTAGTACTGCCATTCTGGCAGTTTCAGGGTATGGGAGTGCTTTTATTGCATGATTCTTCATCAGAGTAGTCATCTGTGTCAACCTCTGATCTACCTCACGCTGGCGCATCTGAAAGCTGGCCATCTAGCATTGCATTGAATTCAGAGCTTCCGGGCTAGGAAACGCGCCCTGCACCAGCTGGCTGATGATGGTGTCCTGTCTTTTTATGTAGGCGGAAAGCTAACCAACCAAGTTAGGCTGGCTCGACCTCCCGCCTTCGCCCTGACATTCACCCTCAGAAAGAGACTGCTCGCAATGAGACATGGTATCAAAGCTCGACGGAACAGGTCACAGTTCTTCAAAGTTCTTGAAAAGGCATGAAAAATTGAGTTTAGGAAATTGAATTTTTACTTTTTTAAAAGATTAACAATAAGAAAAAAAAGAAAAAGAGTGTTGTCAAACTCATTTCTAAGCTTGAGGCACTGAAGTGTAGTTAGTGGATTCAGATTCGTCTACAGTACCATTTTTGCCTTGTCCCCGGCAACGGCGCCAAAAAGTTGACCGGCCTAATTCACGCATCCAAAAGTGGAGGCGGATTTGAGGTAGTCGAGCTTTTACATTTATAAACCCGAATCCTTCTAGGCCCCCACAACTTTGTTTACGGGGTCGAAGTAGATATACGGGGTCGAACACAGGGACAAGGGGGTAGTGTTGAGAACCCAGAATCGACACGCTACACTCCGACAGGTATAAAGAGATAATAAATTCCCCAAAAGGGAAACATCAATATGTCACAAACAAAACAAGAAAACTATCTCCAACTGGAGCTACTAGAGAGATTTAAGGTTTTTAGTCATTTAGCAGTTTTTAGGGGTTTCATGCAACAGAAACATAAAGATAAAACTAGAGCTAGAGCAAGGTACGAAGGATAAGACTACAGTAAAACAAGCGGCATCAGTAACATCCTGCATTCCTCCTCTCAGAGCGGGTACCTCTAACCAAGCATCAACACCCCTCTCGAGGTTGTTGGACTTAAGTTAGAGTGGAATGTTACTGAAACAACTCCGTTCCAGGCACTCTCGTACTCCATGATCAGACCAAACACCAGAGCCACAACACAACTCTCGAAGTTGTTGCGATGGGAAAACACGGTTCGGTAGCTAAGAGAAACGCGATCCAAACATGCAAGCTAGAGTTCAGATATCAAACATAGCAGTCATCCAACATTTTGCACCAAGCAAAAAGTAGTTAGTAATTAAGATTTTCTATTTCCATAAACATTAAAGGTCTTAATTACAATGCGTAAATAAAGAATTAAATAATAGAGTTAAAGATAGATGTCACCTTCTTGATGTAGAAGGTTGACAGGATACTGCGGCTCTCCAGCCCGATATCGGTCAGGAGCCTAGCCCGATATAGTAGTGTCGGACGGCACACCCTCTCGGGCGGTACGCATGACGGCCGACTATATCGCTCAAGGACCCTGGCCGATACACTCATGTTAGGCGGCGAACCCTCTCAGGTGGAACACACGACTTCGCAGCCCAACGGGAGAAGCGTATCGGGTTCGATATCTTGTCGGGCATGGAGCGACGCGTTCTACTTGTCGGGCATTTGCGTCGGGCACTTGTGTCGCCTATCGAAGTTGGCCGATATCGGCCCGCAGTGTCACCCGGGACGGTCCTAAGTGAACCATCCCCTCCCTCTCAGGATGAGGAAGAGCTCACCTAGAGTTGCCCGACATGAGCACTGGGGCATGATACTCTCGCAGTTCTCCCTCGAAGATCGCTCAAAGTTCCCAACTATCCGAACCTGTCTTTTCGACTTCCTGTAGCTGCTATTTATAGGCAGTGGTTGGGGGAAGTTATGGTGCTCGAAGCACCACGTGTCCTCCTTATTCGCGGGTCGGTGGGTGGCCGATATGGGTATCGCTCGGCGTAGGGGTGTCGGCTATCGATCACATGGTGGGCGGCGTGCTTTCCGGTGGGTGGCTTGTGTCGCCCGACAAGCTGGGCTGTCGGGCGAGCTTGGCTCCCTATCGGGTAGAAGGCGTGTCGTCCGTCGGCTTCTTCTTGCATGGCATCCCTCTGTCATGCGTCATTGTGTCGCTCGACCTTGTCGGGCAGAGGTTGTATCGGGCGTCAGGTCAGGAAGGCCGAAACAGACTTGGACTTATTTGTGGGCCGGGACGGGACGGCCTTATTGCACCAAAATGAGGGAAAACTCTGCAAAAGATGGAAAAATTGGATTAAGAGCATTGCTTGGCCAATTATTGCGAAAGTGCTAATAAAAGAGAGGAAAATAGCAAAAAAGGGCAGTTTTAATAACACAATAAAGGGCAAAAACATCACAAAAATAGGTGTTATCAGCATCCCGATACTGGCTTGGCAGCTATTATTGTACACAAACTCAGAAAAAGGAAAGTAAGGCTCCCATGATCCAACCCAATCAAGCACACAAGCTCTAAAAAGATCCCTTAATGTGTAAATCGTCCTCTCTGACTATCCATCAGTCTAGGGGTGATAAGTTGTACTAAACTTCAACCTTGTATCGAGCTCCTCCTGCACATTCTTCCACAACTTTGAAGTAAACTTTGGGTCTCGATCATAAATAATCGAACCTGGTACACCATGAAACTATACTATCTCCCTGATGTACAGCTCAGCTAGTTCTGACACCTTGGTTGGGGTCTTTAAGGCAAGGAGGTGTGTTGACTTGGTAAGACGATCTACCACAACCCATATCGCATCATGAACTCTCTAGGTCCTGGGGAGACCCACCACAAATTCTATGGTGATCTGTTCCCATTTCCATTCAGGAATGTCAATTGACTGTAACAGTCTGTCGGGTCATTGGTGTTCATCCTTCACCATCTGACACGTGAGACAAATGGACACATATGACACTATGTCTTTCTTTATTCTTGGCCACCAGAGGTACCGTTGCAGATCCTTAAACATCTTAGTAGTGCATGGGTGTGCCGTGTACTTGGAACCATGAGCTTCTTGTGAGATATGGTCCTTCAATGGAAAATCCTCAAGAACCCAGATATGATCCTTATATCGGATTCAACCATCTACTCCATAGAAAGTAGGGTCTACAACTTCTCTAATAAGCCTTTCATCTTACCAATGTCTGAACTGGCCAACTGAGCAACAACTAACTCACCCAACAAATCTAATTTGATCTAAAAATTTGCCAACCGAACTCGGTCTTCTAATGGTTGTGGAGCCCACTCGACAAGCTCTTCTAATTTTCTCTAATGTCTAGACAAGACAGCTGCACACTTGAGTTGTTTCCGACTAAGAGCTTCAGCTATAACATTAGCTTTCCTGGGGTGATAGGCGATGGTGAAGTCATAATCTTTCATATACTCCATCCACCATCTTTGTTGCAGATTCAGATCTCTCTATATCAGAAGATACTTCAAACTCTTATGGTCGGTGAAGATCTCGAAGGTAGCTCCATACAGATAGTGCCGCTATATTTTTAGAGCCTGAGTGATAGCAGCCAACTCTAAATCATGAGTCAGGTAGTTCACCTCATTGGACTTGAGCTGTCGGGAGGCATATGCAACCACATGCCGATTTTATTCTGACACACAGCCAAGTCCCATCTTTGATGCATCAGTGAAGATCATGAAACCCTCATTGCTGAAAGGTAGAGTCAACACTAGAGCTATGATCAACTTCTCCTTCAGCTCTTGGAAGCAAGCTTCACATATGTCGGACCACACGAACTTCTCATCCTTCTGGGTTAGATTGGTTAGCGGAAAAGAAGTCTTTGAGAAATCCTTGATGAAGCATCGATAGTATCTGGATAACCCCAGGAAGCTACAAATCTCAGAGGGGTTCTTCAGTGTAAGACAATCTTGAATGGATGACACTTTAGTTGGATCCACGATGATCGTGCCTCCGAATATGGTGTGTCTAAGGAACCTTACACACTCTATTTAAAACTCACACTTTGAGAATTTCCCATAGAACTTCTACTTTCTCAAGATATCAAGGACTCTACCCAGGTGGTTACAGTGTTGATCTAGGTCATCAGAGTAAACCAGGATGTCATCTATGAACACACTGACAAAGGAGTTGAGGAAGGAAAGGAACACTATTCATGAGTTTCATAAAGACACTTGGTGCATTGGACAACTCGAAAGGAATAACCACAAACTCATAGTGGTCGTAACAGGTTTGAAAAGCCATATTAGGTATGTCCTCACTCCTTACTCACACTTGGTGGTTCCCAAACCTCAAATTGATTTTGGAAAATACTCGAGAGAAATTGAGTTGGTCAAAGAGGTCATCTATATGGGGTAAAGGATACTTATTCTTAATGGTAGCCTGATTGATCATCCGGTAGTCGATACACATCCTAAGCGACCCATCCTTCTTCTTTACAAAAAGGACTGGTGCTCCCCATGGCAATATACTAGGTCTAATAAAACATTTATCTAGTAGTTCCTGTAGTTGTTTCTTCAACTCAAGCAACTCAGCAGGGGCCATCCTATATGGTTCCTTAGATATAGGATTTTTGTTGGGAGCTAGCTCTATCAAAAAGTCCACATCTCTGTCTCAGGGGGAATCCCAGGCAGATCATCTAGAAAAACATCAGCATACTCCTTGACTACCTCTATTTCCTCAAGGGGTCACACCTTAGGGTTTGGCTCGGTGACTACTTCTAGGAAAGCTTGGCAACCTTTGGCTATCATCTGCTCAGCCTTCAGAGCCAACACGTACAGGTTGGTGGTCGCATCTCTCCTTCCTTGAATGGTAAAGTGTGGGTGACTAGGTTTCCTAATAAGGATCTTTTTTTCCCCACAATCCATCTATTCTCTATAGGTACAAATCCAATCCATACCAATGAGCACATCAAAATCATTAAGATCGAGGAGGACAAAGTCAGTAGGAAGCTCGTGACTCAAGTATTTAACTGGAAATATGGTTTTTTTAAAAGACACATATATATCCAACCACTTGGGGTTATGACATACAAAACATAACCTCAATCCTTGATGTCCAAACAAAGCATAGTTGTCAGATTTCTTGAAATGAAAGTATTCATAGAGCCAGAATCAAAAAGAGCTTTTACATTTTGTCCCATGACTTCAAGCATGCCTACATAGTTTTCTATAATGTATCCGACTACTACATGATCAAACTAAGCATAAAGGAAAACTCTAAGGGTTATTTTCCTCTATTAACCAATAAGCATTGGCTTGGGCCTCTTCATTGTCAATGGAGAAGATTTGGGTTTGCCTCCACTCTCCAACAGGTGGACCTCCAGCTGGTGCACCGACTCCTACTGGGGGTGTTTCTATCACCGGTTGTGTCGCTACAGGACCTGGACCTCTCAGATCAGGCATATGATAGTTGGCAATGAAGTGTCCCTCCTGCTAGCAACGAAAGCACACCCTCTTCTCAAAGCGGCACTTCCCAGGGTGTGATCATCCACACGTATGACACTTCTAAAAATAGCTCTCACCACATATCTTTCCTTTGCTTCCATTCTTTCCCTTGACATTGTTACGTCCTTGTCCTTTCTTATAATCATACTTCGGTCCAGGAGTTCCTTCAGCATAGCCTAGGTACCCCTTAGATGGGCTGGTTGCAGGAATCACTATCTTCTCCATGCTCAAGGCAGTGTTGTAGGCCTCAGTGAAGGTCGTCGGCTTACTCGCCATCACGTGAAGCTTGATGGTAGGGTGTAGACACTCCACAAAGTGATCCACCCACCTCTCCTCTGTCATCATGTACCTAAAATGCTCCAATAGGTGAAACTTGCTAGCATATTCTACAACGGAGAGGTTGCCTTGCACAAGAAAGGTGAACTCCTTCTCTTTCTCCTTCTTGGTCGAGGTAGGCAAGAACATGGCAGAGAAGATGGTCATGAAAGCTGTCCTAGCCATCAGGTCTTCATTTAGGTCTCGGCATGTGATGTGGTTCTAACACCATATCTTAGTTGCTCCTTCCATAAGATGGGTAGAAAATAAGACCTTCTTGTTCGGTTAAACCTCTAGCATGTGGAACCCATTCTCAACTGCAAGAAACTAAGCATCAGCCCGATTGACACCTTTCATCTTGTCCTCTCCCCAGATTTTTTTTATGTTTAGCTTCACGAAGTTTAGGATGGAGGCTCTGAGTCAGGGACGAATTGGTAGAGGCTCTCCATCTTCACCTCTGGCAGTGTCTTGAGGGATAAGGCACTGATGGCCTCAGTCAGCCAACCCCCAAAAGAGTTCTTGGTGGCCTCAAAGGGAACAACTACGGTCTTGAGACGGGCCATGTTGATAGACACAAGTTAAAATTGTTAAACCATATATTTATAACTTGGAAGGATATATACACTTTAAACTTATATCTGTGTCATCTTAATTACATGCATTTTTCTATTTGGTGTAGGATTCCCTAATCCTTAACACTTGAATTCCCAACATAGGAGAGGGTTGGAGAGAGAGAAAAACCCTAAGCACTTAAAATTTCACTAGAGAAAAGAGATAAAGAAGGGAAGACATCAGATGAGAAGACCTAGATGTATCTTATTTTGATTTAAATCCTCTGATTTTGACCAGGTAGTCATACAGAATCTAGGAGTCCTTGTAGACCGACTAGTAGGGTGGAGGAAAATCTTACCAGCCCCCAAATTGTGATCCTTTTCTAGACACCTCCATCATTGGAAAGTCCTCTAATAACTCCCTTGGGTTCTAAAGAGTTTGTAAAATTTAATAATTATTACAGATTAAATGGAAAACCATGCTTTGATACCAATTATAATGACCCCACCCCTCGGTAACCCCTAATTAAGGGAGACCAAGAAGCTAGAGCCGCTATCCCAAAACAGGATCAATGGTTTTGCAAATAATAAAAAATAATTAATAAATTCTACCAAAGACTGAGCTTAAAGTAGGATAAAAATTTAGTTTTCACATACCTTTCAGAAAATAGGAATTGGAACTTTACCCAATGTAGAGGTCCATCTAACTAAATCCTCCTTTCTTTAATTAGCTTTATTCTCCAAATGTCACTTTACTATTTGTCCTTTTTCAAGTATTCCTAGAATGTCGACAAACAAAACGTCGGTCAGTATAAAGAATATACTAGTATGTGGTTGTAGCCAAACATTTGCACATATATTCTAACAACCTAATTACATCAAATAGTTGTTAACAATGCATGATTATATTTTCAATATACCTTCCCAACCTCTTTTACTCATCCTCTGGGTTACCTTCTCTTAGGGTTTAGTCCTTGTAAGGGACTTTAGGCTACCTTCTCCATCCCAAGCTTGACATCTTATGGGTCACCTCTATGGGTGCCATGTGGTCTTCCCTCTAGGGCTTGAGCACCTATGAACTTCCCTCAAGGGCTTGGTCTTCTCAAATCTTACATCTAAAGATGGTATGTAGGTTCGGGCAAGTCATATATATATTTACAGTGATAGTCATATTCACTTTATAGATTGTAGAAAATAAATCATCCTAGTAGTTATTCTCATGCAATCGATGAAACAATGGGAAATACCGGGAAATAAAAGTGAGTAATCATAAATAACTGCATACCTTATTTGAAGACCTCAAAGGAAACAAGTACAACCCAATCCAACCAGGTAATCCAAGCAATCAATCAAGCAGGCACACATAAGTACAATTGAATCCTGAAAAGCTTGTATAACCTAATTACTACATACTCATCATGAACTCACTTTATTCACTTTTAGATCCCTCTTAGGGTTTCCTTTGGGTTATTTAGATCTATTTCTCAATTTTGCCTTTTCAGGTTAACTAAACCCTAAAAAGGCATTTATGTGTTCAAAACCCTAATTACTCAATTATTCAAATTAAAACCTCTTTATTACCAATTTGGCTTAGGATCAACCTAACTTCATCTCATACATAGGATTTTGAAAAATAACTCATTAAAAGTTATAAATACCTTGATTAGGATTTCTAAGCCCATTAATGCACTTTATACATATGAAACCCTAAATTAGACAATTAAGCACATAGATCATCTTTATGGATTCAAAACCTCCCTTTTTATTATCAACATATTAATATCCACTTAAAACATCCATAGAACTTTTCTCAATCTCATTAACAACAAAATTGGCTTTCTAGTTCATAAAAGCATTAAAGGTGACAACTTTACACACGTTTTGAATTATGGATAGATTTAGGCTTTAATACTATTTTAATTGCAATCTACGTATTTTTCTGAACAACTTTCATATATAACTTATCTTCATCTGATATTCCTATGATCAATTGCAGTTTTAGCAAGTTAATCCTTTATTAACCAATGGGAGCCTGCCACTTGGGTAGAGCATCCCGGGTCCCGCCCATCCCACCTCAACTAGGCCAGCCAATTGGCCCTTGCCATCTCGACAGGGCTCACCCGCGCATAGATGCACTCGACAAAATGAAAAACAGTAGAAAAGTCAGTTCTTCCCTTACCTGTACCGAAGGAGAGTAAGGGCACTTTGGTAGATTCAAAACGAGCCTTCTTCAACCTCTGCTCATCTCTTCACATGAATAGGTGGTCAACTGACTAGTTGACTTCAATCTCTGTTGCACCTGCACGTGAACTAAGGCCATCGGTAGCTTCACATTGTTCTATCGGACTCAACAGGCTACTAAATTGTTAGTTTGATGTGCTCCACCGTTGGGACGACTCCAAGCAAACTCCAATGAGGACTGCTCCAAGACAAGGGTGAAGTTTGAGACTAAAACTCAAATTGAGGGCATGACTGAGTTTGTCTACTTCGTTTGGTCTCATGAATATGGTTTGTGTGTTTCCTGGTACTACGTATCACCCCCCTTATATAGGACAGGGTTCGCAAGAGAATCCTAGTCCAAATAGAATTGGGGAAATCCTCATCTCTATTCCAAAGTTCCTCAAAGTCAGGGTTGTTTGATTCGAGAAAAACTCCCAAACTTGATGGGCAAGTTTCTAGAAAACTTCACGCATCAGGGATCGAGTTTGATCGAGATGAAATCTCTCTAGTTTCCTTCTCAAACTGGGATGTACATGATAACCCAGTGCCATTAGGTCTTAAGATCCGCGATCAAGATCACAAGATCTAGGGTCCAGATCATTCGTGCTATATCAAATCCAAATCATTATTCCAATTAAAACATGACATTTAATACAATCAATTTATTATCCTTTCACTTTAGGGAATCTTGCAAAATCCATAACTCTCTCCTCGCATATACTTTTTCATCCAAATTTTAGGGGAAACCTTGTATTAGCATTATCTACTCATATACCAAGTTTGAGTTCCAAAATCAAAAGGATAAAGGACTTTTTTGCATATGCAAGTTAACACTTATTAATGCATTGTTTATTCATATTTTCTCTCTCATTCACTTTTATTTCTTTTTTGGGATTCCTTTTATCACAAAACTATGTGGATTCAAAATCTACTCTATTATGAACAAACACTTAGTCTTGTAGAAAATTCCACATTATTCTTAGCATTATCTCAATTTCTTTTATTATTACATTTCCTTCCATCATTATTCTCTTTTAAACATATTGGGATTTGTTACTTAATAGGCCCACAAAACCATTCATGAAAAAAGGATTATTATCAAAGAAATCCATTCGAAGTACTTAAATCATAATTTTTTTATAATCTACACTTTATTGGAGAAATTACATTTCAACCCATACATATGAAAATTGAGGATATAACACTACTGGTTACCACAACCAGAGATGACAAAAATTGTCAGAGAAACTAATTCTCAATTGTGTGTCTTGGGAAGCATCCAGTGCCCCTCTATTTATAGTAGAGGCCAGGGTTAGGGTTCTTGGTCGGTGTGGGAGTAGAAGGGTCCAGCATCATGAATATTCTAGAACATGTGAACTACGAGGCAGCCATCTCACACAACAAAATGGTCATCTCATGAGTGAAATGGTAATCTCCCACAGTTTCCTATTCTAAATCAAATTGGCAATTTGAATCCAATGAATGCACAACATGACGTCAACACTAATCCTTAATGCAATCGAATTTCCCCATGAAATGGGCGTCTCGCTCACATGAGCCAATTGTCTCATGACAATGAGTCAGTCGTCTCGCTCACATGAGACAAACGTCTCATGCCAATGAACTGGTCATCTCACATGATCTCACTGAGGTGAGGTGGTTGTCTCGTGCCCCATTTCTAGTAGAACTCAGCCAATTCAATTTCTAATCAACCTGACACTCCAAACAGTCAGTCCAACACTTGAAATTGACGATTTTGAGTTTAATTAGTCAATCTATTGTTTAATTGAATAAATAAACACCTTTAGTATTCAATCTAAACATCATTCATGAATATACTTCTTTAATCCAAGTGTATCCTATGTGTGTGAGCTATAGGTCTAAAATTACATTGGTAGTGAATGTCCATAACTAACTTATGACATCACAAGGAAAGAGCGGTACCTAGTCACACATCATTGCTATGCAAGTAATTCGGAAAGAAGAGAACAACCTCAACCTACAAATTGTGATCAATGTTACCGTGATCGTATAGTTCCTTTGTCTGATATCTGGATTGAACTTGATGCATAGAATCATCATACTCTCAACATTCAATCCATGTTTCTTGAACTAGAGCAAACTGTCTGAGATGCATATGAGTTCACATATCATATATTGAACCACATCAGTATGGTTGTACATTTCTCAGTCTCACTTATAAGAGGCCTTTAATATCAAACTCATGAAGGAGGGACAAATCCCATATACATCACTCACACTCAGTCCCCATGTGTCATAGCTACCCAATCATGACCTTTATGGCAACCCCTATTTCAGAATTACATTTGATGATGTCAAAGTATACCAAACGACATGTGATGAGTGTAGTGACTTTAGGTCTAAGAACTATAATTACCACTATCACTATGAGAAATGATTCTAACTACCATGGCATGGTCTCCATGTATCACTCTCATGGTGGTCTGTCCGATACACTATTCTGTAGCATGTATCTGTGTTAGTGACTTGATATCATATATCATGAATAATGAGACTCTGTCATCAGTCAACTCACACTCTAGTCTTTTGTATTACTATTGTCTACTTTGCGTCCACAGTAATATCTGACTAGGTACATAATAAGAATGTATGTATTCTTATCATACATATGATCTCATTGTTCATGTCCTCAACTTGAATACATATGTCATCGAGTAACATCAATCTCTAGACATATACTTGTGTATGCGTCATCATCTCATGACTGAGAAAAACTTAATAGACGTAATTACCTATATTATTATCAAACCATGTATCTTATGGCACATTCCAATCATCATATGATTGGCTCATTGGGAATACATACCAACAAACTCCCTCTTTCACTTAGAGATAATCATCCACGAATCATATTCTAAGTGATCTTAACATAACCATCATGTTTTACTGTGCAAGTATTTTTTATAGTGTGTTTAGTAATGTTTGCTTCAAGTCGGTATATTTTAAGTTTCACATCTCTTCACTATATGACTAATCATATGATATGGAAGTGTTTTAGTATGCTATCTAAGATTCCCATCCTAAGTAGTAGCTCCATTGTTGTCATCAATATTTCTACTATGTCATCAATGGTTGGAATCTCACATAGGTTCATCCATATGAACTTCTTGATCCATACAATATCCTCTGTTATTCTCATAACACAGAAATGCTTGGATTCTTTTGTAGATTTAAGCAACTGTCATTAGCTTAGAACCCTTTCCAGCTTATAGCTCTTATTTAAGGTCAATCATAAATTTAGATTGCAATAATTAATTTGTTAGTTTGGAAGCTTGCATCAGTGTAACCCTTTACACCCAACTCTTCCTTATTACCATACTCAAGGAACAAATCCTTTTAGTGATTCAGAAGAACCTAAGGATGTTCTTTATGGTAGTCTAGTGACTCTTACTAGTATGTGACATATACCTTCTTGTCATGTCTAATACATACAAGATTGTTAGGTAGGTATGTATAAGTCCTCTCATCATGTCCAATACATATGAGATGACTTGATATCCTCTCATCATGTCCAATACATATGAGATAATTGGATATGCTATTATCATGTCCAATACATATGAGATAACTCGATATCCTCTCATCATGTCCAATACATATGAGACAAAGGAATAAGTATATAACATTGCATTCAAGATAGATCCAATTGTGATTGCATGTGGTTACTATTCCATGTGTTCATTTTCTTCACTAGAACTGGGACACTAGGCTCTTGAGACACTAAATCCATGGAACATGGATATGATCTCTTTCATTGAGCCTTGGATGTTGAACCTTTCAACATCTTGCCAATGTATGTTCTCTTACTTAGGTCAAGAAGCTTTCCAGGTCTATCTCTATAGATCTCAATCCTATCACATAGGTTGTGCTGTCTATACCCTTCATAAAGAAGGTGCTTCCAGCCATGTATTAACTTTTATAGGATAAGGACATTATTCCCCATCATCATGTGGAATATAAATATGCTCCCACTAAATATTTTTTAATCACAGATTTCATCTTCATTTTGACTTAAATCAAATTCTTTGATTGTCTTGTCAAATTTAAGTTTCCTACTCTGAGATGCTTGCTTCAATCCAAATATTGAACTTTGTCGCTTATAGACTTTATTTGCATTAATGGATTTATAAAACCATTAGTCTATTTCACATACACATCCTCATAATTATTCCAACTAAGGAATGTAGTTTTAACATCCATATGCCAAATCTCATAGTCTAATTAAGCTGCAACAACAAGCATGATTTAGATGGATTTAACCATGGTAACTAGTGAAAGACTTTATCATGTTCAACACCTTGAACTAGTTTGAAACTCTTTGCAACCAATTTACCTTTCCATTTTGGTCTCCTTTTAAAGACCCAAATACACCCTATGGGTTTTACATCTTCAGGTGGATCCAACAAGGTCATACCTTGTTGGTATACATGGAGTCCATCCAGGATCTCATGGCCTCAAGCCATTTCTCATATTCTAGTTCCTCAATAGTTTCTAGGTAGGTTGTTGACTCATCATCTATGATCAACTTATTGCCTTTCTGAGTTATAAGATATCATCATCTTTCAAACTCAAGGTGTGTTCAGCTAGAACTATGAGTTATGTGTATTACACAAGGAACTTGAGATTCCACAATAGCTTGTGATTCTCCTTGTTCCAACTATACCTCTTCGGTTCTATGTTTTCCTGTTTGTCTTAAACATTTTGAGTTCTACTTTATTCCAACTGATTCCTTTGGAACCAAGTTCCTCTTCAGGAATACAACCATCCTGATCAACAAACAACTTTGTTGTAGTATTGGGGTAAGAGTTGTATTTAACAAAATATCATTTATGTGATTTTTGACAAAGCCTTTTAAGAAAAAAATCTTATATAATCATTCATTCCTAATCATTATAAAAGGCGCATCGGAACAATTCCCATTCCATATCTCATATGGTGTCTTTTGAACAAATTTTAAGATGGTACATTGTTTAGTGTAAAGCATGTGCCCATAAGAAAATAGGAAGATCACCATGACTTAACAAGGTGTGATACCTTCTTTCTAACACATTATTATGTTTCAGGTGGAATTCATTGTGATATACTATCACAGTCTCTCCAGAAGATCCTCAAACTCTTGTTTCAAAGTATTTTCACATCAATCATATCAAAGTATCTTAATTCTTTTACCAAGTTAGTTACATACTTCATTCACAATCCCCTTAAACACTTCAAGAGATTTAAATTTGTATTTCATTAATTACAAACTTCCATATCTACTGATAACATCAGTAAATATATAATGAAGCACTTGCAACTACCTTTAACATTTATTCTAAAAGGTCTTATGTACATCCATATGTACTAACCATAATAGAATACTCGTTCTCCCTCTACATTTAGTGAAGATACTTTTTCATATTTCACAACAAATAAGATTTGCATGTCTCTGTTGGTTCAATAACCAAAAGATTCTAGATTACCATCAAATGGATTCTAGAAATGCATTTCTCATTTATGCGCTCCATATGGAAATGCTATAGGCATTCATTGTTTGAGTCATTAGGTCATTCAATACATGTGTCATACACATTTGTCTCTACAACGATCAAGTATAGTTTGTGAGACATAAGGCATTGCCATAAAAGATCATCTTTTAAAATTAAACATGATGTTCTTGTCACACAAGACATATGATGTTTTCGTCAATGGCAAGTTTATAATAGCAATTCACTAATTCTATTATGTGCCAATGAATGAAATCTTCCAACTGTAGTGGCAGAAACTCATGCTCCTTACAGTTCTAGCTTATTTCTTCTTAGGTCTTGAAGTAAAGATCTCTATCTCCATCTTCTTCCTGAGATCCTCTATAAAGAGGATAGTTCTTTCCAATGTCCAAACATGTGACAGTGATGGCACTTTCTTTCCTTAATACATTAAGTGAAAAGGACATATTTCTTTTACAATTACCCTTCTCCATATATTTACTACAAAAGACTTGGACTTTAGATTAGCCTCAGAACACTTCTTGGCCTTGCCTTTGCCCTAGGACTCACTTCATCTTATCACTATCACAGATTTATCATTCTTCATTCTTTCTTTGACATCAACATGCCAAACATTTGATAAATTGTCTATATGATCCATGCAAAGCTTGCATAATCATATCCATGATCAACTATTGACCTAAGAGAAATCCCAATCACTCCACATGTCCAATCATATTGTGAACATGGGGTTTTACTAAACCTCCCTTTGTTAGTTTGCACTCAAATAGCGCTTTGAAGACATTATACGTTGTTTTCTTTACATGATTCTTAAGATGTGTTACCTTCTCGAGAATGTCCATGTTTTTAGTTTTTCATGCAACTCATAGTTCATACAACAAAGAATTAGGTACTCAAATGTCTATGGCATCATTGGCATGCTTCAAGTAAGTGTCCATTTCTGCCTTAGGTGCATTTGGAGCAGGTCCTATGGCATTGGTCTTTCAAGGACATAGAACTTTCACTCATTAATGAGAATATTTCTCAAAGTCCTTCACCAGTTGTGTAACTTTATCCCATTTTGTCCTTCATAAGGACTGATCGTAATAAAACGTGCATGTGTTTGACATTTTATTCTACAAAGAAATATTGCAACTTTTCAAGCCATTTTTGATTTGTTTGATTTGATAATCTTGACGATATTAATTAGGTTTTCAATTAACTATAACTCCCACTATTTTGTTCAAATTGATAACCCGCATGTATCAAAGTTAGAAGATTGCAACATAGAATCTTCTAGTGAGTAAAGATCCCAATTTCATCAAAATCATCAGCCATCTAGGGTTGTCACCCCCAACTTGATTCTACAAGGTAGACAACTTTTGTCAATTGCATCATATGCAACTCTTGATAGATGATATGCACAACTCTTTGTCATAAATCATCTTTATGTTTCTAGGTGCTTAATCCAATTAAGGTCATCTGCTTAAGACTAACCCAAAAGCCAACACAATAGAATATGCACCATGCTAGAATAGACCCACATATCTACCATCACACTTCTACGAGATAGATGGTGCACCATGCTAGGGCGTTCCCACACTTGGTCAATCAAGTTTTTCATGTGTGTTACTTACGAAAAGCATCTAAGACTTAAAATTTACTTTTGAGGGATTTTATACATAAATACATATACATATCCAATGACCACATACTTATAGTATGTATCATATACATGCTATAACCACAACTGAGAACATGCAATAATTAAAACATACAAGCGATAGTTATGGCCAAACTAATGTAATTTATTGGAGCCACAAGGAATTACAACCACCTAAGGTCGACATCATATGAAACCTATTGTTCGTGAAGATCTATGCTCGAACCAATCTGGTTGATCGGTTCAACTCTTGAACCAGTTGGCTTGCCTCTTGGTCGCTCAGTTGGGTTCTTGAAACGGTTGTCTGATTCTCAAGTCCAAGTAGCATCTAGACACCTATCTGATCAATTGGTCCACTATTTGATTGGTTCATTCTCCTATCATCTAGCCTCCTCGATCCTCCAGTCAATCGGGTCGTCTCATCAGCCAGTCATTTTTCCTTTGTCCAAAGTCAAAACATAAATTAAAACTATCCTATTTCTTATTACATTATAAATGGAAACCTCGAGTTACATTCAAGGGAAAATATGAAGAAGAGCATTAATTTACATTTGGAAAGGAGAGAGAGTCTTGGTATGCAGACTGAGTAATGATGCACTATTTATTTGTCATTTTCACAGGCTGTTTTGTATTGATTTTGTGCACTTTGTGGTCAAATCTCACATTAATTGTGTATGATTTATTAATATTATCCTATGTTACTCAATTGCATCAAATTTGCAAAATTTAATGTTTTCCAATGATTTAATAATTTTCCAAAGCTTATGTTGAATTTTGAGTATTTTAGGAATGTTCAAGAATTTACATAGCTCGGTACTACCAACACTTGCTCAGTATTTAAGAGGAACTGAATCGAGTCGACTCAGTAGTACCAATGGGACTGTCGATACTGCCAACAATGTTACATCATTTTTGTCAAAGAAATTTGAAGCAACTCGGTACTATTGATGCACAGTCGATAGAACTAACAACTTGATAAGTGGCCACAAAATTAAAAAATTCAGTAGTACCAACACCTCGTCAGTAGTACTAATGGATCAGGATCAAGAAGATCTGAAAGTTGTGTTTAATCCAACAGCTGAAGTTCTAACTAGCCCTAAGTCATGCCTATGACTAAGGGGAGTTACGACCAAACCTAATTATCCAGTCTTTTTCCATTGTATGACAAGGAAGAGTAAGGAGAAGAGATAGCGAAGAGCAAGGAGGAAAACTGAACAATTTGGGCACTTCTAGCGGACGGAATTGTAGTCGAAAGGTAGAAAATCGGCACGTTTGTGAGAAGGGAGCATTTGAACCATCTACTTCAGAGGTTCTTCATGATATCCACATTTTTCATTTCTCCTTTTATGTTTTTGGCTATGAAAACTATGAGGGGCTAATCCCCATGTTCCTTAGGACCCTGGAGTAGCCCGGTTATGTATTGTATTTGACTCTTATGCATTAATCAATCAATTTCTCTTAATTTTTGGATTTCTTTCTATGCAAATGAATGAACTATTTTTGCTTGATCACCATGGATAGTATTTGGACTATTAATTTCTTTGAAAAAGGAAATTAATAGTAGGAACGCATAGAAATACACATTTCATAAAACCCTTTGGGAAAGGTGGTTTGACAATGTGAGGAGATGCCTAGAAAATTCGATAAGGCACCTATCTAATAACACAACTGATACGAGAGTGGGGTAGGTATTAGGTGAGGTAGTGAATTACACCACATGAGTGGGTAATTCTTGCTATAGGCTTTTAATCCAGAGTTAGGAAAAGTTTTTATTAATGTATAGAGAGGAAATAAGGACAAAGGCATATATCCCACCTCATCAAAGGAAAATGGTGAAGTCGGATCCCTTTCCAAATAGTCTGAAGGCAATGAAGGTTGATCAACAATTTTAGAAATTTTTAGACAGCTTCAGAAAATTGCATGTTCATATCCCTTTAATTGACGTAATTAAGTGGATCCCTTCTTATGGAAAGTTTCTAAAAGACCTGATCAACAAGAAAAGGAGGATTGATGATTCTGAGGTGGTAGTTTTGAAAGAGCAAGTCAGTGCATTTATTCTGGGAACATTTCCACTTAAAAAACAAGATCTGGGCTATTTCAATATATCTTTTTTATTTGGAGGACAGAGTTTGGAGAGGCCTTAAGTGATTTAAGGGCTAGCATCAAACTTATTCCCTTAACCACTTTTAGAAAGTTAGGTCTACAGGAGTCCAGAAAGATCAATATGACTATTCAATTGACGGACAATTATGTGGTGAGGCCCTATGGGATTTGCGACGATGTTCTTGTCAAGGTGGACAAGTTTGCATTCCCAGTAGACTTTGTTGTCTTGGAAACACATGATGGACAAGGTAATGAGCAGCTACTAGGGATACCATTCCAAGCCACTACTGACATGATTTTGGATATGGGTAGAGGAAAACTGACTTTGGGCAACAGAAAGGAGTGATTCAAAATCTTAATTCTCACACCTACACAGACTACAAAAGCTAAAGAACAATGACATATGCTACAACAGGTCCAAGAAAATGTGTCATTATTTCTGGGGAAGCCATTTCTCGATATGGAACATGTGATGACATAGGTGCATAAGGGCACACTAGCGATGGACATCTTATACAACACAAAGGAGATATTTCTAAAAAAGGCATTGCAACATCCTGATGATGAAGAGGAGGAATTTTTCCCATCAACAATTGAAGAGGCGACCTCAACCGCTCTTGCCCAAGCACACCCGTAGCTGCCTTTAGAGGCATGTCTCATGAATCTGATAGATGATTATAGTAGACAATGTTCTTTGAAAGAGTGTGTTTTGCTTCTCAAGATCTTGCCATGTTACTATACAAGGCACTTTGAAGTTTTAGGACCACCCCCACCACCACTGGTTCTATATTTGATGAATCCCCTAGACTTAGAGAGGAAGCCATTGCCACCTCATTTGAAATACATTTTATTGGTGGCAGAGGAAAAACTTCCAGTCATAATTTCAGCTTCACGAAGTGTGCGGGAAGAGGAGAAACTTCTTGGGGTGTTAAAGAACCATCGAGTTGCATTTGGCTGGTCAGTGGCAGACATAAAGGGTATCTCCCCTAGTTTCTATCAACACAATATTAGCTTGGAGGAAGTAGCAAAAGATGTAGTGCAACCTCAATGACGACTCAACCCCAACATGATGGAGGTAGTGAAAAAAGAGGTAGTAAAACTTTTATTTGTATGTATTATATATGTTATCTCTTATTCAAACTAGGTTAGTCCAACCCAGGTGGCTCCTAAAAAGGGAGGAATAATAGTCACCACTAATTCTAATGATGAGCTGATCTCTACTAGAATAGTCACCATTTTCCGCTTCCTTTTATTGACTAGATTTTAGAGCGGCTCATCGGCCAGTCTCATTTTTGTTTCCTTGGAGGTTATTCAGGATACAATCAGATTTCTATCGAGCCACATGATCAAGAGAAGTTGACCTTCACTTGTCGTACATTTGTGTATCGTCGTATGCCGTTTGGACTTTGCAATGCACCAACCACTTTCCATCGATGCATGCTTGCCATTTTTTCAGATATGATAGAGCAATGTATGGAAGTGTTTATGGATGATTTCTCGGTGTATGGGGAGTCATTTGATGATTGCCTTGATAATCTTGATAAAGTTTTGCAAAGATGTGAGGACACTCACCTTGTGTTGCATTGGGAGAAGTGTCACATGATGGTTAGTGAACGAATTGTCCTGGGACACAAAGTGTCCAATAGAGGCATGGAGGTAGACCCGGTAAAAATAGAGGTGATCTCCAAACTACCTCCACCATCATCGGTGAAGGGAGTAAGGAGTTTTCTAGGGCACGTCAAATTTTATCGCCACTTTATCAAGGATTTTTCAAATATTGCTAAACCGCTCTCTGAATTATTAGAAAAGTACATTGACTTTAAATTTTATGAGTGATGTTTGAAATCTTTTGAGGTGTTGAAGGAGAAGCTAGTCTCTGCACCCATTGTCTAGGCTCCAGGTTGGATCCAACCTTTTGAGTTGATGAGTGATGCATCAGATTACACGGTAGGGGTTGTTCTAGGCCAGCGTCAAGACAAAGTCCCTGTCATCATCTATTATGTGTCTAAAACTTTAAATGATGCCCAATTGAATTATATAAAAACTGAAAAAGAATTGTTGGTGGTTTTTTTTGCTTCAAAAAATTCCATCAATATCTGATTGGGACTAAGGTTGTGGAATGAAAAATTACACAACTATCAAATACTTGTTGTAGAAAAAAGATGCCAAGCCTAGGTCGATTAGGTGGGTCTTGTTATTGCAAGGATTTTCATAGAGATCAAGGATAATTCCGGCACCAAAAATGTGGTGGCAGATCATCTCTCTAGGTTAGAAAGGGTGGATGAAAAGGATAATAGGATACCCATTGTGGAAGAGTTCCCTGATGAGCATCTCTTTGGTATGAAAAGTAAAGACTTGTGGTTTGTAAACATAGTGAACTACTTGGCATGTGGAGAGCTTCCAGGATAAGAAAATATTCTTCTACTCCTTGAGGTACTATATATGGGATGACCCCATTCTGATTAGGTAATGTAGAGATAGTATTATGAGGAAGTGTGTGTCAGATTGTGAATTTCATAGTATCTTGACACACTATCATTGTTTACATACAAAAAGTCATCATGCTAGTTTTAAGACAGTGTCTAAGGTCTTAGAATGTGGTTTTTATTGGCCAACAATTTTTAAAGATGCATATAATTTTGTTTGTCAGTGTGTAGGTAACATCTCAAAAAGACACAAAATGCCTCTGAATGTTTTTCAGGAAATAGAGGTGTTTGATTTATGGGGCATAGACTTCATGGGCCCTTTCGTGTCTTCAAGTTCGAATATCTATATATTACTTGTTGAAGATTATGTATCTAAGTGGGTGGAAGCAATTCCAACCCGCACCAATGACGCACAGGTGGTATGCAGATTTGTAAAAGCCCACATTTTCTATAGGTTTGGGGTGTCCAGGTTGATAATCAGTAATGGTGGTTCTCACTTCTCCAATAGGAAATTTGGGGCACTTTTGACTAAAGATGGGGTGAAATATAGAGTAGGTACTTAATATCATCCCCAAACTCAAGGCCAAGTTGAAGTGTCCAATATGGAGATAAAGTAGATTTTAGAAGAAACAACTTCAACCAACAAGACCAATTGGAGCATGTTTCTCAATGATGCTCTATGGGCGTATAGGACCTCTTATAAAACACCTATAGGCATTACTCCTTTTAGTTTGGTTTATGGGAGGGCTTGTCATCTACCAGAGGAGTTAGAGCACAAGGCTAAGTGGGCTCTAAGGAACTCAATTACAATTTGGATAATGTAGGGAAAAAGAAATTGTTACATTTGAATGAATTGGACGAACATAGGTTTGATGCTTATGATTGCTCAAGAATCTATAAGAAAAGAACTAAGCAATTTCATGATTGCCATATTTTGCATAGGACATTCACTCTAGGAAAAAAAGTCATTTTGTTTAATTCTAGGTTGAAGCTACAGCCTGGTAAGTTGAGGTCTAGATGGAGTGGACCCTTTGAGGTGATTGAGGCATTTCCCCATGGGGCTGTGGAGATTAGTAATGGGGCTGAGGCATTTCTTATCAATGGCCAGCGTCTCAAACATTACTTTGGGGGAGATTTGATGAGGAAGGAGGATGTGTTGAAGCTTGTTGAGCTTCACTAATACAATGAGTTTTTAATCATCAAGCCTATGACGTAAAACAAGGGCACTTGTTGGGAGGCAAACCAACCATCTCTTATATTATTTGCATTCTAAATTTATAGTTATGCAGTTGCATTTTCCGTTCTTATTTTATTAAATATAAAAAGGTACCTTGATGCATTTTGTAGAGTGTGCAGGCTAAAAAAGTCAATACTACTGAGCCTAAGCTTAGTACTACCGATGATGTTATAGGGATATAGATGGAATCAACTACAACAATCGGTACTATCGAGCCCAAGCTCAGTACTACTGATGAGGCTATAGGGAATTTTGATAAATTGATTGCCACATCTTGGTACTACTGACACATCTTGGTAGCACTGACTTTCTACAGAGAAGAGGGTCCAATAGATGATAAGGATGTAGTACTACTGACTCCTCGTTGGTAGTACTGATGCCATTCGGGGCCCCAAGTTCAATACACTGATCTCCAACTCAGAAGCACTGACACATTTGAATGTGTCGGTACTACCGACATCCTATCAGTACTACTGATGGATGACGTCAACAATTTGTGGGAGTATCAATGAGCGATCACAAACAACCACATCTAGTGGTCGGTAGCACCGATCCACGAGACATGTTGGTACTACTGACGTCCTGTCGGGACTAATGACCCCTGGCAATCCGCACAACTAAAATCGTACCATCGCGACCGTCGGTGGCACTGAGCACATGAATTCTCATCAAATTGTTGGTACTACTGATGCCATGTCGGTACTACCGATGTGGTCATAGGTTGGAAACCACAACTATAAAAGGGAGGGGGGTGTGAATCCGTTTTATTCACACCTTCTCTTTTCTTCCCTTGAACAAGAAGTGGAGAGAATCTCTGAGCATCTAGACACTACACCAAGCTATAATCTCTCTAATTTTCTTCATCCAAGAAAGATGTCTGCAAGGTGAGAGGCTTCTTCATCGGCGAGGTTCCTCACTTGGTTCCCAAACCAAGCTGGACAACCCATCCCAATGTTGACATCAAGAAGATATATGAGGAGTTGCATAAGTAGGAGATTGTTGTTACACAGTATGGAGACTATGCCTTCCTCAACTCCATCATCTTCATCATCACTATGTAGAAGGTCTGCGAGCGTCATAGGTTAGTAGGCTACTGCCCCTTCTTCAGTGACTGGCCTACATACCTTGACCTCATCTATGGGTTCATGGCATCCTTAGATATTTTTATCATCCCCGAGCATGGGGATGGTTGGGGGACAGTCAAGTTCTATTTCTAACTCTACAACATTGAGTTTACAATGACGATCCAATAGTTCAATGCCATCTACAGATGGTCATGTGAAGGAGACCGCTACCACCCCCAACAACTTCAACTTTGAGGCAGCGTGGGAGCTATTTGCTGGTCTACCAGAAGGCCATCTTATCAACCGACACAACATCTCCTTGACGGACATCAAGCATCCTTTTGCTCGTATCCTTCACCGCCTCTTAACCAACACTCTTCTAGAAAGTCAGCTAAAGCAAAAGGGAAGTGTCAGAGGGTTGATATTTACTTCATGTTCAAGATGTTGGAGATGAGATCCCAAAGTTTTGAACTTCAGGGCCTTCTTCCTTCTGCATGTGATGGGAGTGAGGCGACAGCTTTAGAGGAAACCTCCAATTCACTTTGGAGTGTTGATCTTGTCTATTTCTCTCCATCTACACCTTGACCTCTCCGCAACCAAGTCACTACAACCAACATCAAAATTAGATCTCAAGCATTTCAAGAGATTTGGCCTCATCAACACATGCTTGAAGGATGTATATGTGTGTTGTATAGTGGGGACCTACTATAAGTAAAGGAAGCAGCCAAATGCCATCTTCGACCGGTAGGGGGTCAAACTCCTACGGTGGCCCATGGATAGCTCAGGCGAGGAGGAGGAAGAAGATTACGACTCTGAGGAGAAGGAGGAGGAAGCTGAAGAGGAAGAGGAAGTGGATCCTACCATCCCTGTGACAAGGAGGCAAGTTTTGCACAAGCGTCCATGACATTTTTTAGCCTCCAGTTCTTCCATTCCACCACCCCCTCAAGAGGATGAACTCTATTCGACAACAGGCATGTATGAGATGTTGTAGGAGATCCAGTAGGGATAGTAACAATAGTCGACTACATTGGTGGGCATTCATAATGTCCAGGGATGACTGTATGAAAACCAGCAGAAGATATTCCCCAACGAGAAACTTCTCTTGGCCAACCAAGAGATCATGCATTTGTGCATGCAGTGGATGGAGGGGTACGAATAGCCATTCTTTAATCATTACTGGAATCAAGGATATTTTAGTGGTTATGCACAACCTCCACCCATGCCGCCACAACAACTAGATTTTTAGGGGATGTTTCCGCCATATGATCCCACCATGTCTCATCCACCACCACCTCCCATGTGATGAGGTACCATTGTTCCACCTCTATAGTTAGAATTTTGACTATGTGGACATAGTCAAGTTCAAGCTTAGGGGGTAGATGGAACAATTTCTATCATTAGCTTTATTTTCTTTTATTTTTTTTTTATTTTTTTATTTTTAGTTTTATCCTTTCCAGTGTAGGATCCAAATTTATCTAGTGTAATGGTGGAGCTTAATTCATAGTCATGTTATATGCTCTCAGTTATGTGCAATTAAAATTAATTAAGTGAAAAGTGTGGCTTAGTTGCAAATTTTATTGATTTGCACCGCTTAGAGGAAGTGTTTGGGTTAGTTAGCTTAAGGACATTTAATATGAATGGACATCCTAATTATTCATGAAAAGTGGATGGAGATGGGGTTTGAGCATAAGTTAATCAAACAATTAATGAGACCTTAAATTGAAATGTAAGAAAGAAATTCTAAGGTTACCATGTCACAGGTCATTAGAGAGGGACATATCATAATTTCTAGAAAGGTTTTGTCTTTTAATTATGTGTTTCCACCCATCCTTCACTCATTTTTGAATCACCACCTTAAGATGAACAAGTACTCCAATTTATTTTCTTGTGACATGATAGTTAGCTTACTTTTATTGCATTAGGAAAAAAACACACATGTATGCATCAACAATTTTTGTATGTACCATTTTAGGTGCATAAACAATTTCATATATATTACGTACATTCCATAGCATTCATTTTTGTTTATCATGTGGATATTAGTTTTATTTTATAAAAGTTGAGTGCAGGGACATACCTCCACATCAAAAGAATAATATGTGATGAAAGCCCAAGCATAACGCCAATCATGCTAAAATCATGGGCTAATGAAAAAAAGGGTTGTCAATGATTCAAAGTTATGAGGGAGAAAGTATGCCCTTAACTCTTATTGAAGATATGAGGAAATCCACACAACACATTCTTTTGCTTTCTTCTTTCATTCTCAATTGGTTGATGAGATTTCTTGATACATGCATCATTAATAAAATAGGCATTAGGATTCATGCATGCTCTTATTTTCACTCATATAGGTCCATCATACTTTTGCATAAATAAGTTGGATGTACTTGTGATTCTTCAATTGCTACCCATTTCATACCATTGCTCTTATTGGTAGGCCATTTATATAATTTTTCTCCTCATTAATGTTCATATGAAGAATTTCTTCCAAGTATCTTGGTAGATAGGAATAGCAATGTAGACTAGGGAATCACATAATGCACCAAGCAAATGCCTGACTAAGTATGATGTTAACTGCTCATTTTATAGTGCTCATTGATGTAAGGGTGGATATCTTTTATGGATGTTTTTGGTCACTAAAGAGCAGTTAATCATTCAGTGATTACTGAGAGCCGGGTTGGGACCGCCAAGTGGGGATAGTTGAGAATTGTTGTTCATATTATTGTGTCATTTTGATGACTTGTCTCAAATAGATTTGAGAGTGTATTGCTCGAGGATGAGAAACATTTAAGTTTAGGGGAGTTTAATGCACTATTTATTTGTCATTTTCATAGGCTATTTTGTACAAATTTTTGTGCACTTTGTGGTCAAATCTCATATTAACCATGCATGATTTATTAATATTAGCCTATGTTACTCAATTGCATGAAATTTGCATAATTTTAATGTTTTCTAGTGATTTAATAATTTTTCAGAGCTTATGTTTGAATTTTGTGCATTTCAAGAATGTTCAAGAATCTACACAGCTCGATACTACTGACTTTGGAGTTGGTACTACAGACACTTGCTCATTACTGAAGAGGAACTGAATCGAGATGACTCGGTAGTACCGATGGGACTGCCGATACTATTGACAATGTTACAACATGTTTGTCAAAGAAATTTGAAGCAACTCGGTACTATCTAGACATAGTCAATAGTACCGACAACTTAACAGGTGACCATGAAATTAAAGAAGTCGGTAGTACCGACACCTTGTCAGTAGTACTGACAGATCAGGAGCAGGCATATCTAAAAGTTATGTTTAATCCAGCGGCTGAGGTTCTAACTCGCCCTAAGTCATGCCTATGACTAAGGGGAGTTACAACCATATTTAATTATCCAGTATTTTCAATTGCACGACAAGGGAGAGAAAAGAGAAGAGATAGCAAAGAGGAAGGAGTCCAAGTGAATCATCCGGGCACTTCTAACGGATGCAATTATAGCCGGAAGGTAGCAAATCGGTAGTGCGTGAGAAGGGAGGATTTGAACTGTCTACTTCAGGGGTTCTTCATTTTCTCCATGTTTTTCCTTTCTCCTTATATGTTTTTGGCTATGGAAACTATGAAGGGCTAATTCCCACATTCCTTAGGACCCGAGAGTAGCCCAGTTATGCATTGTATTTGACTCTTATGCATTAATAAATCAATTTCTCTTAATTTCTAGATTTCTTTTTATGAGAATGAATGAACTATTTATGCTTGATCACCATGGATAGTATTTGGACTGTTAATTGATTTGAAAATGGAAATTAGTAGTTAGAACCGATAGAAATGCACAGTTCATAAAACCCTTTGGGAAAGGTAGTTTAACAACGTGAGGAGATACCCATAGAATTTGATAAGGTACCTATCTAATAACACAACCGATACGAGAGTGGGGTTGGTATTAGGTGAGATAGTGAATAACACTACAAGAGTGGGTAATTCTTTCTATAGGCTCTTAATCCAGAGTTAGGAGAAGATTTTATTAATGTACTAGGACTAAAATACAATGTTAACTTTGGTGAAACCATTATTCTAAGGAATTCACTAAGACTGAGAACAACAATCATAATTTATATTTCTTTTCTATTCAGACAACCAAACCAATTACTCAAGTTTTCTTCGACCTAATTTGGTCGCACTACAGTTAGTATGACTCTTTGAAGTTATGTTTCCCTGTGTTTGACATTCGGTCCTCATAGGCCTATATTACTATGATAGTGTATACTTGCATTTTGAGCATATAGAAAATACCTATCAAGAAACAACAAGAACAAAAAAACACAACCATGCACACATAGATCTGGGGTTATTGGCCATAACCATGCTTTACATCCACCATCAAAATTAATTTTTTGATGACATATGTAAATTGCCTATATATATATATATATATATATATATATATATATATATATATATATATATATATATATATATATATATATATATATACACTTCATCTTAGTCTAGGGAAACACCTTAGAAGTTGGTTCTTCTTCATATTTACATATAGATCACAATAAACTTGAATGATCCAACACTATGAATAGAAGGCCTACAGGAATATCCTACTCAGTATATGAATAGAGCGAATATGAACCCTCTGAATCTAATTTCAAAGTCTCATGTCTACTTGAAGACAACTATAACACTTTGAGATTAATAAAGAATTATTAAAGAAAGACTTTTTATCTGATAACAATAAACCAAAAGTAAAATGGTTATATATATATATATATATATATATATACATATATATATGGTAGCGTTCTAGTGAGAAACATCCTATGGTGAGAGCATGAAAGGCATTTGAATAACTACAAATTCGTAACTACTTTTTAAAATCCAACTGTATAGATGGAAAAAGCCCTCATTTCATTTACATTCTCCAAAAAAAATCATTGCAATCAGACATTGTTTACATGTCCATATATACAATATATACTTTTTATATCCAACAGTCAGCGTGAAATTCAATGTAGAGCGTCAAAAAGTAATATGTTGTTGTGAATGATCTACAAATCATATGGTGATGAAATTTTATACAAAGTTAAATATTAAGGTATACTTTTAATCTGTATGGTTGGATTATGAAAAGTGATCTATGCGGAGAGTTATTCAAATGCCTCTCATGCTCTCACCAATATATGTTTCTCACTTAATCGTTACCCTATATATATATATACATATATATATTTATATATATATATATATATAGGGTAGCGATCCAATGAGAAACATCCTACGGTGAGAGCATGAGAGGCATTTGAATAACTACAAATTAGTAACTATTTTTTAAAATCCAACTGTATAGATGGAAAAAGCATCATTTCATTTACCTTATCGCAAAAATCATTGCAATCATACATTGTTTACATGTCCATATGTAAAATATAAACTTTTTACATCCAACGGTCAGCCTGAAATTCAATATAGAGCGTCAAAAAATATTTGGTTGTTGTGAATGATCTACAAATTGGATGGTGATAAAATTTTATAGGAAGGTAGATATTGAGGTATACTTGTAATCTGTATGGCTGGATTATGAAAAAATGATCTATGTGGAGAGTTATTCAAATGCCTCTTATTCTCTCACCAGATATGTTTCTCACTGGATCGTTGCCCTATATATATGTATATGTATATATATATAGTTTGTGGAGTTGCATGTAGAATTTAATCGCATATGCACATTAAGTATTTTTAATATTTGTATTGTATAAAATAAAAGAATGAAAATTAATTTGATCATATCGATTTAGATTCCAGATACACCATTAATTGATGTGGCTCTGGTACCACTGTAGGGAAATATGGCACATATATAGGTAGCAAAAACAAAAATGTCACTACATGTTTCCCAAGAACAGTAAGACTGCATCAACAAAAATATATCTAGGAAGGAAGGTTTACAAGGTTATACATAGTCCTGGAGCAAATCCATAGATATTACCATTGCAATAGCATCGTGCTTCTTCTTCTTCAGGTAGCAACACACTCCTTCAATAGTAGAAATGCTCAAATAATTGTCACGAATGGCCTCCTCTATAGACGGAGGTTGACGATGCCCTCCAAGAGGCATACGACAACCTTCTACCTCTAGAGTAGTTCACGTGGACCACCGAGAAATCCACATTGCTCTACCAGAGCCAACAGGAAGGAGTTGCCCCCTTCTGTCGATGTATTAGTCGTCAACATGCTCTACCACAATTGATCCTTAGTTGTTTTCTCTCTCGCTATCCCACCCTTTGACGGGTAGGACTTGCTTGAGTCCTTTATTGATTACCACAACTAGAGAGGACAACAATTTTTAGAGCAACTGATTCTCAACTTTGTGTCTTGGGAAGCACCCAATACCCCTCTATTTATAGTAGAGGCTAGGGTCAGGGTTCCTGATCAATTTGGGAATAGAAGGGTCCAGAATCATGAATATTCTAGAACCTACAAACTGTGAGACGATCGCCTCATGAGCGAGATAGTCATCTCATGTAGTTTCCTATTATGAATCAATTGGCAATCCAAATCCAATTAATGCACAACATCACATCATCACTAATCCTTGATGTAATCAAATTTCCCCATGAACTGGGCATCTCACTCAAGTGAGTCGGTCGTCTTGCTCATGCGAGTTGATCATCTCATGACAACGAACCAGTTGTCTTGCACACGTGAGACAGTCGTCTCATGACCATCACATGAGACGTTCTTCTTGCTCACGTGAGATAGCCATCTTGCTCATGCAAGACGGTTATATCGCTCACGTGAGACGGTCGTCTCATGACCCAGTTTTGGAAGAACTCAGTCAATTCAATTTCTAATCAACCTGACACTCCAAACAATCAGTCCAACACTTGAACTTGATGATTCCGAGTCTAGTCAGCTGATGAGGCATGGAATCATCATCCTCTCAATGTTCAATCCATGTTCTTTGAACTAGAGCAGACTGTGTGAGATGTATATGAGTTCACATATCACATATCGAGCCACATCAGTACAATTGTACATTTCTCAGTCTCACTTATCAAGAGGCCTTAGATATCAAATACTTATAGGAGGGACAAATCCCATCTACATCACTCACACTCAGTCCTCATGTGTCAAAGCTACCCAATCATCACCTTTATGGCAACTTGTATTTCATGATTATGTTTGATGATGTCAAAGTATACCCAACGACATGTGATGAGTGTAGTGACTTCAGGTCTAAGAACCACAATCACCACTATCACTATGAGAGATGATTTTGACTACCACTCCATGGTCTCCATGTATCAATCTCATAGTGAGTCTGTTTGATACATTGTTTTCTAACATGTATCTGTCTGAGTGACTTGGTATCATATATCATGACTAATGCGGCTTTGTCATCGTCAACACACACTCTAGTCCTATGTATTATTGTTGTCTATTTTGCTTACACAGTAATATCCAACTAGGGACATAACAAGAATGTATGTACTATTATCATACATATGATCTCATTGTTCAGGTCCTCAACCTGAAGACATATGTCATCGAGTAACATCATTCTCTAGACATTTACTTATGTATGTGTCATCATCTCATGACTGAGACAAACATATTAGACAAAATTACCTTTATTATTATCAAATCATGTATCTTATTCCACATTCCAATTATCATATGATTGGCTCTCTGGGCATACATACCAACATTGTCATCAACCAACACACACTCTAGTCTTATGTGTTATTATTGTCTATCAACCTTCCATAATAACATCTGACTAGGGACATAACAAGAATGTATACTCTTAACATATGTATGATCTCATTGTTCAAGTCACGCACTTGAATACATACATCATTGAGTAATATCATTCTTTAGACATTTATTATGTTTTATTTTCTAAAAATGTAGAGATCAGGTTGTATTCACCCCACTCTCCACTACAGGAAGAATGTTTGTGACATCAACATCAAGGTTCATACAAAGCCACGGGGGCACATTATTTGTAAAAGTAAAAGCTGAGCTAATAGTGACAGAAAAATGGGCTATATGATCCGATACTCCATTAAGGGATCTAGGGATGTGAAGAATGTGTGGCTTCCCAACTTCATCGTAGAGCTTCCGAAGTCGACGCAGATGAGGGGCAAATAGGGTTGTTGCAGATGCAACCTCAGTAGTCAAAAGCACTACTGTGGAAGCATCAGACAGGATGGCGGGAGACCGCCACCCTATGATTTTGTAGAGCTCCAAAGCACAAATGCTATCTTGGACCTCTGCTTCTAACGCCGAGCCAGCATGACTGGGTGAACCATGGCCCCGTAAGAATCTGCCATGCTTGTTGACGGCATGAACTCCAATCTCGGAAGGGACAAAGCTGGAGTTGAATAATGCATCAACAAAGAGCGTGAAATCGCTAAGTAAAGAGGTGCACCAACGGTCGACCTGCACGGTGGTGGGTGTGGTGGTCCGCATAGGGAGGGAGAGAATGGCTCACGCCCTGGCATTGATGAAAGAGATCCTTCTGCTGATGGGAAGGTGCTTGTGATTGTGAATGAAGTCATTTCGGTGCATCCATATCACCCAACACGCTATCACAGGGATGATGGAGGCTATGTCGGTGCAAGAAGCCGCAAGGATTGCCATAATCCAGTCATCCTCTGAGATCAAGAAAAAAGAAGGGTCAACCTGGCATGCAGTCCACGTTTCTTTGCTAGTAGTGTAGTCCCATAAGCAGTGTAAAATGGTATCCCTCGAAGTGGAACAGACTTGGCAGGTTTCTTCCACCGGAATGTGCCTTTGAGCTTTCTCCACATTGGTGAGGAGAGCTTTGTGATGCAGGAGCTAGAGGAAGGTGCAAATTCTCTGGGGTACGACCAACTTCCATATAGATGGCCATTTACCAGGCATAGGAGGAGTAACGTCCTTGCGGAGCCATTGATAGGTTGACTTTGTCGTGAATTGGCCGGACGGTGTCCATGACCACTTCCAAGTATCACGTCCCTCCTCTAGGTCGGGAGGGAAAACATGTCAGATATGCAGCCATGAGGAGGGTGACAAGTAGTTATGGATGAAGTCCCAATCCCATTCATTGGTCACCATGCCCATAGAGGCGACGTTGAAATCAGTAAGGTCTGATGGTGGCACAAAGGAAGGATCTAAGTCAGAGATGGACAAGCCATGCAGCCATTTTTTAGTCCAGATGTTCGTGGCTTCGCCATTGTTGACGGTGATAGCCGATACTTGTTGCAAGGGGAGCATATGTTTCTTGATAAAGGACCATGCCGAGGAGCAAGGTTTCTTGGTGACGGTGCCATTGTGCAAGTACTTGGCCCACATGAAATGGACCCAGAGGGTGTGATGATCATTCATAAAAGACCAGACATTCTTGAGCATAAGGGATTGGTTTTGTGAGCGCGCCTCCTTGATCCCCAAACCCCTGTCTGCCTTAGGCATGATGACTTTCTTCCAAGATAGTAGGGAGATATTGTGATGTAGCCTTCTCCCAGACCAGATAAAGTTTTTAACATGTTTATTAATCTCATCACATAGAGCAGGAGAGAGCTGAACTGACTGCATAGCATATAAGGGTATGACGTGAATCATAGATTTGGTAAGGGTAATCTTGCTAGCAAGGGACAATTTTCAGGCTGACTAGCTTGACATACGTTCCTTCATGGTTTCAACAATGGCAGAATGGGTGGCTCTATTGACTCGGTGGTGGAGGATAGGAATGCCTAAATAGCGACTGAGGTCCATAGTGGATTGGATGCCCAGGCGACTGCAGAACGTATCTTTGATTGACTGTGGTGTGTTGGGTGAGAAGAAACACTGTGATTTATACGTCGAGACCGTTTGATCAGAAGCACTAGAAAAGGCCTTGAGGACCTTGGTGATAACCCGTGCTTGCCTGATGCTTGCTTCATCTAGTAGTAGGATATCATCAGTGAAGAAGACGTGTGAAAGAGGCGGGCCTTGCCTTGATATCCGGATGGGCTTCCAAGCTCCCTGGTGAATGGAATGTGAGATGGCTTGAATGAGTCTCTCCATGCATAAGACAAAGACGTAGGGGCTGATTGGGTCGCCTTGCCGCACCCCTTGGGTTGTTTTGAAGGACAAAAAGGGACATCCCTCCCATAAAATAGAGGTGTGCCCTTTGGTAATTATCTACATGATCAAACTAACAATGATTTTTGGGAGGCCTGTCCTCCTCATAGTGTCATGGATGAAGGCCCAGCTCATCTTGTCAAAGGCCTTAGCTAAATCTAGCTTGATACAAACTAGTGCTTTGCCGCTATGCTTCATGCGTATGGTATGTATGACCTCCTAAACTAGAAGGATGTTATTAGTAATACGTCTTCCCAGGAGGAAGCTTGATTGAGTTTCAAAAATCCAGTCATGAAGGAGAGGTTTGAGGCATTCCACAATGATCTTTGAGATCAAATTGAAACAAGTATTGTTCAGGGAGATCGACCGGAGATCGTTGTAGGTCTGCATTTGCTTAGTTTTCAGAATCAGACAAGTGTAGGAGTACGCACTGCGATCGTCGATAATGTTAGTGATGAAAGAGTCTTGGACAGTGCGAATAAAGGATGGCCCTATGACAGACCAGTTCTTCTGGATAAAGGAATTGCATATGCCGTCAGGTCTTGGTGCCTTGTTAGGCTCCATCATGAACATTATGCACTTAATCTCGTCGATAGATGGGATGGCTTTGATGCTGGTACATGATGCAGCTGGCAGGCTGGAGAAGATGCTGCTAAAATCGGCGATGGAAGTGCTGGTTCTGAGCATGGGGCTCGGGGTAGACATAAGGTTGAGGAAGAAGCTGCGAACAAGGCTTTGCAAGGATGTTGGGTCATCCACCCAAATGTCGGTCTCGTCTTTGAGATGACTGATCTTGTTGAAGAGGCGGAAGACCTTGACATATGTGTGGAAGAACTTTGTGTTGTCATCGCCGAGGTTGAGCCAGTTGATGTTGGCCCGTTGACACCAGTACACCTCCTCTTGAAGGAGTATGTTGTTGTATTCATCTTGCAAGTGTGCCACAGTGATGTCAGCATTAACAGAAACAAGAGAGCTGGTGGATACCTGAAGGTTATGCACTTGACACAAGATCTTGTTTTTTTGTTTGTTGTTGGCAGATTGGTGCTTGGAGTCCCACACAGAAGCAGCAGAATGGAATGTAGGGAGGGCGTCGAGGAAACTCTTGGTAATGTCCTAAGAGTGGAGGAGGATGTCACGAAAGGCAGGCGTCAGCGACCAACTGTCTTTCGTATAAAAGAGTCATGGACGATGGTGATTCACAGAGTTATGAATGAGAAACAGGTTGTAATCGTTGTAGAGATGAGGAAGCACAGAGATAGAGGTGTTGTTTGCCATAGTCAGCCATTCTTCATTAGTGATGACCCTGTTAAGCTTTTCCAACAATTTAAGCTGCTTGAAGGTGAAGAAGGGACCACTGGCCTTGATATCTGTGAGTCTGGTTTACAGGAGGAGAGAGTTGAATTTCCTGCTAGAGCGGTGGTCAAAGGAGTGCCCATTGAGCTTTTCCGACGTGTCTAGCATCGTGTTGAAGTCACCAAGCTCTGCCCAAGCACCAAGAATAGAGGGAGAAAGGTTTTGTAGGTGTCGCCAAATAAGATCTCGACGACTGGGATTAGGGGCACCGTAGACAAAGGTCAGGTGCCAGATGTTGTCAATACAACAGTGGATGAACTGGCGATGATTAAGGACGAAGTCGATAGAGCAGCGAGCATCATCCCACAACACCCAAATGCCACCAGAGAAACCGATGGCCTCGATGCGGTGGGAGGAAGGGAAGCCCAATTGCTTGATGATGCAATCAGCCTTAGACCCGTGGATCCGAGGCTCAACTATAGCCATAATGTGGAGCTTGTGACGTCTTTTGAGGTCTTTATGGAGTCATATTTTCTTTTTGTAACAGGCACCCTGTATATTCCAACAGAGGATGTTCAACATATAAAAACTTAGAGAAAGGAGAGGGTGTGGGCAATTACGCAATTGTCGCACATAGGCTGACGGATTGATCATCGCTGACCATGTCATCATCCTGGGGTGCACTAACTCAGTATTGAAGTCTATAGCACGTTTGGCTTCTGGACCTTGACTTAGGCTGCCGACCAACTGGGCTAGCTTGCCTTTCTTTCTCTCTCTACCAGGACTGATGGTCTCGTATATAACTTTCCTATTTCTCAGAAGAACACCACTGCCTCCTCCCTTCTCACCCCATTGGAACAAACATTGAGATTTGGCTCGGGTGCTTTCCCTGGATACAAACTGAAAGGGCTGGTTCGCCCCCAACTCACGTTCTCTACCCGAGCAGATGTCGTCATTCAACAGAGTGACACTAGTATTGCTCGAGTATGTGACCTTGGCACCGTACAGGGGTGGCAAGGGTGCTGCAGCGGGGCCAGAGCTCGGTTGGGCAGGTACCTTGGCCTTCCCTTTCCTTTTCTACTTCCTCAATTGAATAGTCTGCCACTCCTCCTCAGATGCATCTTGGACTTCCGGTGTTGACATCGGTGGGCTCTCCTCTACAGCCACACCACCCGCAGGTGGCTCAGTCACTCCTGAGTTGGGTTATGTTTACAGTGGAACGGCCTTCTTGAGTGGAGGTTTCCATTTTTCAGGATTTTTGGCATGGATCTGAGGTGTATACTGCATCGAATTTATGAGAGATGGGCAAGATGTCAAGGGTGGCTCGATGGGAGAGAACGGGGTGATGTAAGTACATGATTGCTCCTCGTGTCCCATTCGACGACACTTCATACACACTGACGGGAGGTTCTCATATTCCAACCTATAGTACTCGTCGTTAAGATGAATAGCTGGCAGGAGGGGTTTTAGGGTGTCCACTTCCACTACTAGCCGGGCGAATTTACCACAGTGGCCAGATAGTGTGGTCGTGTCTACCTTGATTATCTTGCCTACATCATCTCCAATGCTTGACAGGAGTTGGTTTTGGTATAGATAGACTGGGAGCTCAGGGATGTGTAGCCAAACCATGAGCTTTCTACGGATGTGGTCTACCAGCCGGAAGTCCGCCGACCAGGACTGAACTGACAAATAGTTCCCGAAGATTGTCCAAGGACCTTCTGTCATGGCTCTCTCAAAGTCTTCTTTGTTTCCAAGTTGGATAATGAAGTATCCCATCTCCAAGTCGATGACCTGAAATTGGTCGTTGATCCTCCAAAGTGACATGATGTGGTTCACCAGCGTGGTAAAGCCGATGTTAAGTCTGACCACTTTGATCATGACGGCGAATCTCCAGGGCTCGAGTAGTGGCGGCAGTGCCGCATGATTGATCTCAAATTTGGGAGAGGACCACTCCTGTCAATTTGGATATCATACGCTTGCAACGTTTGTGGAGAGACTGTCTGATCGTCGGGGTCCTCACTCTGCCAGTGATGGCATCATGGAAGGACGTTCGACCAGGTTGGAAGCTACCACCGTTCTCACCTTCGTCCATAGCCCTAGCGTCGGAATCTGTTGCTTCGTTCTGCGGCGGTGGTTCTGCCGCCACAGGGTCGTCCGGAAGGGGAATGTCCCCCTGACTGGAGTGCAGGAGAGGCATGTTGAAGTAGCCTCGCCCTGCACCACAGCCTCCACGCCCGCCGGTGCCGCCGCCCCTCATGCATGTACGCAGAGCGCCGCCAGAAACCCTAGAGGAGCAATAATATTCTTAGGAAATCACGTTTTAGACATTTATTATGTTATTTCATTATCTCATAGCTGAATATAACATAATACATAGGAAGCATGCCTTTATTATTAATCAAATCATTTATAAGTTATGCCAGTACAATCATCATATGTTGACTCTCTAGGCATACATTCCAACACATACATGTGGTAGCACTGTCATAGGAAGTTGAGAAAATGCAGATCGAGCATTGCGGTTTGAGATTTGGGAGTCATGATTTGAGGAGTGTATCCAGCCAGTGACTGGAGAGCAACGACTAGATAGATATGACTCAATTGAGGTAGATAAACATTATGATGGTTGTGATAGGGAGCACTGACAAATAGGTTCAAAAAGTATTATATTTTTATGAAAGAAGAAGAGAGGAGATAAACATTGAGTCTGAGATGATTCCTAATAGGCGGTGAATCCAAGAAGTTAGGGCCGCCACCCACAGGAGAAGGCTCTCTCTCTTTTTCCACCTAGGGTTAGGACAAGGCTCTTATACTAAGTGAAAAATAAGATGTGATGCTAATGATATATTTCTTATGTATAGATGGAACACTCCTCTCCTATATATAGGAAAGGAGGCAAGTACAAGGAAGCAAATAAAAAACTAAATAACAATAGTTCTAGTGTAGAAAATTATCTTAACATTTTTACATCACAATAATATTGAAAGATGAAATGAAATATGTATTTTCTTTGTATTATATTCTATTTAAAGGTATATATTCTCTTATATAATCAAATAACATATATGTTGAGAAGGGATTTGATTAACATGTATACATGGTTAATAAATTTGAAGTGTAATTATATATTTATAGTGGACTATCATTGTAGAAAATCCTACTCCTTTTTCAAATTAGACATTATACTGTTATAAAATTAAAGGGGCATATTATTGTCATGCATGATATTGTTTTGGTTATAACTATGAAGGAATATACAATACTCATAACACTTTATATATACATATATATAACTATAAAGGAATATACAACACTTGTAACATCTTATATATATATGTATACATATATATATTTACATATATATATACATATTTCATTGAGTAATATCATTCAATGCATGTTCATAGTTATAAAGAAAACAATGTCATTGCATATTCCTTCATAAATATTTATGTATACATACATATATACATCTATATGTATAGGACAACGATCTAGTGAGAAACATCCTACGATGAGAGCATAAGAGGCATTTGAATAACTACAAATTAATAACAATTTTTGAAAATCCAACCATATAGATGGAAAAAGCATCATTTCATTTTCCTTCTCGCAAAAAATCATTGCAATCAGACATTGTTTACAGATCCATATGTGCAATATACACTTTTTACATCCAACGGTCATCCTGAAATTCAATATAGACCGTCGAAAAATATTTGGTTGTTCTGTATGATCTACAAATTGGATGGTGATAAAATTTTATAGCAAGGTATATATTAAGGTATACTTGTAGTTTGTATGGTTGGATTATGAAAAATTGATCTATGTGGAGATTTATTCAAATGCCTCTCATGCTCTCACCAGATATGTTTCTCACTGGATCGTTGCCCTATATTGATAGCGATCTAGTGAGAAACATCCTATAGTGAGAGCATAAGAGGCATTTGAATAACTACAAATTAGTAACTATTTTTTAAAATCCAACCATATAGATGGAAAAAGCATCATTTCATTTACCTTCTCACAAAAAATCATTGCAATCAGACATTGTTTATAGGTCCATATGTACAATATACACTTTTTACATCCAACGGTCAGCCTAAAATTCAATATAGAGCGTCGAAAAATATTTGGCTGTTGTGAATGATCTACAAATTGGATGGTGATAAAATTTCATAGAAAGGTAGATATTAAGGTATACTTGTAATCTGTATGATTGGATTATGAAAAATTGATCTATGTGGAGAGATATTCAAATTCCTCTCATGCTCTCACCAGATATGTTTCTCACTGGATCGTTGCCCTATATGGATATCGATCTAGTGAGAAATATCCTACAGTGAGAGCATGAGAGGCATTTGAATAACTACAAATTAGTAAATATTTTTTAAAATCTAACTGTATAGATGGAAAAAGCATCATTTTATTTACCTTCTCACAAAAAAATCAATGCAATCAGACATTGTTTACAGGTCCATATGTACAATATACACTTTTTATATCCAACGGTCAGCCTGAAATTCAATATAGAGCATTGAAAAATATTTGGATATTGTGAATGATCTACAAATTGGATGGTGATAACATTTTATAGCAAGGTAGATATTAAGGTATACTTGTAATCTATATGGTTGGATTATGAAAAATTGATCTAAGTGGAGAGTTATTCAAATGCCTCTCATGCTCTCACCAGATCTTTTTCTCACTGGATCGTTGCCCTATATGGATAGTGATCTAGTGAGAAACACCCTATGGTGAGAGCATGAGAGGCATCTGAATCACAACAAATTCGTAACTATTTTTTAAAATCCAACCATATAGATGGAAAAAGCATCATTTCATTTACCTTCTCGCAAAAAATCATTGCAATCAGACATTGTTTACAAGTCCATATGTACAATATACACTTTTTACATCCAATGGTCAGCCTGAAATTCAATATAGAGTGTCGAAAAATATTTGGTTGTTTTGAATGATCTACAAATTGGATGGTGACAAAATTTTATAGCAAGGTAGATATTAAGGTATACTTGTAATCTGTATTGTTGGATTACGGAAAATCAATCTATGTGGAGAATTATTCAAATGCATGTCATGCTCTCACCAGATATTGTACTCACTAGATCGTTGCCCTATATGGTTAGCGATCTAGTGAGAAACATCCTACATTGAGAGCATGAGAGGCATTTGAATAACTACAAATTAGTAATTATTTTTTAAAATCCAACTGTATAGATGGAAAAAGAATCATTTCATTTACCTTCTCGCAAAAAATCATTGAATCAGGCATTGTTTATAGGTCCGTATGTACAATATACACTTTTTACATCCAACGGTCAACCTGAAGTTCAATATAGAGCATCAAAAAATATTTGGTTGTTGTGAATGATCTATGAATTGGATGGTGATAAAAGTTTATAGCAAGGTAGGTATTAAGGTATACTTGTAATTTGTACGGTTGGATTATGAAAAATTGATCTATGTGGAGAGTTATTCAAATGCCTCTCATGCTCTCACCAGATATGTTTCTCACTGGATCGTTGCCATATATGGATAGCGATCTAGTGAGAAACATCCTACGGTGAGAGCATGAGAGGCATTTGAATAACTACAAATTAGTAACTATTTTTTTTTTAAATCCAACCATATAGATGGAAAAAGCATCATTGCATTTACCTTCCCATAAAAAATCATTGCAATCAGACATTGTTTACAGGTCCATATGTACAATATACACTTTTTACATCCAATGGTCAGCCTGAAATTCAATATAGACCATCGAAAAATATTTGGTTGTTGTGAATGATCTACAAATTGGATGGTGATGAAATTTTATAGCAAGGCAGGTATTAAGGTATACTTGTAATATGTACAGTTGGATTACAAAAAATTGATCTATGTGGAGAGTTATTTAAATGCCTCTCATGCTCTCACCAGATATGTTTCTCACTAGATCGTTGCCCTATATGGATAGCGATCTAGTGAGAAACATCCTACAGTGAGAGCATGAGAGACATTTGAATAACTACAAATTAGTAACTATTTTTTAAAATCCAACCGTATAGATGGAAAAAGCATCATTTCATTTACCTTCTCGCAAAAAATCATTGCAATTAGACATTGTTTACATGTCCATATGTATAATATACACTTTTTACATCCAACGGTTAGCCTGAAATTCAATATATAGCGTCGAAAAATATTTGGTTGTTGTGAATGATCTACAAATTGGATGTTGATAAAATTTTATAGCAAGGTAGATATTAAGGTATACTTGTAATCTGTATAGTTGGATTATGTAAAATTGATCTATGTGGAAAGTTATTCAAATGCCTCTCATGCTCTCACCATATATGTTTCTCACTGGATCGTTGCCCTATATATATGTATATATATGTATATATATATATATATGTATATATAGGGTATATCTTCGCTACCTGTGTGGGTAACTAAGATTCTCTACCCGTGCGTGAGTTTTGTAACAGGAAGGCATGCAATTGTAATGAGACGACCAAAATTGTAATACAAAGACTCATTTTGTATTACAACGATGTTATAGTCATAAATATATATTTTACAGTTTCCAAATAGAGAATACAAACATCACACTGTATTTACAAAATGAGTTTGTCTATTACAATTTGGACCGTCTCATTACAAATGCATGCCTTCCTGTTACAAAATCGATGCACGAGTAGAGAATCTTAGTTATCCGCACGAGTAGCGAAGATATACCCATATATATAAATATATGTATATATATGTATATACATATATATATTAATATATATATTAATATATGTATATGTATATGTGTATATATGTATATGTATATGTATATATATGTATATATATGTATATGTATATATATATGTATATGTATATGTATATATATGTATATATATGTGTGTGTATATATGTGTATATATATGTATATATATATATATATATATATATATATATATATATATATATATATCTGTGTGTGTGTGGGGGGGTGTTCATTCAATGCCCATGCCGGTAGCTACCCACCCCCTATTTTGGTTACTTTTTTTGGAGTTTCTTACTTTTGACATGTAGAGGTTTTTTTTACCTTACAAACTATTAATTTTTATGCATAGATAGTTACATTTGCAACAACTATAACAAATATACAATTACATATTTATTTTGCTATGGATTCTACCCATATTTACTTTTTGAGTCGAATAGTTACTTTTTGGTCGTTATAGTTACTTTTTTGTCCATCGAGTCATTCTTCTGACCATATGGTTACTTTTCGGACAAGATGGGTAGCAAAATTCAGGCTACCCACGTGGGTATTAAAGATGAACCCTATATATATACATATATATATATATATATATGTATGTATATATATAATATACATAGAGAGAGAGTGTTACAACCCCAATTTTTGGGTTCAATTGGTGAGAAATGTAATTTCTCATATTAAAGATAATTGAACAAATAATGATGTAATTTGTTTTGAATAAATAGATTTCATTTACAATAGCCTTGATGTTTGTGTTGTGGGCTTTATTGGCTATTGGGCCCAAATAACAAGAAAATTGAACTAGTGAATGAATAATTGAATACTTGAGAAAAGAAAAGGTGGAAACCTCTAGAAGGCAAGTCCAAAGAGGGATTTCGTGCCTCTTGGGTTCCTTGGGTTCCAAGGAGTCCAAAGTTGCAAAGAAAAGGCAATAATAAAAGAAAAGATTAATTAAGTATTTCTTTATTAAGAAAGAAATTGAAAATAATGATAAATGTGGGAAATGAATGGAAAGAAGCATAAATGAGATTTCTTGATGGAAATTCGTATCCCAAGGATTCTTAATATTAAAAGGAATACCAATGAGGAAAATAAAAGAGAAATAAATAGAAATCCTCAAAAAGAGATATTTTAATGAGAAATAAATAAGATAATGTGAAATGATGCATATAGATGCATCTAGAAGGATAAAAAGTATCCTTGAAAAAGGAATTTCCAAATCATAGAGTTTCTTGGGATTCAAGGAGTCCCAATAAAGAAATAGGAAAGAGAAAATACCAATAAAGTCAAATAAGAAGATAATATGATGCATAATGAATGATTATGAGGTATTGTTAAAAAGAAGTATTGTTTCAACAAAAGGAAATATAATTTCATTGTTAATGGATTAAAATGCAAGAACAATGATAATAAGAGAAAGGATTTTCATTTTTCCAATTATCCATGATATAAAGATTAATAAAAGGTTAATGAGAAGAGAGAAGAATACTTCTCCTAGAAGGAATATGAATCCCTTTTGAAAGGGGCTCTTTGAGTCCTAGGGCTTCGTTTCTCACCCCTATATAAGGGGCAGAGCTCTGGTTCTAAGGGAAGGAGAATCCCACGTTTCTCTAACCTCTTCTCCTTCTTCTTCCATGTTAACCCTAACCAAGTGAGAACATGGCGGTTTTGGGGACTTTAGCGACTGTGGCGCGATCTTGGTGGAGGCACGAAGCTGCTCCGAGGATCAAGGGTGGTTTTCCACCTTTCCCTGGCTGCCACCGTCACACAAGAACCTGCAACACGGCTACCAGGCCAGCCGCAGATGACAGGCTCAGCCAGCATAGGCCAGTCGCCCTGGCTGCATGAAAGGGGCACCATCATGTGCGTGGGAGCATGGCGGAGGGAGGCGGAGGCTGGAGGACCATCGTCGGCACCCTGGAGACCAAGGATGGAGGAGGAAAGCTCCCCCGAGTCACTGCAGGCGGTGACCTAGGGTTGCTCGCGAGGTAGGAGAAGCACATGCGGTATTGACGAATATACCCTCTGTGAGATACAACGTCAATCGACTTAAGGGAGGGCATAACAAACTTTTCAAAATGTTTTCCATCGCGTGAGCTTTGCATGGAAACAACCATGTGGCGCTCTCTGATTGGACAAGTAGGTGAAACATTGCTAAATTCGTAATTAAATATTGGTAACTCCGATTAGGACAAGTAATATATGAATTTTGATAAGGAGAACGAGAGGAATCCAATAAAAATGATATTAAAGTTTGATTCCGTTCCTAATTGCAAAAGTACTATAAGTTGATGAAAAGTCCATTAAAGTTAGGTTAAAAATCCTTTTTGTGATTAAAGGTTGAATCTAGTATGCTTAATGGGTTAATCGAAGTATTAATAACCTGTTGAATGATAATGTTAGATTCGAATGTGATCTAGATGTAAAATTGCATGATTTAGGGTTTTTACACCATATGAGAATGATTAAGTATTTAGAGACCCTAATTTAGGGTAAAAGAGGATACTATCATATATAATCGAAAAGATGTAAAAATACATTGATAAATGATGGTTCTAATCTATTTCGAGCTTTAGAGTTCCTAATTATGGATAAAAACCCTAAATGTAGTAATTAGGGTTTTCTAATGAATAAAAGGTAGATTATGGCAAATCGAGTTCATATGTGATTAAACCATAGTGAATTTTGAATTAATGATAAATGCGTATAATGATCTTGTCATGGATTAAAAGGATAAAAATAGTAGATTTAATATAAAAGAAGCTTAATGAGAGTAATTAATGGTTAATGGTACTCTTAATCTGAGAATAGGGTTATATGTGGATAAGTTAACCTTAATATTGAAGAAAAGAGGAGATAATAAGGGTTTATGAGTAATGGTATAAAATTAGGGTTTGAAATAGTAAAATATGAAGGGAAACCCTAATTGCAATGGAAACCCTAAAAGTGAATTAGAAACCCTAGGAGGCGAGCTAGGTTTAATAGATCTTGATGACATGAGTAATAAAAAGGGAATTACATGATTATTTCAGGATCTTGCTGAAAATGCTTGCTTGCTTGGATTCTTATTCGCATGGATATTTCTGTTCAAATCATCAAATCAGGTATGTGGTTACGCTTATGATTATCCCGACTAGTTTTTCGGGGATTTTATCGATGTTTCCCTCATGGCTTGAAATAACTGTTGGATGCTTTTATTTCATGCAACTATAGAGTGACTATGACTATCACTATGAATATACATGTATAACTGACTAGATCTGGGACCACCTCTGTGGCTTGTAAAGGCTAAAAAGGGGTAACCTAGAGTAAGGTCTAGGTTATCGTGGGTTAGAAATTGGGCTACCAAGTGTAGTGCCATGAGACCCATTAGCATGCCATGAGTTAAGGAGTGGGCTACTTACGAGTAGTGCCATGTGACTCAACCCTAGAAACTGGTTCACTTATAGGTGGGACCATGAGGGGTTTAATGAGGATCTACCATAAGGAAGGTAGTATCCAGGTCCACTACAGGGATAGCACAGAGGATATGGTACTCATGGATTGCAGAGTTATATTTAAAACATAATCTTGGTTATTAAATGATTAATTGAATGATTATGTTGTTATCATAGTTGCACGTTTATTGTTTCCCCCACATACAAGCTTCGGCAGATCGACGTTTTGTTTGTCGACATTTTAGGTACAAGCCAAAATGACAAATAATAAATCGTCATATTGTGAAACACATGAAGTAAAATACAAGGAGGATTAGTTAGAATAGAATCCATAAGTGGATAGAAGTTTGGATATCCAAGTTTTCAAAAAGGTATGCAAAAGTTTATTTTCTTACAATTTTCCTGTTTAGTCTGTTAAAATTTGATAATTATTCTTGGTTAATTGCTGAACCTTTGATACGGAAGTTATGGGTTCGGCTTCGACTTCTCGATCTCCCTTAATTGGGGGTTATCGGGAGGTGGGGTCGTAACAGAGAGATAGGTAGAGTGAGAGAGTTAGGCTAGAATACACTCGAGTGTAGGGGAGCTAGAATACACCCAAGCTATTTTCCATCATGCACATGCTTTTTTTTGGAAATATAAACTAGTGATCCTCTTGTATATGTAATGGACATACTAAATATAAAATTTGAGCTCATTTGGACACTTATAGGTCAGCCTACTAAAGATCTTAAAGGTTATATAATTTAAATTAGTTTTGTGCATTAGTTTTTTTGGTCAAAGATGGGTGACTTAAAAATATCCAAATGAGCTCAAATTTAGCATGTAGACTATATTTGTTATAATAATTAACGTCAAAGGTTTTAATTTGCAATAAAATAGTCTTCATATGTAAGCAACACTTGCATGTACGATGCGATCTGTACAATCAAATGTAAGGTTAACTAACTAGGTTTCTGCAAGAGGGACCCATTTAATCTTTGAACAATTGGGGTCAAGGCATCTAATCCACTATATTTTGTAAAAAGTAATCTAGACAACGTACTGGATAAGTTGACAAAGTAGGCGAGGTCATCTTAGTTCCCAGAGGAAAATCCTTGGTACCCTAGTTGCCATCCAGGGTCTGAGTAGGTAGAAAGGTTAATCACCTTGTAAGTATGAGTGGCTGAGTAGGTCAGTAAGAAATCTCCAAGATAAAACTAGAAAAGGGTGTGTGTCATCTAGGGTTTGAGTAGGTATGTCAGAAATTTCCAAGGTAATTCCAGAAAGTGAAGGATTTCATCTAATTTATGAGTAGAACAATTGAAAATTTCCAAGATAAAAAAAATGATGGATGCAATCTAAGGCATGAGTAGGTTGGTTGGAAATCTCCAATAAAATCCATCCAACTAAAATTGACGTCACATAATATAGATGATAGGCCTAATGACTCTAAGACATTCTATACATTGGGTTCTAGGTCTAATCTACCATCATCCACTTGATCTTTATATAATCTTAGTTAAGTGATACACACACCATGTAAAACAATGTAATTGACTATATTGTGAGCTAACAAAAAATGTGTATCAAACTTTCTTTTAAAATCTAAAAACTCAATACATGCAGAAAAAAATATAGAAACAAAAATATGAAATCTTCATACAAAATCAAAACCAAGATTGATGAATTGGTCTACTGGAAAAACAAGAGAGACAAGAGTGTCTCATGTTTGTTTGACACCTTGGGAAAAACATGAGATACATGGAGTGAAGGGAGTACTCTCAGACTTGTAGTATAGTTTTTGCGGATGCATGCTTAGGTGCTTTTTGAAAGAGCATTGTGGATAGTACATGGTGGGTTGCCCATGTTGTATGTACATTCTTTTGTTAGGCCTTATCGTGTGAAGCTGGTGTTTCCTATTATTTTGTCATGTGTGCCCTTGTGTTGACCTTTTGCGTGTAGGTTCCAATTGTGTTCTCCCTTTGGTTCTCCCACTCCCTTACCCTCCTTGTCTTGTTTTCTTCTTTTCTATATTCATTTTCCCTCGTTTTCTTTTTGATATGTTTGCCCTATGCATTGTTTTTGCTGCACTAGTTCGAGTAGCTTGAGGTTGATGTGTTTCGTGCTAAGGCGTCGTATCTACTTAGGCTCACCTAGCTCATGAAAGGATATGTGTTGTTAGTCTTACTAATTTGACGTCTTAGAACTCATATTTTGTAAGATACACGATCTTCAAGTTAAACAAGGTTGGTGAATGACATTGGCGTCTGTTAACATTTTAAAATAGCAATAATGCTTTCCTTGGTCCAATGATTTCATATACAAGGCGATAAACTATCACCCATCAAATCGCAAACGAGGCTCTTTCTTGTGACTCGTCGTACCTGACATGACAGTTGCAAGTGAAAGTTGGAGTAACAATTGATATGAAAGAAAAGAAGAAGAAAAATGTGGAAATCCTTCAAGTCGCCCGTTGTTAATATATAAACGTGTAAATATATATGGACGAAAGAAAGTAGTGAAATTTTATTGATGCATATGTAACTTAGATTATTATAACGGTTGAAAATATCATTTCTGAACATATTAATGTTGAAGGGGTGGTTGTCAATAAACAAGAGGGCCTTGAGGAACAAGCTATAATTTTCTGCACATCATTGTATGACAAAAACTTTCCTAATGACATTGATGAAGATGAGGTAGTTGACTGGAGGTACAAACTCACAAGCACTCATAACAACATCCTCATAAGAAGAACTAATGAATAAGAGGTGAAGGAAGCTCTCTGGAGTATTGGCAGCAATAAGTCACCCGGACCGGATGGTTTCAATGCTTTCTTTTACAAGAAGACGTGGAAAATTATTAAAGATGATTTGCTTGATTTTGTGAATTGGTTTATGGAAAGAGGAAATATAGTGAGACAGGTTAATCACTCTTTTCTGGTCCTTATTCCAAAGAAGAAAGTCACATCCTCTCTTGCTGATTTTCATCCTATACCTTGTTGTTTGGTTCAATACAAGATTATTGCAAAAATTTTGGCTGCCCGATTGAAGCTGGTCCTACCTTATCTGATTTCTAGCAATCAAGGATCTTTTGTGATAGGTAGAAGTATTAGTGATTGTGCTCTTCTGGCTGGTGAGTTTCTCCTGGACTATAATGTTATGAGAGGAAGTAGGAAGGCATGTCTAAAACTTGATGTCTCTAAAGCTTACCAGAGTGTGAGATGGGAGAAACTATGGTGGATCATGCAACAAATGGGATTCATTGATTAATGGATTCGCTGGATGAAGCAATGTGTTGGGACAACTAGCTATTCCATCCTGGTTAATGGCACTTCTGTAGATCTTTCCAGGGGTAGCAATGGGTTGCGTCAGGATGATCCCTTGTCCCCTCTTCTATTTGTGATGGTCATGGAGTACTTCACAAGAAAAATGCAACAAGCTGAAAATCAAAAGGAAATAAAACCTTACACAGTCCATGGAGCGAATGTAATGACACATTTAATATTTGCAGATGATGTTCTAGTTTTTGTGGAAGCCAAGCAGCAAGATCTGGAAAATATCAGGGGCATTCTAGGAAGGTTTGGGATGCAAACGGGGTTGTGTATTAATACAAGCAAAACCCACATCTTCTTGTCAAAAAATAATACCAAATGGAGGACAGGCTCACGCAGGCTATGGGAGTAGAGAGAGGCAAATTCCCAACAAAATATCTGGGATTTCCTCTTGTTGGTTGCAATCTACATGTGGAAGACTTCACCGAGTGCATTGATAAAGTGGAGGAAATGATAACTAGGTGGCCAACACAGAAGACATCCATGGCTGGGCGCAAGACATTGATAAAGGTAGTCATAGAAGGACTTCTTATCTTCTGGGTATAGTAAGGTGAAACTCCTAGATCTGTTCTGGATAGAATTGAAATGAAGATGGCTAATTTTCTATGGAGAAGTGTACACCACCCTATGAAGTACTCCAGACTGGCTCTTCCCACTAATAAATGCGGGTTGAATTTAAAGACTCCCAGAGACATTGCTAGATGGGGAACAATGAGAAGACTCATTGCTTTTCAAGAAGGTACTTCTACGTGGGGGAAATGGATGAGAGACAGATATCCTAGAGGGTTGGAGTTTATACCAAAAATCAGAGGAGGATATTCAAGAACCATCAATGTTATGAGAGAAAGTTGGCTACAAATCAAATACATGTTTGTTGCTAATAATTTCAGGGGTTGGCAGCTCAAAGATAAGAAGACATGCATATGGGACGTGACCCGAGCAAAGGGTGCAAAGGACCTTGTGGGAGAATAGATTTGGGTCGACAAGTATGTGCCTAAATGGAGCATGTGCATCTATAAATATTTGCATAAAGTTCTTGCTACTTTGGATAGGGATGGAATTATGATATATCTACTGTTTGCTTGCTATGCAGGGATGGAGAAGAAAGCCACAACCATCTTTTAGGAGAATGCATCTTCATAAAGGAAATATGGGAGTATTTATGATGTGAGTTCAGATTACAAATCCAACTCTCGGATGATCCGAAAAGAATGATTGCTAGATGTGGAGGTAATAAAAAGAAGATTCTTTTATTTGTTAGCCTATGCTACCATATATGGAAAGAAAGGAATGCTAGAAAACATCAAGGGAAGTCTACGAATGCCATAAACATTGTTGTAAAATTTTGTAAATGTGTTAGACGTAGACTACATATTAGCTAGTTGTGTGAGTTGTAACGTTATTTTGGATGTATGGTGTTGGCCCTACATGTAAACTTGACCTCCTATATTTTTAGGGGGGGCGTTAAAATATATTTACATGATTCTGATATATATATATATATATATATAGAGAGAGAGAGAGAGAGAGAGAGAGAGATAGAGAGAGAGAGAGAGATAGGTAAAGTGAG